>VYZT01011173.1:936481-1277288 GCA_013400735.1 Pomatostomus ruficeps
GGCGGCGGGCCGGGCGCGGAGCTCGGAGCGCGGCGGGACGCGGGGACGTGTCCGCCGGGCGCGGTGCTGCCGCCGCTCCCAGCGCCCCGCGGCGATGAAAAGGCACTTGTCTGATTCATCCCCCTGGAAAACTTCACCCCCGGGCTGAGCGGGGCGGGCCCGGCGCCGGGGATGCGCTGCTCGCGGTCGGCGCTCGGCGCTGGGACGGAGCCCCGGCTGCGGCGGACTCGGGGCTTTGTGCGAATTGGTGGAAGCAGAGCCCGGCCGAGGGGCGGGGAGGTGCCGCTTCCCGCTGTGGGTTCCCGCAGAGCGGCACCGAAAAGGGCTTTGGTTTGCATTTAACTTTTATCCTTCGTGCACGATAGTATTCCCAAACCTGAGAGTGTGAGGAAATGGGAGCGACTTCTCATCTGGTTGAAGCGGGGTGAAATAAAGTGAAGTCGTGGGACAGCTGTGTGGGTTTATTTTTATACATCTCTAATTTGGACTGGGAGAGGAAGCGTCACCCTACTCCCCCTAACAATGGCTTCTTGTTGGAAGCCTGGGAAGGGAAGGAGAAGAGCAGGGAATTTTTCAGGACTTAAAGCTTCAGACTTTCCCTTTGCTGGGGCACCCTGATGCTGGCTGGAAGTATTCTAATGGATAACATCAAGTCCCAGTGCTCATAGAGGTATTAACTCTGCAAGCATGACTGTGCTCCAGTTTTAAGTTTTTATCTAAGTAGAAATAGTGGTGGAACATGTGGATGGGAACCGACCTCCCGTTCCTGCTTCCTTGGGACAGGCTGCATGCGCCTGCTCTGTAAGAACATCTGTACCTTCAAGCAGGGCATCACTTGGTCTCACTGATTTCTTTTCAGGAGAGCTGCTGGTACAGATCTGAGTGAATGCCGTTGAATCAGCCTTTGAGGTTGTTATTGCTGTTACACAATTCCAGTGGAATGTGAGAGCTGGGCTTCCTGTTTTTGGTCAATCTGTAGAAGCGACTATAAAAGATAGTAGGTATCTCAAGTAAATTGCTTTTGCATGAGAACTTGGAGCCATTGTTCAACCAGTAACACTTGTGACTTCTCCAGTGAGCCTGGTAACCTGAGAAGCAAAACTCCTTAATGCCGGGAGACTCGATCAGAGTAACTTTAAAGACAACAGCTGGAAGCTGGATATAAAGAGGGAATAGTTACGGAGATCAGCATGTGCTAGTGCTGTGCACAATGATATACAGAAATTCAATCTGTTTTGAAAAGAAATCTTGTGCAAAGAGGAGCTGCTGGTGGTTTGTAAGTGGAGAGCAGTGATTCAGGGGGATTAGTGGACACAAGGCAAGTCCCCTGGGTGCAATATTCTGCAGCTGATTTCTGCCCCGCGGGTGTTTGATGACCTTATGTGGGGTGTGTGCACACAGAGACTTTAAATTCCAGATCTGTTTGTTTGCATCTAAATAACTATTAGAAAAAAAAGTAATAAAATAATTTGTTAAGCGAAACCTTTTCCAAACACGACTGTTATCACAGCCTCTTAATCTTGCCAACGGTTTAACAATTTGAGGATGTTGCTTGGTTGTAACCAAGCTCCTTTGAAGGAATTTTTTGCTTGTGAAAGAAGAATTACTCATTCTTTGTCTGAGTTAAGAGATCATAATGTGATTATTAAACTCAGCTATTCAATGCTAGATATAAAGAATTGTGTTTAATCAGGGTCTTTGTTCTCTTATCAGAGTTAATCTGATGAAGTTTCCCCTCTCATAAAATGCACAAACACCTCCCCAGATTAAGAATGCCCCAAACCCCAGAAACCTATTTACCAGTTTTGGCTAGATGAGCTTTACAGTGGACGGGGCTCTGGGGACTGATGACATCGTTAAGTATTTGGATAAATGCAGAGGAAGCCCTTCCCCTGGGGCTCCCTTACTGACTTGTCTGCTCCAGGTTTCAGTTGTTGTGAGATTAAGATGGTGAGTGAAGGAATTGCAGCCTTGTTAAGTGAGTTTGTGCTGAATCCACTCATGCGGGATCTTCTAGTAACTCTTTCCTGTGTTTACTTGGTTCCCTAGTGCAGTGACTGAAACGGCTTTGGAGAAGTGGAAATACAGCAGTTCTGACTTGAGGGAAGTAAAGGAGAGTGCTGCTCAGTGATTGATTGGAAGGGGTGTTAGGGACAGTTAATTCAGTAGCTGTGCTTAAGCAGCTGCTGGTGGTCTAAGTGAGCTGTGCGCCTTGTGAACGGCTTTATCTGCACTTTTTGTGCAGTAAAATTGCAAGTGCTCCACTTGGAGCTTCAGTATGGCATTTGCATTTTTGACAATGGATAGCATAGTGCATTGGGAGAAGATAAATACTTTTCTTTTACATGATTGGCAGTCAGTTTAGGGAGGGTGTGCCCATCATAGATACTGTAATGCACTTCCTTATCCAAGTAGATGATGTGATCAGTAGCTCATTTCACACCTGAGGCTGTCTTGGTGGTGATATTTTAGGTGGTGGTAATTTATTTGGTGACGTGTCCCAACACACAGATAATGTTCTTGGTAATCTATTTTACACAGCATTAAATAATAGGTGGTGAAACACAAAGGGGCTGTGTTTTCAGCAGAGCCAAAGACCAGTAAGTACTGCTTTATATCAGTATGAGGTATTTCTTGTTTGTGGTTGGGGTTTGTTTGTTTTTTAAGTTACAGTGTTTTGCATCTCTTTGCTTCATAAAACACTAAGAGATGTGGCTTGGAATTCTCTGGGGACATTTGTACCTCTTTAGATACAGGCCTGTTAGCTTGATTTTCTTGCACGCGAATTGCCTGTGGCAGAGGAGATGATGGAAAAGCAGCATCAAGCCTGCCTGCATTATTCCAGCACAGGTTTTGTACGGATCCATCAGCGCCCTACAAAGCACAGTCCCGGCTCTCTAATGGTGCTCGCAAGGGCAGCTCTTGACCTGCCTCGTTGGGAGGCAGTTTAACCCTGTGCAGGGATATGATGGTGCTTCTGATCAGAAAAGGAGCTGAAAGCAAACGTGGGGAAGCAAGGAGGGAGATGCCAGCTGCTACAGTGTTGCTGTGCAGTTTGCAGAGGGTTGGAGAGGTGAAATTTCGGTGGCTGCTACTTGGTCTTTATCTGTGTACCACCAAGTAGCACTAAGCAGCAAAAGAAGCATGGTTTAAGTTGTTGTTTTGTTCAGGCTTTGAATATTACTCTGCCTCCTCACATATTAGAGCAGTAATTCAGCATAAAAAAGCAGATTCTCATCTCTCCGGGCCAGCTGTTTAAACATGTGACTGACAAGCTATCAACCTGCCTGGTGCAATAGCAGATATTAATTTTTAACTTTCTTTTAAGTTTTTTGTCAAATTGGGAATAGCCACAACATGATATGTTAATATTTATCAACCAATTACTGGCCTTTCCGCACTCAGCACTTTTTGTACTAGTGCTACTCAGCACTATGTACCAGTGTGCATTTAGTAATCTGTGTATCTTTATGGACATTGAGCTTATGAAGTAATTAGAGTTGCTAATTACATTAAAAAGGCCAAACATGAATCCAGAAACTCAAAGATGTATGAAAGGTGGATACTTAATTTTAAAGGTTTACCCTATAGCCTTAATGCATGTGCAAAGCAAAACATTCCTGAGTATCTTTTCGAGCATGTTGCACAACTGAGACCAGATCTTTTAATGAGGGTGATGCAAGGCTGAATTAAACCAGTATTTGTTGGGTTACTGTAACAAATGTCACACCATCACCTATCCCTGGTCCCCAAGCCCCTTGATAGGCATCTGTTGACATCTTTGCACATACATTCCTGTTGGCACTTTGGGAATTGGTTTATTGCACAAGCGGCAGTGGTTGTGTTTGTGGTGGGTAAGGTCTTGGCAGAGCTCTGCCTGCGGCACTGCTGGTAGGAGAGGGCATGAAAGGACCATTTCCCCTCTGACCATCCCAGAGAGTTGCTCAGGCTCTTAAGCAGAATCATCTGTCCCTGCTTGCACTGTGAAAGCCCTTTTCCAGCCTAGAGGTATCTGCTGCTCTTGCTGCTAGTGGGTAAGTAGGTGAGAAGTGTGAACGCTGAAGGCAGTTGGGTGATGGTCCAACATCTGGGCCCTGGGTGCTGTGGCTGGGAGAAATGATGCTCAGTGGGCATCCTGGAGGTCCTCTGAGCAGCAGCAACTCAGCTGACAGTGACTGAGCTGCTGTAATTGCTTTCAGCCTTGTGACTGCTGGTCATGAATGAGCTACTGTTGTGTCCCCTGCTCCATACACAGGGGTTTGGGTGTTCCTATGGGTGTACTGTCTCTCTTGAATTTATTGAATTAAAAATAGGTATCTCCAGTGTGATCTGTGCAGGGAGTAGGTATGAGGCGAGTGGTGCTTGGACACAGCAGCATTAGTTCAGCTTCAGTCTTAGCAACTGCATACTTTGTGCTCTCCAATGCTGAAGTTGTAGGTGATGGGTCAAGCCTGTCCTGTGTTTGCTAGTGTTTCCTGCCCTGGATGTCCTTCCTGCTTCTAGGTCAAGTTTCTCTGAAGTGGAGACGTGGATAACACCTTTCCATGTGTTATGAGATTCACTTGGAGCACTGCAGAATGTTCTGTGATAAGTCCTCTGGTTTGTGCAGATACTTCCCAAGTGAAGGGCTGAAGGGGTAGATTTCCTCTGCTTTACCTGGGTGGCATTGCCACACTGTGCCATCAGCATGGGGACAGGGGATCCTGGCTGTAACAAGTCCTTCTTCCTCATCTGGCTGTGCTGCAGCCCCAGCCCACCCCATCTCCACTGGCAAATGGCACTGGCACACCTGGGGTGGGCGTGCTGTGACACTGGGGACGTGCTGCCTGGGGAGGGTGATGGAGGCCCACTCTTTTAACTGTTGATTGAAGAGAGGATTTGATTACAGCCCAAAAGATGGGACTTGTGTGTTTGTGATTGCAGAGCCCAGTCAGGGCAGCAGGCACTGCTTTAGAAATTTCAGGTATTTGGTGTGTTCCTGGGTGATCTGCCAGGCATGTAAAGAGCAACCTGTACCAGCTGAGCAAGAAAATGCTGTGAATTGATTGAAGTCCCTACCTAATAGGGCTGGAGAGTGAGGTGGGAGGAGAAGACGTGCACATCTGCACTCTGCTAGTGCCATGCTGTTTGATCTGGAGGTGACAGAGCTCTTCCCTGTGGTGGGCACATCTGACATCAGTGCTGACCAGCAGCTGCCCTGCCAGCAGGACTGTTTGCTTGGCTGCTCCAAGCAACCCTTCCCCAGCAGTTCTGTTCCCATCAGGGGTGTGGACCTCCCTGGGCAGGGTGCTGAGCTGTGGTGGCCAGCCAGGCCAGTCCACTCAGTTACTGTGGCATCCGCTGGTCTCCTGGGAATCTATAATCTGTTGTCTTTTTTTGGTAATAGATTAAAAATGCCAAGAATGATAAGCAAATCCTGTCTGGCCTGCTTGGAAGAATTGTATCACGTTTACTCCTCTAACAGCACAAACAGACGGGTTTCCCGTCTGGGTTTGTGGGTTCATGCCTGGGCTACTTAAAGCTAGTTTTGTACTGGTTTATTAGTGGCATGATGATGAAAAGGGAGCTTCCGTGACCCCAGGAGAGTTGCTATCAGCGGAGATGGAGCTATCCACAGTCATTCCTTCCCTTTTGTTTGTTTTGCCAGCTGATTCCTGTTAGCTTACCTTTGTCTTTCAGCAGCTGAGCCATGAGGGTGACCGCTGCCCATGAAATGCCGCATCCTTGGCAGGTGGGCTGCTTGCCTTAGGTCCCATTCCTTGTGTCCCCTGGTGTGGCTGGTCTGCACTCTCCACCACTCTGTGCTGCTGGGCTATGTGTACATTCCTGGGGGCAAATTGACTCTTCCTGCAACATCCAGGCTGTCCCCATGGGCTGTGGTGGCCTGTGCACTATTAACACGTGGGAGTTAGTATGGAACAAATAAAATAATTATTGATTTGACATGCATGTGAGGATGTGGGGAGCAGGATAACTGTCTGAAGTGGGAAGCTTTGGTTAGGACTGCTGCTGATTGCTCATGTCAATCCATATGGGCCATATGCATCTAACCAGTCTCCTTGTCTCGTTTCCTTCTCTGAAATGCTTACAGCTGTTTTTCCTGCCTCTTCAGTACGTTTTTGTTCCTGTTAAAAGTGTCACAGCTCACAGATGCTGCTGGGAGTCCCCACTGAATAGCTGGGAAGAGAGACTGTTACTGTGATCTTCAAGAGAAAATAAAGTGTAGTGTCTCTGCAGGAGGCCTAATTACTGATGTTTTAAGTAAACTTTTTTGTTTTTTCTTTTTAAAGCTGACAATAAACTTTACTTTCTCATTCACTGTTTCTTCATCACATACTGCCCTTAGTGATGGAAGAGCAGGTAGTGGGTGAGGTCACTTATGTGTAGAACAAGGAAGGACAAAGTCAAGTTGTTGGTAGTCATGTGTTGAGGTGTTCAGCATCCAGTTTTGCTACTGTGCTTATAATGTTTGGGTTAAACTTCACAGTCTTGCTTAGGTGTTGGCTTTTTTTCTGAAGGAGTCTGTGACCGAAGTGATAGTAGTGCTTGAGGTTTATAATTGCTGGTCCTCCACTTACCCCAGTCTCTTCGTCCTGCCCTTTTTGCATTCTGTCAAGAGAAGTAATCCTGGACTTCTCTAGCTGGGTTAATGATCCAGCCCTGGCCAGGTGAAGAAGGAGCTCTAGAGATGCTGATGCCTATGCAAGTGTTTTTCACAGTTTATGGATGGGTGGTAAAGGGGCACCTGAAGAGAGTGAGAGAGGCTGTCTGCACCTGCTTTTAGACAAATGACCTGTGCGCTGCAAGGAATGTGGGGCTAATGTGGCAAAGTAATTGGCTGTGTTGAATTGGCTTGAATGCCAAGTAAAAACAGCGTCTGTAACAAATAAAACGTAGTGGCATGTTATGTCTGAAGTCTGTGTGACCTTGGGTTCATTTAGATGCTGAAAATACAAAAAATCTCTGCTTTTAGTGGGTTGGTTGCCTGTTGGCCATAAGCCCTAAATAAGCAACACTTCCCTTCTTTTCCAGTCCTCTGCTTTGCCTTTTTTTCAGCCCTGACTGCACAAAACAGTGAGGTGTCCCAACAGCTGTTGTACTGGTGTCTGAGATAAGAAACCTTGTATGGGACCCTGGTGGTAGGTCCATGGCTGGTGACTGTTTTCCTGCCGTGTCCTCCCAAGGGTCTCACTGCTGTGCAAGAGCCACGGATTGGCTTTTTCCTCCTGTAAAAAATACACTGGGGCTGTACTCTCCTCAGCCCATGTTATAAATTATAAACTGCTGTAGGAAATGGAAAATAGAGTAATTCTGATTTGTGTTCTTTTAGAGCCCTTTTCTTTAGACCAAAATACACAGGATAAGTCTGGCCCTTCCCTCTATTCACTTTTCATAGCCTCCTTTGTTTTTAATTTATATATCTTTTTATTCTAAATTCCTCCCATCCCTAAAATAGAACAGACATCAGCCTGCAAGCAAAGATTGCCAGGCATTGGTCTTGTGGATTATAGTGGCTTTTTGGCCTGGTTGGAGACTGAGCCCCACCCTACTTAGGCTTGGATTAAAAATAGTCTTCCTTTTCATCAGGCTGAAAACTGTACACAACGCATTGGTGTCTTGATTTCTGGGATATTGGCAGCAACAGGAAGCTCTTCAGCTATAAAATACCTCAGAAACCCTGTTTGCTGCTAATTAATCCAGAAGTTTTAAGGTGACCAGTGTTGGAAAGGTGTAGAGCCCTATGTCTGACTGCCAGCCACATAGTTATCTTAGCTGTTGATCAAAGTTTTAGCTGTGCTTCTTGAAGGACCTGAAAATATTGAAAACTGGTCTGCAGCCTGTGCACTAGACTGCCACTTTAGGAATGTCTCAGCTCAGGTGCTGCAGGGACATCCAGTCACCAGGAGACTGCTCCTGCCCCACAACCTCCAGCTCAGTCCTGTCTGTCCAGACCTGAGCTGCACACTCCTCCTCCCTCTTCGTATAAAACAGGAAAAAACACTGAGGGCAAGAGGCTGACCGGTATCTGGTGTAGTGATCTCATTCCCCCACTGCCTATTGGAAAGGCAGGCCTCAATCCCAGCCTTCTCGGGCAAGTCTGAGTGGTTGGCCCATGGAACAGCAGAGGGAAGATCTGAGTGTCTCCTTGCCCTGGGCATCCGTTCTCTTCCTGAGGAAACCTCAAGTGTTGGCTTCTTGTGTTTCATTTGTTTTCCACGGTCCTTGGCCATGCTTGGGGCAGCGAGTCCTTCTGCAGGGTGGTAGGAAGTGCTGCTGGCAGACTGTGGCCGCTCTGTGGGGAAAGGCTCACCCGGGATCTGGAAGCAGGCGGTGCTGCCTGGCAATTCCTCCGGCTTAGCCATGGCCTTTATGGCTGTTTAGGGCAGGGGTGGGAGTAAATGAGCCGGGGAGTGTGATGGGAGAAGGGCAGGGAGACTCTGCCCAGTGCCTCCTCCTTGGCTGTTTATGACTAGCAAGCTCTGTGGGCCTGGTTTATGTGACCTTAGTGATCAAAGGTCTCTCTGTAATGAGAGAAAATGCTGCCTTCTCTTCAGTTTTTGTAGACTCTGCCTTGGCCTGTTGTGTTTCTGGTAATTCTATTCTAGAGCAGACTGTAAAAAACCTTAAAAATGCGAAATATTGTTTCATAAAACCTTTGTAAACAGTCATGAAACTGTCTGTAGAAGGACACGAGAAGGATTTTATTTCCCCCAAAGCCTAGGGGTGAGCTTTCAGCCTTTGTCTAACTCAGTTGCATGTTTTTTACTTTGAGAGTCAAGGGGCTATTTATTCATATATCAAATTCTTACAGTGGAAAAACTGACTCCTACAGTTATGTCTTTACTACAGACTTTTTTTTTTGGCTAGAGGAAACTGAATTTTGCTTGAAAAAAAATGCTAGTTAGGCTGTTTGGAAAATTGTATAAATACAGGAACTTACACAAGGCAAAGTGAGCTGCTGCCCACTGCAGGGTCAGGTCAAGACAAGAAAAAACCTGCAAAACACCATCTTGGGGGAAAAGCATAAAGAAGACCATCTGATAATCTGGTAGGTGAGACAGGCTGAGTAACATCAGAAATACTGCTGGCTTGTGTCAGTGTTTCCCATACCAGCTGCAGAATGGGGCTGTGGCTCAGAGAGGTGCTGCAGGGAGTCCTGCCCCTGGTCTGTGTCCTGTTAGTGCGGCTTCTGCTGGAGTTTTGTGTGCTAGAACTGCTTCTACTGCCTTGTGTCCAAATGGTGGGGAGACTGTCTTGCTAGGGGGAAAACAGAAAGAACCGATTGCAGATTTTGGGGACATCCTCTTGGATTGCTACTGAAATTGTCTCATTGAGGTGGTGGGAAAGGAAGCTTTAGAAAAATCTCTTTTTTTTCTCTTGCTTTTTTTTTTTTTTTTCTGAAGGTCAATATATGAAAAGTATTTCTATACTAGAAAGCAAATAGGAAAGCATGTGATTCTGCATTATATCTATGTGGCTTATTTTCTGCCAATATGTTGGTGATTAAATTAGGGGCTCTGCAGAGGTGAATACACAAGATGTTTGAAATTCAGGTTGAAGACCTTGGATAACAGAAGCTTCCTCTCTGGATTAGATGGAAGGTGATGTGCAGTGGGTTGTTCTTGAAACAAGTTTGCACAGTCACCTGTGTGCCATTTCAATGTTCTTTCTTGCCACGTGTGTTACCTGACAACTATAGCTGAAGTCCTTTTTCTTCTATGCGCTCATTTCCTCAAAATACCTTTTTTCATCAGATTTGGGGCTTTTTAATGTTTGTATTGATCTTTGCCTCAGTTATGTTGGTGGTGCATGTGATACTTTCCCAGCCCTGGTGGCAGAAGCCCTCGTACCAGGACTTCTGCTCCATGGATTCTGCTCAAAATAACAGGGAGGGGGGCTCTCTGGTCTGCCTTTTCCACTCTCTCTTCTGTACTACAAGGTAGGAGAGTGTCTTGCTCTATAGCCACAAACAGTAGGGCTGAACTAGTTGCCTTTGACTCTGCCCTGCTGGGCATGGGTTTTCGCAGTCTCTGTCCCTGTTTTTGTGGAAGATCTCGGTGCAGCCCCTCTCAGCAGATGAAACTGCTGGGCAAGCACCAAAGTTCTCAGTCTGTCCACTGCAGCGCTAACCAAGTGGAAATTTGAATTCAAGCTACCCATCCCTGTAATTGGCATTCATATTTTGTGAAGCAGTGCTTCAGGCTGGATCTGAAAGATCATGAATTCTGGGTCCTTGTTTATGCTGCCATCGCAATCTTGTGCTCCTTCCTGCTAATTAGCCAGGAAGGGTCTGTGGAGTGTTGTTTGGATTTGAAACAGGGCTGTGGTTTTGAGATTCCAGGATGCTGAGTCTCGTCCCAGGGACAGGCTTGGATGCTCTCCTGCCTTGGAGCCGCTGCAGTGAGATGTTAGTGAGCAGGCTGATATTCCAGCCCATCCCTGTTTTCCTTGGGCTAAGCCAGTGTTTGCCTTCTGCTATAACTGTTGAGCAGCTGCAGTGCTGTGGTGGTATATACATGTGTATATTCTGCTATAAATCCTGTAGTTAAACATTTCCTTGGCCAAGCATAGAACAAGGTGCTTGTCTCCAGCTGGTCACAGAAATAAAGGAAGTGAGTTCCAAAACAATATTGCAATTAAGCTGTTTTTCCCTGAATTTTGCACAAAATGTTTTACCTGCAAGAATGAATTGTGAGGAGTTTTATTTTAGAGAATACATAGGGTGTTGTGGGTGTATATAAAGTTACTCTGTTGTGATTGGTACTGGGCAGGCATTCAGGGAGAGAGTTGGCCCTTGCTTTGAAGAACTGTTTCTGAGATAGCAACATTCTGAAGGTCAGTAGAGAACAAATGGACATACATTTACAAAATCATTCATGTTTCTCAGTGCTCCTAGTAATAATAAGCAAGTTTCTGAATCCTCACTTAAATAGAATTCATCTTTCCATAAGGAGAGAGGGGAAACTGGGCCTTCTGAAAACTGAAAATATTTTGAATAAGCAGCCTTAATGTCTGACCTAAACTTTAGCCTGTTCCTTTCTGCACTGTTTGGCTGAGGCTGGGACTAAGCTTTCCTTGGGGACATGGATGGGAGGTTCCTGTGCAATCCTGCTCCTGCCCTTCTTTGCCCACCCCTTTGTAATGTTCTCATTGATCTAATTTCCAGCTGGGCTCTTGCCACTGTATTATATAAACCAAATGCTCAAGCAAAGGCAGCATAGTCAGAGTTCTTGTTGAAAACTTGAAAAACTGACATTGCTTCTGGCCAGCTAAGAAGCTCCTGGAAGTTACTGTAGCTGTGCTGGACAGATGGTGATGGCAGTCCCAGCCTACATTGGTTAGATCTGTCACTAATGGCAACAAGTTCTATTCTGCCCTCCCCTTCCTCCCCCTTCTCTAAGGCATATATACACTTTCTCTGGGTTATATACGGTTATTTTAGTTGGTCCCTTTGCTCCCTGTGTTCTGAAGGTCTGTATAAAAAGAGTTTTGAAAGTCATGGAGTAAGATTCTGCCCTGTACAGTCCTTGAAATCTGCTGTTATGCAAGAGCCTTTACAACCAGTACCAGTCAATGATTCACTTCAGCAATTAAAGCTCTGTGCATTGGTTTGATATCAACTTGGCACACAGCAAGGCATTGCACTTTCTTTAGTGCATTGCCCTTTCACGTGTAGCACTCACAGCTGATGTTCTTGCTCAGCATTTGGACCTCTTTGGTGTAATCCATGTTGAACCTTGTGGTGTCATTGCTCCCATCAATAGATCTGCCTCTTCTGCCTGAGCTCCAAAGTTGCTTCATGCCTTTTATCAAATACCATGCCTGTTTGGCTTTATGTAGGATCTGTAAATGTTTGGTTTTTGGTTTGGTTTTGTTAATTTCTAGGATGAGGGTTTCTTTAATACTAATTCATAAAGCATTAAACTCAACAGCAACAACGGACTAGAGAATATGAGAAATCTGCTGTCAAAGCAAAGACTGGCTTCACAGCAGAGAGATCAGTCTGCTACTAGTAGCTGTTTTTTATGGTCTGGAAAATGTATGATGACTTATTAATTAACAGTGTAATGAGCTGTGTGGTGAAGATTGCACTCTAGGGACCTGAAGGCTATGGGTGACAACTTACAGTGTATGTGTGAGTGGTAATCCAGCTCTATTCCATCTTTCCACATATTTGAGAAGAGTGCAGTAGTTGTGGGAGCCCCCAGAGTTACCCTGTCCAGCAGGTCCATCCTACAGGAGACTTTCTGTTGGGGTCTGAGATAAAAAGAGCAGTTGGAGGGAAGCCAACAAGTGCACGAGCTAAATACCAGAAAAAGCTTCTGGTCCCTTGAGATGAGATTTTGGACTAGTTCAACACAGCTGAACTTGTAGGCCCCTTTGCACAATCTGATGGGCCATGTGCCTCTGGCAGGATGTCCAGATGAGATACCAGCCTCTTCCTGGAGATCCTCCCAGGCTGGGCGTGTGCTGCTGCCCAGGCTGGGCAGTACTGGAAGCCTCTCTGAGAGTGGGAGCTCACCTGCAGACGTAGATGGGTTGTGTGGGACTGAGGAGCCACCCAGTGGCATCTCCCACAGCCTCCCACTGGCCAGGAGTGGGTGCAGCCAACTGGTCTGCACAGTGGTCAGCAGCTGGCCAAATGTCCATCTGGTGGCCGGAGCAGGCTGTGACTGCAGAGGTGTAATCTCTTCTTGCCTGTGGGTGGAAGGTATTAAGCAGTTCCTGACCTCTGGTTCTGCGTAATTGCCAGTCTTGGTACAGTCCATGGATCTATTTTTCAAACCACCTCTTTTTTACTGTTCTAATCTTATTTTGAAGATTACACAAATTTTATTAGTAATCTAATAGGATGCTCGTGTAGGCAGGTCCGTGATGGTGTCTGGCATTAGAGAGAGCTCTTGTTTTCAGTTGACTTCAAGTCGAAATGAGGTGCAGTGCTTGGCTTTGGTAGCAGTATTTATGTTTTAGTATTTAGAAAGTGAATCTTCTCAGGGGAGAAATCTGGCTCAAGTAGCTGAAAACTGCAAAGGTGTTGCTGCTTCTCAGGCTGCAGAGTATTTATGGCAGAAAGTTAAAAGGCTTATGACATACTTGTATGAAAATATGAACCTCTTCTGAACAAATCTGTACTCTTGTAATTTGCATTGTGCAACTGTTTGCATTAAGGTTATTTTATTGGTGTTTCTTAAAGCTTTCTTTAGTGTATGTCAAAAGATCTTAGTTCAAAGAACTACGTTCCTACTAAATGGCAGGTTTTCCATATTAATACTTTCCATGAGGATGCAGTCCACATGAATGCTGTATACTTCTCAGTTGTAGATGTGTCTTAACTGAGTGTTGCCAGAAAATGGATCAGAACGGTTTCTCTGTTCAGAAATATTGTGTGAACAGTCACTTGTGTTCTGCAGTAGTGCAGTTCTAGTGTAAAATACTAAGTTCCTTGAGTGGTGGCTGAAGGTGGATAGTCACCTCGAGCATGTTCTCCAAGAGAAAAGAGGGTTGCCTAAGCCATGTCAAGGACAGACTTGGGTGATGGACAGAGCTGGCAGCTGAGATGAAAGATGAAAAGGTTATTTGTGCTTCCAAGACCCTCCTCCCAGACCTAGTGCCACTTTCTCCAGTGGCCTGGTCTGTGGGGTGGCTGAGCTGGTTCTGACTGGGGTGCTGTGCTAACAGTGGGTCCTCTGCACTGCGTGATCTTCCTTGTGCTGGTGTCCATCTGACCCCTCAGGCAGCCGGGATGAGGGCACTGAAATGCCGAGGAGAAGGAGAGGGACAGGATGGCCTTTGGATCATCAGCTCTCCCTGGGTGCAGTTTTACTGTGTCAGGTCAGTTCTTCTTCCCATGCATCCGTAACAGCCATCAGTCTTCATCTGATGCTGTTGTAATCACCCAAAGTGTTTTCCTTGGGGTATGATTGTTGCAAGGTGCACTTGGTGATTGGTTAGGTGGAGCTGCAAACCTGGCTTAAAAATATTCTCTACTCCAGGTTCCTTCCAGTGGCTTCTCATTTGGCACAAAGACGTAGAGAAAGGATGGGAAAGTGCCTCAGAACTGGTGGTGCCCTGCTCAGGCCTTCAGGACTGGCTGGAGCACATCCCGAAGGCACTGCAGACCCCTGCAGTGTTTCAGTGCTGGCTTCTGCCCTGGGAAGTGCAGCTCATCTGGCAACTGCTTTTCCAGTGGATGTGCAGAAAGGGTTTCCAGGTCTCTCTCCCTTTAGACAAAACCCCCACCCAACCCTAGACTCCCCATGGCCCATGATCTCAAGAGAATAATTGTTCATTTTTTTCTACGTATCCCCTCTCCACACCCACCTTTTTTGTCTTTTGAATTTAATAAAGTGAGTGACTCAGTACTAAATATAAAGCCTTCTGCTTCCGGCATCATCTGCCTATGGCTCATTTCCTGGAGCTGACATCAGTTGAAGCCTCCCGATTTCCTTATGAAATAGCAAGACATGAAATATCCTTTGCGCGGTGTTCTGGGCATACTTGTGGACTGCTTTGGTGACTGCATGGCTCCCTGATCTAAGCTCTGACTAATTAGCTGGTTAATTGCAAAGCTGAGCACTGGTGAAGCACAGGGTAAATTGGCCGAGTCCTCAGATCTGTTTTGCCCTGCAAAATCATACTCCTCAAACTTGCAGGCGTTTTTTAAATAAAGACAAACTTTCAGTCCCTCCTGCATATGCAAGGTTTTTATTAAATAAGCATGAGCCTGACTAATGTCTTGCTTTCTTCCAGATGACAGGCTCGCTGACAGAGCAGCTCAGGAAGCTTTTAAGGGGGAAATCTAGCAAAGATAGATCTGTTTTTTCTTTTAAAAAGACTGATAAACTGAGAAGTTAAGGTCAAATGTTTGCTCCTCAGTTGTCACATCTTTCCATAGCTGTTTACATTGATGGGATGTGTGCTGCCATTGGTTGGCACTGAGGGAGAAAGCAAGAAGGGCATAAACCCTCAATTTGTATCAAAAAGCACAGGGGAGAGTCCTTCTAACTGTTCATAATTTCCTGAAAATCCTTATATTTAAAAGAGAATGTGAACAGAACTGGAGAAGGGGAACATCTTGCATATGATAAATAGTCACTGATGTCAGTCCAAAATGGGGTAGTGGCTGGCCACTCAGCTTTGCTCTCTAAAGCCCTGGTGCGTAGAGCATGGTGTTTTTTCTCTGGTGAAGTAGACTCTTTAAGTTACCTGGTTTTCTCTTTCAGTTAGGTATTCTTTTGAACCTCTCCCCCTTCACAGTCTCTCTTTCTCTCTCTCTCTCTCTCTCTCTCTCTCTCTCTCTTCTCTTTCTTTTTCTATAAGGAGAGGGCATGTTCCTGAAAACACTTGATTTGCAGCACCAGAGCAGACAGAGGCAGGAGACTGAGCCACCTTTGCTGCTCCTGAAGGCTCACCAAGGTCTGCTGATGCTCTCTTGGCTCTGGGATCTCCCGGGTCTGCTGTGGCCCAGCCCTCTGGCCATGGAGGTTTGTCTGGCATGGGGGTGCTGGAGTGGACCAGCATGTCTGATACCCCCGTGGCTGGTTGACAGTGGAGCTGGCCTGTATCCCATCAAACAGATATTTTAGGCAAGAGCTAGAAGTGCCTGCAGTTAAGACCCATTCCAAAAATCACTAGGACAGATGTAGCATGCCCAGGAACTTGTTCATCACCGCGGATTTCATCAGTTCTCTCGAACAGATTCCAACATTAGCATGGTATCTCTTGGCATTAGTGAGGAAGATATTACTTCTGGAGTGGCAGGAACACTTGGTGTCCAGAAGCAGATGGTTGTCCTCTTCTGGACTCACTGGGGAGAGCAGTGGGGCTGCACAGCTCACTGTAGCCAAAGGCCAGCACACTGGATGAGCTCCCTTCCTCCCCTAGAACTTTGCCAGAGGGTCTGTTCTTGAGGGTTTGTGGTGAGAGACACAAGATGACTACTGAATTTACTCTCTCTGCTCCCTCGTCACCTGGAAGGCAGCAGCTGCCACTCCCACAGCCATCGCTGAGTAGCTTCTGGAGGGCATATATGCGTTAGTGGCCTCCCAGTGAAACTTGGCAGCTGGAGCTGCAGAGGAGATGTGTCTCCTTGCGCAATGATGTGCTGGAGGAATCCTGCCAGTGCTGGAAGTTCTCTTTGTGCATAAACCTGCATCACAGTGTTCCATGCATGGGTGTGGATGTGTCACCTGAGCACCTCAGGCACCTTCTTCTTCCCTAAAAGGCTTTCTTAGAGCAGGAAGAAGATGAAAATACACTGGTATACTTACTCTATCAAAAAATTCCTATTTTGGAAGAGTGTGGGGAGTGGTGTGTGACCTGGCGTGTGGAGGAAGTGGGCTGGGAGTGCCCGGGGAACTGTGCGTTCACTGCCTGCCATCGCCACACCCCGGTGTGGTGAGTCTCGGGACATGACGTGGAGATGAGTGGTGCTGGCACCACCAAGGTGCTATTTTAGGTTTGACTGTAATTGCTGGTTAGACTGCCAGGACTGGATTTTGAGTATTCAGAGAGCAGAGTGCTCTTAAAGCTCTGGAAAAACTGGCTATCTCTGATCCTTTGCAAATGTGGAAGTTGGGTGTTTCATGTGTGCTGTGCATCAATTTAACTCCTCGTGGTGGAGCCACTGAGGACCTGTGCTACCTGGTGACAGGAGTAGGGATGTCCTTTCCCTCTCAGTCAGAGGGGAATGCTTATACCTGGTAGGATGCTGTACACTTACCTGAAAAAAGAAAAATAAGTAAGCAGAGGTCTGAAGACCCATGGGCTAGTGGCTTTTAGGTGTCTGCCTCTGCAGTGCCTGCAGACCGGTTCTGCCGGAACCTGCACACCGGTTCCAGCAACACGGATGACAGAGACAAGGAGAGGAGATTTTTCTTTTCCCCCCAAAAAGCAGACATTGCTTGTGCAATGGCTCTGCCACTGATAGAAAGTCACAACCTAGTTTGGGAGCTGGGCTCTGCCATGCTCTCCCAGGACCTGTCCTGAAGCCTCATGAATCCTTACAGCATGGATTTATGCTGTGCAATATACTCACATGTAGAGTGGAAAGCAGAGGCACTAAACTTCATGAGCTGAGTTTGTTCATTTTTGTTGCATGTTTGCCCCAAGACTTTACAGGCTCGATGCAGTCCCTGGTTTTGGTCAGAGCAGCCAGCTGGGCTACCTGCATCCAGAGGCTGATGCAATGCTGAAGCCGGGCTGGTGCAAGTCAGAGCAAAGTCGCTCTTCCCTGAACCGTGTCTGATGTGCACTCAGCCTGGTCTCCATGGACTACATAAATGTTTTTTTCAAGTCAAATTCTTTCCTTTTAAGTTGCAGGTGCAGTTCTGGGCATAAAACCCTCTATTTTGGTTTCTGTGATGTTTACCATCCTGAGGAAACTGGCAGGCTGTGGGTTTGGGGTTAGGTTTTTTATTTTGTTTTGTTTTTTGGGTGTGTTTTATACCTCGTATGAAACTTTACAGCTGGAAGCTAAATTTTCAGGTGATACCCAAGAAATGGTACCAGGCAGTGACTCACTGTCCTGGCTGTAATTTTTCAGAAACAACAAACCCCCCCTGCCCCCCAGTGACCATATTGACCATACTTTTCAGAACAGTCATGAGTTCTTCAAATTTTTCACTAATACAAATACTGTGTTTGTTAGTAAACGACATATTTTCCTTTTAACTATGGGAATGCTCAAACATTATGGACTTAATAGGAACAGAAATTTCTGAAATACATGATTATAGTTTGGAAAGCCCACTTAACATTTTTGGTGATTGATTCTGCTCCTGTGCATTGCATCAGCAACACACAGTACGTGATGTTTCTGTTGCTTATGTCTTCCTGGCTGGCAGCAGATGTCTGTCCCTGTTTCATCTGGAGCAGACAGGGATTAATTGCTGAGGTAATGCAATATATTACAGTATGGGCCAGTTCTGAACTCTGTACTTAATCTAATCTATTCAGATCACTTTGCTTTTAAAATTTCTTAAATTTTCATTTCTGAGGAACTATGAGAAAGCATCCTCCTTCAGTGCAGACTGAGGCCAAATAGTTCTGGATCCCTAGCGGTCTGTGAGCTTCTGGTTGTTTTGAAGACATCCATAAAATAAGTACATAAAGCCTAATAAAAGCTCTGTGTTGCTGTTTGACTGGACACGCTGAGAACTAGCAAAGAAGGGGTTTTTTTTTTGTTTTGTTTCTTGTTTTTTATTAATTAAAACAAATAGTTTGCTTACCTAAAAACTCTGTATCTTACTGCCTCGTGTTCCCCAGCGCCAGGCAATAAAAGAACAAGAGCTGGCTGTTGGGGAGAGTCCCTGCCGGGATGCTCGGGCCGCCGGCGCTGGCCGCTGTCGCGCATCTCTCCGCGACACGAGCGCATCCCGGCGCGGCTCCCGGGAGCGACCTCCCATCGCTGGGCGGGGAGGGAGGCAGGCAGGGAGGGAGGGAGGGAGGAATGCTGGCTGCCCAGCGCCGGGCTGGGGGCGTGGGAGACGCTGCAGCGCTCGGGCCGGGCTCGGGAGCGATTCGCCGTCCCGGGAGAGAGGGGAGAGGTGAGGAAGGCTGATTCGGGTGTCCCGGGGCGGGCTGGTGCGGGTGCTGCCCGGCCGCGCGGATGCAGGCACTGCCAAGAGATCGTCCTGCAACGACTTGTTTTGCTTTTCTTTTCTCTGCGAAATATCTCGTGATTTCTACTGCTGTAGTAGAGGGAGGAAAACAGCTGAGGGCAGAACGGATTTCAGGTTTTGGTGTGTCTGAGTTTGGAATTTATCCGTGCACCTGATGCGTGCGAACAGCAGCAGCGAGGGCTGCCACCGGGCTGGCATCACCGAGGGTTTAATGTTCCAGGCGAGGGCTCAGGGTGTGTCCTCCCAGAACTCTGTCTGGGGCACGGTCTTGTTCCATCTCAGTCTGCAGCAGGCTTTCACAAAGCAGAACTGCTTAAACTTGCATGTTAAAGTGTTAAATATTTAAACCTCTGCCTTGCAGAAAGTGTGAAGAGCTCGGCGTGCTTTTGGGAAATGGCTGGAGGCTGCTGGCTGTGGCAGCCACTGAACTTTTTGGGATCTTTTGCCTGGAGAGGCTGGGCTCTGAATGCTGCCTTGCCATTCCAGCTGGAGTGGCATGAGGCAGTACAGGCTGGCAGGATTTAGTTTCCTAACAGAGGCGTTCATCTTGCTTGCTGTGGTTTCTGACTATACCTGATGCTGGAAGCCAATGCAGACCCTCTCTAAATACTTTAGTAGTTGCTACTGGCTTAAAACACTTGCATACCAGTACTTGTACGTATTGAACTGAAATTCTGAATTTTTTGTGCTAAAAACTTAACTTGTCTGCAAACCTGTAAAGCACATCTAGTATAGCTTCTTCACGTCCTAATTTTGTTTGTACTGAATGTGTTGCTCGGAGGTTTTGCTTAGTTATGTTTTATTAAACTGATAATATACTTGCGCTTAGCCAAAAGGCTTAGAAGAGATATCTTACCCTGCATTTATTCTGCAAAGCATCTGTCTCTAAAGAATGATTTCCACAGCTGGAGGACTCTCACGTGCTCCTGAAATTCAAAGTAGTGATGAGGTTGCATGCTGTTTACAGTGCATACGTCTCTTTAACCACAACATCTGTCCTAGGGGTATTGGGCACTGGCTGAGCTGCGAAACGGAGTGAGAAGGAGGAGACAAAGCAGCTTGAAGAGACCTAAGGAGAAGTTAGTGCTTGGCTCCAGGAGTGCTGGATGCATTTACCTAACCTTGGAACCTGCTAATTAGAGTGAATTTTGCGGAGGTTATAAATGCTTGTCCAAAATCCAAGAGTCATGACTTAGAGCTTGCCTGATCCTGAATTGGCAACTGCTGCCTTTGGCTCCCTATTGCTCCTCCCCATATTAAGTTAAATTATACAGAAGTGTGGGGAACACCCTGCAGTTAGACTAAAGGTGATTTCACTGTCATTGCAACCTCCTGGGAGACAAAACTAGCAGCTTTCCTTCACTTCTAGCCATTTCACATTAATTTTTGAGATTAATGTTTCTGATTTTGCTAAGAGTAGATGGGATCTACACCATCTATTCTACAGTAAGTAAGTGGTGAATTTACAGAGTTTTTTCCTGCTTCATAAGCCACTAGGCCAGCTATGCAGTGACACTGATTTATTGCAGTGTAATGTTGCTTTCTTGCTCTGAAACAAATTATTTTGACTTCTTTCCCTTTTGCCCAAGTGCTTTCTAAACAAGATTACAGACAGCATGGGAAGAATGGAAAATGGTTTTTCTTTTATCAGTAGCTTTTTCTAGTTAGACATCTGTTACTGAAATTCTTGTGCTTTAAGACACTCTTGAAACATTAGAGTACACCTTAGGGTACGGGTTGTAGTTTCTAGTGTTTTGTTTCTTATTTAAGAAAACATTAATTGTTACATTTTCTCTGGATGTCTTATCATCTGGGCAGGCAGAATTTCAGCCTTGGCTGTGCTCTTTCCGGACAGCTCTGTTTACCTTCAACTGATGAAGCGGTTTGCAAACTGCTTGACCACAGCTGTACCTTCTAAAAGGTTGCACAGAACCCACCCTCCCAAAATTAATAGCTGAAACTCCCTATTGTCCAGCTTGCCAGGGATCAGCACCATCATGCCAGGGGTTTGGCTTGCAGGAGCTTGTTTGCTGGTGTTGAATAAGCAGTGACTGTACTGTGATTTAATTTAGGGATCTGGTTGATTCCCCCACCTGGGCGGGAGGGAAGTTTAACAGACTGAGTAATGCTTCTTGCTTTATTGTGGCACACTCGGTATCAGTCCCTTTCCTGCCAGAGGTGTGACCTGAGAGCAGAGCTGGAGGTACTGGGGGGATGGAGAATGTTCTGGGCTGCATGGGCTTTGCAGGGCTTTATCCAGCTGCTCCTGGCCCAGGGTGCAGCCTCAGGTCTGCAGCTCACCTTGTGAGCGGCTGGGTTCCTTTGGGGCTGAATATTGGGAAATCAAGAGACATATGCTTAAAGCATGTTGAAGGTAACCTGCAGGTTTCAGCAAGCAGATCCAAATCACTTCTGGGGAAGAAAATTTGCACTGATTCAGCCTTGTGAACCTCGTTCCTCCTTGGTTATGCTGGCAGGGAACCCACTGTCTTTCACACTATTGCTCTGAGTCCCCTCATAAAATGAGGGATGCTGAGTTTTTGCAATGGGTGATGAGATGGGTCCTTTTTTGAAGGCATTTATGGTTTAGGTACAGAATAAGCAGAAGGAAGTGTTAATGCTGCTCTTTATTTAGGGAACTACGCAAGAATAAGAATTACTATCAACACAAGAATTTCCTGAGAGGCTTGCATGACTTTTCTGTGCCTGAGCCAGAATTTAAATGAACCCTTCTGAGTTTCAGTCCATTAGCTGACACCTGACCTCAGCCCCCCTCTCTTTTACCTTGTTGCACTTAAGTTTAAATAATCTCTGAATGTTATTTGCTTTTGCAAGTTCAAGGCAGATGAGTGTGGAGCTCTTCCTTTCCTGAGAAGTCTTGAAAGGATCGCCTGTTCCGTGTTGTTCTGGCTCAGTAATGAAAATATTGCAGTTTTGTTTTCACTGACATGAACAAACTATTTCAAAAGTTAGTTAAACCATTCTAGTGGGTTATGATTTCAGATGTTCTCTAACTATGGAGTAGCTACTCTACTAAAACCAGAGGTGTGTCAAAATACAACACTTAGTAGGAGTATTTGTCAAAGAGGCCTTTAAGGATTGATTCATTGGTGCCTTGAGCAGTATTTTATCTGTTTTCTGCTGTGCTCTGTAGATTATAAGTACTCTGTAGATATGTGTAATAGATTTTGAGCAAGGTCTGTGTGCTGTAGCTGAGAGCCTGCTGCATGATGGGGGTGGGTGAGGGCAGTTGGTCTCCTTTGTGATCATCCCTCCAATCCACTTGGCCCTGGTCTCCCACGACAGGACCCTTCAAAGAGTGTAAGGCCTGCAGAAAGCTTTTAGTGCTTCTCCCTTCCATTTGAGTCCCAAAACAGTTTTATGTTTCTGTTGGTTCAGCCTCCTCCTAGTAGATGCTGGGACATGAGAGTAACCAAGCATCCATCCACTCTGCTCCAGGATTGCATCTCACCCCTGAATGTGCATCAGAGGCAGCTCTGGCTCGGAGGACAGGGATGTGGTGGGGGAAATTTCTTTGAGGACTGGGGAAGCTTTATTTTTTCTCTTCCATGGGCTATTGGAGTGGAAGCATTTGTGTTCTACTGACTCGTGCTTCCCTCCAGCCTCTGGGCAATTTGGTATCACATGGCCAAGCATCCTCAGCTGCTTGCTCTCTTTTTTCTCTGTCTGTGAGAAGGAGGGATTTGTGTACTTGAATCCCTGTGAATTTCTGTTCATATTCCCAGCTTTCAGTATTCTGGATGCTGCTCTGGAGGACATGGCTCTCCTGGGCTTTTATCAAGGGGCTGATTCCTATTTGATGCTGTGAGCAGGTTTGATGCTGATTTTGGGTTTTCTGTGGGTACTGGCTACATATTGGTTCTGTGTCAGGGTTCTGATCATGCTGATCATTGTCCAGTCCTGGCTGCACCCCAAAGAGCTTCCTTTGCCGTGCAGGGCTGTCAAAGGCATGTAAATTTTCTGATGGGTCAGCAGTTGTTTTTACTAACGATTTAAGATGATTGAAGCTAGTGAATCTGGTTCTGTCATGAAGGGAGAGAAAACACTTTGACTAGCATGCAAAAGGGGAAGGATGAGGTTGTCCAGCCCATCAGTGGATGTTGGGGTAGTGGTTAAAGTCTGAGCAGAAGGCATAGGAATACTGATTTGCTGCATTTGTTCCTATACTGTTGGAGTGGCCCTGCCTCCCTGCAGCCCAGATCCCTGCTGGGCATCTACCCAAGTGCTGCTCGGAAAAACACGTGCCATCACTCTACGCAGGTCTAGCTAGGAGAAAATGATCTTCTCACCTGGATTTGCTGGAGGAACATACTTGTCCAGAGGTGGATACCCCATTGAGACACGCCTCCAAATCTGGAGAGAACCTCTGGCAAGCTAAGAACAGTGACTAACTCCTGCATGTGTGTCTGCTCCTGATGGATTTAGCAGAATTTTCCCCTGCAGCAGTAGTGAGTTGTGCAACAACTGGAGCAAAGTTTCACAGTCCACTCCCAGGTGAGTGTGAGCGTAGCAGGGAACTTGCCTCTCCCAGCATGACAGTTTCAGGAGTCTGAAAGAATATAAAGCAATCCCGCCTGCTGATGGGACTTCTGCCATTTTAGAGGTGCTTCAGAAACAGCAGTTGGAGGTAATCTCGATATGGAATTAGGATGAAGTGATCTGAAGGGTGCCTGTGCAGTGGGAATCCCTATCTGCAGTCCTGTGTCCTTTCCCTGTGATGCAGCTGGTGGGCTACGCAGCCAGCATGGATCAGTCAAAGGGTGTGCTGTGTGTAAAGGCTTGAGGGAGCTGGAGAAATGGGTAGTGTTAGGTGGTCAATTCAAATAGCCAGGCAAGCTTAAAGTAATTCAGAATTAAAATTGAGTTTACGTAGTTGGTCTTGGCCTGTTGAGGTGAGTTTTTTGGTGCTTTGTATGGCCAAGAAAAACTGGATTAAGAGTGAAATAGAACTGGATTTAGGCAATGGCTTTGCAGGTGTACAGTGGTGTTCAGTAGTTGAAGCATCGCAGACCTTGAGACCAGAGCTTTAGATCCATTGCTGTTGACCTGATGTGTGTGGGGCTGGGAAAACTTCACTGAACGGAAGATCCACAGATCATCTGCAGAGAGATGCAGCTACTCAGCCACATATGGCACCACAAAGCAATACCTGCTCAAAGCGCTGTGTGTCCCTTCCTTCCCGAGGCAGGGGAAACAGCTCCCTGAGTGGATAGGAACATCACAGTGTTTGTGTGCACAAGAACCACGACGGTGCAAAGAGCAACACCAAACTGATTTTAGAATCCGCAGCAGCAGCATCATGTTGATGGTGAGGGGTTAGACACCACCATGGTGCAGCCTCTCTGGATGGGGTAGCATCCCCTAATCACTGCTCTTACCAGGATGACGTCCATCACCAAAGTGTGGTGAAGGTCTGGTTTCAGCCAGTGCCTCTGACCAGCAGCTGTCTGGAAGGTAATTGCCAATTAAAAGTTTATGTGCTTCCATCAGCTTGGTGCTTGCTAATAGCCACATGCAGGGTGCGGGTGCTGTCTTGTAGGAATTTGATGAGCAAAACACTGTGATGAGCATTTGACGAGCGCATAAACTGATAATGAGCAGGAGAGGATGGATTTTATGATTGGTTTTCATTTACAGGCCATTAATCCCTAAACTTTCCCATCTCCCTCCAAAGCATTGGAAACTATTTACCTCAGAGACTCATCAGAGCAGGTCTGTGCACCGTAAACTTTCATGTCCTCCTGTCGCTGTCGGGTTTGGAGATATTGTCTATAAAACCCCAAAGGCTTTGCTTGGACTGGACCAGTAAAAGCAGCCATCAGAGCTGATGATTGAGATGGGAGTGGGTTTATCTGTGCCCTCTCCACCTGCAAACATTTCCAAAAGCAGCATGAGCCTAGGCCTGTGCCTGTGGAGGAGGGTTCCTGCAGTGTGAGGAGATCTCTGCAGCATCCTCTGCAGCTTCCCAGTCACCTGGGAAGGGATGCAGAGAAAACTTAGGCTTGTGTCCCTTGCCGGCGACTCTTCCCTCACTGTGCTGAGAGTGGCTGCTCTGGACTGTTGTGGCATCTCTGGAGCTTGCAGAGCCCTTTTGGGATGGTCACAATGCTGCTTTCAGAAGGGGCTGGGGAGGGCGAAGAGGGGAGTGCACATAGCCACCCCACTCTCCGATGCAGCTCTTGGCAGGGACCAGCTCTACCTGCAAAACAGGGAGGAAAAGGAGGATGGGGTGAGCCACAGGAAGCCTGAGGGCTGGATCCTGTGTCAGCTGAATCACCGGGTTTCCTCCAAATTGGCCAGGCAGCTGCGTCAGTGCCCAAGCCTGAGGGCTCTGGCACTTGCTGTGGGCTGTGAGGGGACCGAGTGCCTGGCTGTCCCATTGCTTATTCCTAAAGATATGTGCTGGGTTAGTGGTCACAGATATGTGGGGTTTGAGCATTTTTAATTAGCTCGTGCTAACTGACTTGCCTTTTGATGTCAGGAGCTTTTGTCATGAAAAGGGAGGAAAACCACAGGTTCCTCAGAAATGGGGAATACATACGGAGTGAGTCACTGCTCCATACTAGGTCTAGCTCACTTGTGTTGGTTGTTTTTTTAATTAATCAGGTGGAAATAGGACATTTTAATACCTTTTTGTTGACACTTTAACATGTCTCTGCATTGACCTGTTTGAGTAAATAAGTTGATGTTAATCAGTCATTGTAGAGATATTAAAGCAAGGCAGGCCTGGAAGGGGTGAAGCACTCAGTTTTCAGAGTAACACAGAGCTGCTAAGAAAGTAAATTCTTCCATTTGGATCAGCAGCAAATTCCAGCTCTGTTTCTGTTGGAAGTGTTCAAGTGACTGTCAGGAAACATTTGGTTGTCATGTGCTTTCAAACTGGAATTAATCTGCCAACTTTCAAGATGTACAAATGTCTGAATAGCCCCCCTTCATCAGTTTTCTACCAATCCTTTGCATAGGATGCAGCTTCCAGGGCTTCCCCTCTTGGGGAAGAGTCTTGAGACCATTTTTCTCTGTGCTTGAGTGTTTTTAAGTTGCTGTCTGAGCAGTTAATCCACCCAAATATCCTGGTTGGCTTCTGGCACTTGTGCTGGAAGTGCTGAGTGCCTCAGTAGAGGCATCCCTCCAGTGACAGCCCCTGCAGTGGCCTGTCCCCAGGTGGCTCACAGCTGTGAAAACACGTGCTGGGACAGCTTTCCTTGACCTGCCCCTGTTGCAGTTCTGCAAATAAACTAACCCCAGTTCAGTGACTACAGTGAGTTTAGAACCTGTAAAATTTATTTGCATAGGAACTTTATACAGCCTGTCTCAGGGAAGGAGTTGATATTCCAAAACCTGACATGTACCTAAAGCAGCTCTGATCTTTATCACAGGTGAAGTCTTCAGGGGACAGGAACAGGCTGCACCATCTGCCAGCCACGCTCTCCTGGGTAGGTGCCTTTGTGCATCCATGTGTTACAGAGCTGCCCTTTTCTTCTGTGGGATGAGGGATGAAGGCAGGATGAGGGGGTCTGGAGCAGGGATTCCTTCCTTGCACGCTTTGTTTACCTGTGCATTGACCGATGGGCTGTCAGCCACCGGACTGAAACTTTTCTCTTGTTCTCTCTTTGTCCCTCTGAAATGGGTGTTTAAATGTGAACTGGTCTCTGGCTGTCATACCCTGGCAGAGGCTTTCTTGCAGCAGGAGTGAGTGTGCCATGGTCAGGCGTGAGCAGTGTGGTGTGTCCCCACAGGGCTTCCAGTGAGGCAGCTGGTGTGTGATCCCTGTGCCAGTGTGATAAAAGGGCTTTTTATGTCCCACAAGACAAAGCCTCTTGTTTAAAAATGCAACTGAATGAAAAACATGATTCTGAATGCCCTAGACTCAGCTATTAAAAACAAACAAACATAAAAGCCCCCACACAACAAAAAAAAGCTCCCCTGCCCCCCAGCCCAGTGTGCCAATGATGGTGTAATACCTCTTCACTGCAGAAAAGCTCTGTACAATTGCTTTGGGAGCTTGTAACTTTGTGGCCCACTAACCTTTCTATAGACTGTTTTGTTGTAACACCCTTTCCCCTTCCCCGACAGCCCTGACAAGGTCAGGTGTCTGCTTTATCTCTGTTGATTCAAATTCTCCCTCCCTCCTCTCAAGCAGAGAAACAGAAGGAAGAAGTGACATTATAAAATCTGAGAGGGAAACCTGTTTTATGGACTGAGCTGAACAGTCTAGGGACTAGAAAGGAAAATTTTTTAAAGTCACGACCCATACAAACAACTGCAGGGCATATCCAGAGCATATTTCCCTGATAAAGTCAAACAAAGCAGCATTTTTAAATCTCTTTTAAAGGCTTATGGTGGTGTTTGCTTCTTCTTTTGGTGTTAAAGATGCTAGAGATAGTCAGCAGCAAATTAAATTCCAGTTAAGTGGTAAGGTAATGATGCTTTGGGAAATCCCTTTTTAAGGGAAATCCTCATGGTTTGAAAATGAACTGGTGCAAATGAGAATTAGGAAGAACGCAGAACTTGTGGCGGATCTTTGGCTGAATTTTCAGTCTGTAGCTCAGCCTCCCTGCATAGCTAGATCTGGCTCTGTTCTTGGTAGCATTCTCCAAGTGTTTTTGCCAGTTGTGAAATCCATCTCCTGTATCATGCAACAAGCTTGCTCAGAGCTGATTTTCTTGCTAAGCAACTCCTTTATCCCCTGGAAACAGCAGCCAGGTTCTGGTGGCACTGAGGCTATTCTGAGGTACCCGTGGGAGTGCTACAGGGAAGGGGCTGCTCCGGGAATGGAGATAGATCCCAGACTGGACATCAAGCAAGGCAGTCAGTGCTGCACATGGCATTCCTGCATCATGCAGGGACCTGCACGGTAGCATT
Source organism: Pomatostomus ruficeps (assembly GCA_013400735.1). Classification (NCBI taxonomy): domain Eukaryota; kingdom Metazoa; phylum Chordata; class Aves; order Passeriformes; family Timaliidae; genus Pomatostomus; species Pomatostomus ruficeps. Next base: position 963,988 of record VYZT01011173.1, read on the forward strand.
GCCTTGGTCAACTAACCTAACTTGTAATCTGTGAAACCGTATAAAAATTTACTTTTATGACGATTTATTTTTTTACCTCTGTCAGTCTGATGCACCTTTGCTGCAATTCCTTCTCCTGCCCCATTTTTTCAACTTGAGCCCAATGATGAAGTTTGTTGTCTTGCTTGGTGGCTTTTACTGACTGTTCAGCATCTTGTTGTGCCTGCTGATGCTGGGAGGTGGGGTCTGAAATGCTTTCCTTCATGTCTCTGCAGTGATGCAACTTCTTGTTGACTTTCTCTGCTGCTAGCACCTGTCTGAGCTGCTTTCCCAGGCTGCCACACCTGCCCATTGCTCTCATCTCTTAACAACTTCATTCTTTCCAGACTGAGTGAAGTGTTACAGAAAATGAATATTTACAGCTACAGGCAAACTTGTGTTCTTAAGTTGATGACTGCTTCTGAAGGCAGCTGGGAGCCTCAGACAAAAGAGGGTTGCTAATCAGAGCACAGGCATTTGTTAAACTGAGCCTCTTGTTGCTTTAGGCTCGAGTCAGAGCCAGCCTGTTCGGGATCCTGCCTTCTGACAGTCTGTAAACCTCAATCCATCCCTCACCCTTTTGCTTACAGAGGAGGAGGCAGCTGTGTCTGTTCCCATAGGTAGAAGAGGAACCTTTTATTTATGAGCTTCAGGGATTGTAGTGAACGAAGTGGGAGCTGGAAAATCTTGGGATGCAAATCTCATTTGAAGTTGCTCTGAGCCTGCCTAAATCCCCATTTTTACAGACCCTGAGCTAGAGCTAGCAGTGGTGTTAGAATGTGCTTAGTTTCTGTTCATGCCCAGGGCTCGCCCTGTGAGCGTTGTTGCATCAATCGCTGCTCTCTCGTGGCCGTGCCAGCCAGAGTGCCAGCAGGGCATCTGATGCCCTGTCACGAATGTCTGGGAATGGGACATGCGTAGGTGTCCGGCTTTCTCCCATCCCTGTGGTGATACCTCCTGTCCAGACTGGCTGGGTGGCACCTAATCAGCACTTGGAAAGGAGGATGATGGCAGATGGGTGGAGGAACTCTGTGCTTCATCCTCTCTGTTTCTTAAACACCAAGCAGATCTGATCCAAGTGGAGTTTCTGCGTACTTGGGGTTTCAGTGTTTCTCATGCCTGCTGTTCTGTGCTAGCTCATGGTGCTCCTGCCATTCAGGGAATCAGTGGCCAGCTGTTCCTTGCAGTTTTTTGGGAGTCTGGCGCTGGGAAAACAAGCAGGTGTTGATTTAAACAACTTTCTTGCAGAAAAGCAAACTATCTCCTTTTTGCAAACAGTACCAGGTGTACTACTTTGTGCCAAAAGACCCTCTTCATGTACCGTTCAGAATCTTTTTTATTTGGGTTTGGTAGCTGTGTGCTCTTGGGACAGACAGGCAAGCGGAGCATTCAGTATCTCTTGCATTAATATTTTAACTCTGGATTCTGATTTTGTTCAAAGTTGTGGAAAAGCTCTGGAGATGTGAGCTTTTCTGACTACAGAATACACTGACAGCAGGTACCTTAATATGTGCGGAACAGCACAGTCATAAAATAATATACAGAGCTAAATATTAACAAGGCTAATGGGCTTTTTGACTTGTTAAGGAGTGTACTTCCCATCTCTGAGTTTGACATACCTGTTTTCTTAGTGGAAAGGTAAATGTGGTTCTGGGAACTGAGGTGACATTGGTACTGATTGTTGCTATGCTGCTGTTTGAAACTGTGTGTTGTTACATGCAGCCTGGTTTCATGCAGTGTTCTTTTTCTCTCTTTAGGTACTCCCTAAATTCATGAGATGGCCAACACCATGCAAATCTCCAAAGATGAGCTGGAGGAACTCAAGGAGGCTTTTGCTAAAGTTGGTAAGTCACAGTGAGGAGGGCACCTCGCTCCTATCTGCTGCACATTTGAACTGGATTTATCCCGCCCCTGTGATGAGCAGCGGTGCCAGGAGAATGTGGGCATTCTGCTGCTCTCGTGATTGTCTCTGTGCCAAGGAGTCCCTTGGCAGCCTTCCTGCCTCTGGCTTGTCACTTTGGCCCAGGAGCACAAAGGCAGGGACACGGGCAGTCTGGCTAACGGGGAGCACTGGCAGACAGCCTTGTGCTGTTGCTGCAGGGTGGGTTTGGTTTCTTCCTGATGGCAGAAGAAATATCTGGATAGGTACTGCACTGCTTTGGCCCTGCCAGAACTTCAGGGCTTGCACAGTGTTTGGTTCTGGTGGTGTTGGTTTGGCAGATTGGCTGTTGTGTGGATGGTCAGTGTAGGTGCTGCATTTCTGGTTTGTGCCGGTTCACTTTGGGGCTTGTAAGCAAAACCGAATTTGTTTACCTGGCCATCATGGAGTGATTTGTGGTGATGATCCATGCCTTGAGCTGAGCACACCTCCGTTGCCCTCTGGTGGCTCCATCTCTACTCAGCTCCCTCAGGCTGCCATGCTCCAGGGCCTACACAGCCCCAGCTGCTCTGCCTGCCTCCCAGCTTTCCCCCTGTGCTGGCATCGCAGAAAACTCTGGCAGGCTGCTTCAGGAAGCTGAAGTGGGCAAAAAACTGACATAATGGAAAAAATTGTTTTGTGTTGGTTTAGTTTCCTGATATGGCTTACTGGAGGATCAGAGAAGCAGGGAGGGGTGGGATGGGAGCTGGAGCGCAGCCGTGGGGACTGAGGTCAGTGTGTGCAGCTGGGAAACCACACCCGGGACTGGCACTGGCCAGGATCAAGTTGCACAAGTGGTGGGAGCCAGCATTTTGTTTTCCTGACTGGACATGGGCATCACTTGAGCACTGGTTATACATACAAAATCATAGATGCCTCTTATCTGTATTGGGTGTTACCACCCTCTAGGGCAGAGTGGCTGTGAAAACACTCATTTGCTCAGAATTTCCAATCTGCAGAGAGAAATGTGAATTTCAGAAGCAACTGATTCTCATTGAGCTGTATCCCCTGTTGGAACTTGAAGCAAGTTGCATTTTAAGGAGTTCCCCCTCCTCTCTCGCTCTTCTCAAGACTTTCCCAGCAGGTAGAAGTGAGCTGCCACAGAGGGAGATGTTCCTTGGGAGGAAGCATAGTGTTTGTCTAATGTGCCTCTGAGTGCACATCTCAATAAGGCTGGGATGTAGGCAGCCTGTTCTGTCCTTGGATACATTTAAAATTATTAACCTCTCTGGAATACGGTGGCTTTTTGTCATTAGTGTGTGGGAAATTATCAAGATTAGGTTGGCCAGCTGCCTTTGTGCTGGAAAGATGGAGAAACCCAAGTCAGATCCTAGGGGGTTTTTTTCAGGAAACCAGCTCACCCTGCTCAGGAGGTGGGTCCCTGTTTGGTTTTAAATTATAAAGGCAGTGTCAGAACTTAGATATTAATGAGAAATGTGCTAATTATCCTGGACATACCCACAAATAAGAGGGATCTGCTAGTTCTTTTCAACTGCCTTGCTTCTTATGCTTTAGGCATGGCAAAGCCTGCAAGCATGTGGGACACACCTGTCAGGGGTGTCTTTAATGCTCTCATTCCCTTTATTCTTGCCTAAAGGAGCCATGTTTGCCCTGGGATGTAGAACTGGTCGCTGGCTGAGTGACTGACTTTCACTGTGAACTTCTAGTAGCATCTCTAGTGAAGGTGAACAGAAGTTGGACTAAGCCTGCTATGTAAAATGAAGCCTATTTTTCACCTCCCAGTTACCTGGAAGATTTGGAACGCAGCTGAGAAGCATGGTTATAGCAAAACTCAGCTGGTTGGCTTCTAGGATGTCATGAAGCAGATGTGGGGAGGGGGAAACATTTCATAGGGTGATTTCTGCTCACCGAGATGTGCCCTGCTCTGATGCATGGCTGGTTGGGCTTCCTGGAGCCCTGCTTTAACTCCAGCGTGGGGCAAGTTGCTGCTCTGGATGTGGAGGTTGATGGGACTTTAAAGCTCTGTGTTTGACCAGCTTTTCTGTCTGCAGCTGGACTGGATTGAGACGTCTGGCGATGCTGGGAGGCAGTGAGGTGTGTCACTATGTGCTCTGTCACCACTTGCCTTCCATGCCACTGGAAGGTATTTCCTCTCTCCCGTGCAGCTGGTGTGCTGTTCTCTGACAGCCAGCAAAAGGCATGAGTCCCACAGACATCCTACTGCTTATTAAAACAATCTACAGGTGAGGAACCACTGTTTGAGGTTATCACTAAAGTCAGCTACGGCACAGACAAGCAGCCCCCACCATCCTACGGCCAGTTATTTGTGTTGGAATTGATCCAAGTGGTAAAGAGCAGTGTGGGGAAGAAAGCTTTGTAATGTCTGAAAACAGTAATTAAGTGGGGCATTGGAACTGTCTGGGCTTTGAGTGACCCATGGGTTAGTGGGAGAAGAGCAGGTTGCTCCAGATCTCATTGGATCTCTGAATTTGTTCTGTAGAACAGGTGTCTGTGTGTACTTGGCCAAACAGTGGCACTTCAGAGGGGAGGCGTGACAGAACAGAATCTGCAAACTTGCTCTGTTTATTTGTCTTCCTTTCCCTCCTTCTAAGATAAGCAGAGATAAGCATCTTTTCTGGAAACACAAAGTACTCAAAAATCATAGCCCAGCTGAACACTTTGTTCAGTGCTGCTAGGTGGTAAAACAATGCTCTGAAACGTTGGCTTAGGGCAAATAGGGATCTGTGATCGTGCTAGTGTGTCCTGCTGAGCATATGTCCTTAAAAGGAAACGTGTGGGTTACTTTCCCCTCTTGCATCCTGTTATTTAAGCTATTTTAAGTACTTGTCCTCGGGAGGAAGCTGAGCCAGAGCTTGAAGCAGCTTTTGGGATTCATTGCGGCTTTGCTGCGCCACCTGCGTATGGCAGAGGCCGGTGCCGTGCATCACTGCCGTGACCTTTCCCAGCTTTAGCATGCTGGTGTGCATGCATCTTTCAGTAGAAATAGGAAACTTCAGATGTGCTGTAGTTTCCTTTCCATCAGGCAGACTATAATGAATCCAGGCTGTAGCTTGTCTGTTAAAACAATTTCGCTTTCTTCCATTAGTAATTCTGGGCAGGCTGCCGAACCGTTTCATTTGGGATAGCGTCTATTTTGACAGCCTCTTCAGCTGTTGAATGCAATCTTGGATTTTGGTAGAGAGGCATTTTAGACCACCTTCTGTCTGAAAAATGGGCCTCTTGCAGGACATCCAGCAAGGCACTGTATAGTGGGCCTGTAGTGATGCTGGAAATAGTTTTGGGATTGGCTGGTACTGCAGAGGTGGGGGTGGTTTTTTTGGTTTGTTTGTGTTTTTTGTTTGTTTGTTTGTTTTTTCTTTTAATTGCTGCTTCTTTGTACATTTGCCAGAATCAGAGACAGTAGGAAGGCAAGCAGCTGCCCTCTGGGATAGGGGTCTCAGGCCTATTTGTCATGTCAGGCTTTTTGATATGTTAAGAACAGGTCCATTTTCCATCACATAGTCAATCACTACTTGACTCTGCTACCAAGCCAAAACCACAGGCCAGCACCACGTTATGGTAAAACCAGCAGGCTTTAACTCTCCAATCTGCCCTTCTGTGGCCAAGAAGCTAAAACTTGAAATGAGAGCATCTTCAGTGCAAAACTGGTAACTTGGTGTGTGGTCCTAAACTAACGGACCCGATTAATTGTAATTCCCACTCCCAGGTGTCTGGAACATAGATGCCCTTTTACTCTGTGAAGTAGATAATTGATTTATTTTTTTCCCAGAATAGTATGGAAGAGTAACTCTTACAAGTGGGTGTTTGGAATATTGTTAAGAGTTGCAAGAGCTTAGGTCCCCAGTCCTGAGAATCAAAGGTTTCGAGAGAGTCAAGGTCCATCCATCACACTTGATTTTGTGCTGTTTGTCTTAGCCCAATGCAGCCTTTCCTGATGGGCAAAACCTTTCTTTGTGCCATGCACCTGACTCATGTGAGCTCCTATGTGAGTGTGCATTTCAGATAGGTGTTTGTGTGGCAGAGCTCCTATTTTTTATTTTTTATTTTAGTGAGCAAAAGTAAATCTTCTTTGAACTAGGCGCACCTGGAGGACTGGGAAGATGCTGATTGCAGGAGTGAATGAAAACGTCAAACTGGACAGATGTTGACCCAGCTTGGAGTAAATCTCTGATACCTGCCCTGCAGGGCTTCATATGTAGAATCAAGCTCTAAATAGGTTTCAGCATCCTTTTATCCATGTGTCCCTTATTGTAGTTGCAGACTTTGGAGCTCAGTTTCCTGATGTTTCACCTAACAGGCTTTTGCCTCATGAAATACCGTATAAGGTTTTATCCCTTTCACATCTGAATAGGCTCAGACATAGCACATGTAAGCCTGAATCAGAAACACTTCTGAATGCTGAACCTAGACACGTCAAGAGGAAAACCTTTACCAAACCTGAATCAAAATCCAATCCTACAAGGATACAATATATATTTTGAAGTCTTACTGTTTTCTGTCCTTTGCCTGCTGCTTAGATCTACTCTGACATTTGGGTAGATGTAAAATATAGGTGGTGGATTGATTGGAGGAAGTGATAAACAGGTGTTTTTGGATTTACCTGCTTAATTTGGCAGCATGCTGAGGGATTGTGGTTGGTTCAGTCAGGCACAGGCAAAAGCAGTGGGAGTTGGCTCTAGGCTGAGGGTGAAAGCAAAGTTTTGTTTTAGGTTCATAGGTCCTGGAGATTAGGAAATCCCTTCTTGACTTATTTTCCTCACTGGCTGTAAGAAGGGGAAAAGATACATATTGTAAAGTTAGATTCAGTAATAAAAATACTGTAATAGAAGAGGCTGTGATTTATCAAGAAGGGAAATAGTTTGCTCATGACATCTCAGGCTGGACTGTTAATAAAGCTTGCCTTTGTAAACTTGTATTATTTTGGAATAAAATTCTAGAATTGCGGGCCAGACAGCAGCCTATTGGTATCATTAATCATTGCCCCAAACCACTTTCTTTCATCAGCACTATTGTAAACACTGACTTGTCATAAAGTAGTTTAATGTATTTATTAATCCACTGGAAGTGATGCTCTTCCTTAGTCTGAGACACAGAGACTGGGGTGTAGCAGGGAGTACAGGTTTGCTCTGGTTGCTTCAGATATTTGCCACTGGGCAAAGTTTCACTTTCTTGCTAACTGATAAAAACAATTTTAAAATCCCATATTCCCGTACGGATCTAGAAAATGAGGACAGTTGGAGTAGTGGTGGAAACGTGCTGCTTGCTGGAACATTGCTGTGAAACAAACCCTAAAAACCACAGACTCCTCATTAAAAGTAAATTGACCTCGACAATTTGGTTTTTAAAAATTGGACCTTAGAGCTATCCTGATTGGTTTTTTTTATTCTTGAAAGTATCTCCCTTTAAGCATAAATACTGACCCCAATGGCTGTGGTGAGATTCCCTCCTAAAGAAAACCAAATCCAGGGCTGGTGCAGCTCTTCAGGCACTAAAGTAACTTCTCTGGGTTGTCTATGGCACTTGCCTACAGCAAAGGGATTTAGCATCCTATCACTGAGCCAGTAACAGAACAACATGCCCTGAATCCCTGCCTCTCCAAAGATGAGGCTGGAGGGTCATGCTTATGTCTTGAGGGGTGAATCTGGGCTGTTCCACTGCTTCATATGCTCTGCCTCCTTGGGGACCCAACTCTGCTGAAGCCTGGGTGCCAGCTGTGCTGTGAGCAACCCTCTGCTCATCCTGGTTAGCCTGGGGAAAGAGGAACCCAACCCCTGCCTGTCCATAGTGGCCGGAAAACCTCGCTTGCCTGAAGAAAGGCTGGGGCTGCTGGATTTGCCGTGTGTAGTCAGTAGATGTGGAGATGTCCCCAAAGAGGTTGGGATTTGTTGTGTGTAAAACTCCAGTGTCACACTAGATTCTTGTTTTCTTCCTCAGTCTAGTAGGTGACAATATCTAACTAAGCACATGGTGCTGCTGTGACCTGGTGATAGACTGTGAAAGCAAATGTCCTTGCAGAGCATTCTTGGGCAGCAATAAAATATCTGGTTTCAATTTGCTGTCGGTGTTAAATGGAGAACGTCATTGACAACATGGTAAAAATGCATCTGCAGAGCTGACTTGGTGTTTTCAGTTCAGAAAGTAAGAGGTGCTGTGTTTCATTACCACCTATTTTTAACATGCAAAGGCAGTGGTAGTTAGATGTAAAAAGAGACATTCTGGAGATTGTTTATGAAAATGCAGATGTTCTGTTGTGAAACTTTAACACCTGACTTGTCATGTGTGCCCAGAGTCATCCTGGTCAGTCCGGCTTTGAAGCTGCTGTTGCCCAGAGCTGGAGGGTTCCCATGGCCTGTGCTGGGAGCCTCTCTGAGGATGTGCTGTGTGTATTCACTGTGTGCCTTTGGTGCCTGGTGGTGTCTTTTGAACAATGTACTCCTTGATATTTTTGGTGTGGCCATCCTGCTGTGTGTCCCTGCGCTGCATGGATTCAGGAAGTCCCCACTGTGCAGGATGCTCTCCATAAAGCTCTTGGACATGGGGGTCCTGGTTTTGCCCCTCTGCTGGGGGTCAGTTCTGCCAGGTACAGGCACATTTCTAAAACCTTCTGCTGCCTCTTCTCTTCCTCAGACCTCAACAGCAATGGGTTCATCTGCGACTACGAGCTGCACGAGCTCTTCAAGGAGGCCAGCCTGCCTCTCCCGGGGTACAAAGTGAGAGAGATCATCCAGAAGCTCATGATCGATGGCGACAAGAATAAAGATGGGAAGATTAGTTTTGAAGAATTTGTCTATGTAAGTGATATTTCTGAATTGCCAGCAGCCTGGGGGACCCCTTTTAGACAAAGCTAAGGAGACCGTAGAAGAGGTTGAACCTGACTTCTCAGCCACTTACCCTAATCCTAATTTTCTTTTGACAAACTGATCAATTTTGAGGACTAGCCATGTAAAAATCAGTTCTTTGTATAGGTATCTGTATATGATCAGTCTTCTGCGCTGTCATTGACAGCCTTTAGATTTGGACAGAGGAGAAATATTGGTTGGTTTTTGTTCAAAAAGAATCCACGTGGTTTTCCTATATGGAAGCTTAATTGGAGGCCAAAGTACTGTTTCCACATGAGGTGACAACTGGAAAAAAAGACCTGCAATGATCCAAGCTTACAGTATTTACTGGAAGCTATTCAGTTTTTCCAGGCACACAGATGAATGCTTGTTTTCTCCGTGTATCAGTATAAGTTCCTTTCTCTGTTTAATGGGACTACAAGTATTTGCTAAAGACTTGAAAGGGCATTTCAAGACACACTTGGATTTGTCTTAGGTGCTGACCTAGGAAAATTCAAATCTGTTGCCTCAAAAGGGAAGAACAGGAGTAAGGAGATAGGAAAAGTTGGAGGATCAATCTTTTTTTGTAGAAATAGGACAGAATTTTAAAATTTATTTATTTTTGCAAAAGCACAAGACTTTTGAGATGATGGTTTGATGTACATTCTTCGTATAAATGATGCTCTGATGACTGAATGCTGAAAGAGTAATTAAAGTATGTGCAGTACGTTGAGGGACCTGTTTTCATGTCTGTTAGTTTTCTTGATATTTCTTAATTTATCTTCACCTTCTGTTCCTTAGTTGTTTTCAGACCCTCTGAATTTTTTGAGTTTGGAATCAGCTAGTAAGTTGGAGTTTGCAGTTTGTGAACACTTGCATGCTGGGTGCATGTTTCAGCTGTTGGTTTGAGCTGGTCAATAACTCTTAACTTGGCACTAGGAAGGAAGAAATAAATCTCTTCTGTCGCATTTGAAAGGTACCAATGATCGAGTAATCACAAAATGTCTTAGGGCAGCTGAGGTGGACATTAGCAGCAATGCTTAGCTGTATGATTTTTACAAACGGAACTCTTGCTGTTTCCTAACTGAGCATTTTTGCTGGAGTTTATGGTACAAAGAATGACATGAACTGACTTTAGGTTGGGATCAAGTGACATAGTGGTATCTCAGCATTAGAGCTCATATTCTCAAGAAGATATGCTGTACCAGTACTTAACCCAGGAAATTTTAAAATAAATAGATCTGCATCAAAATCCTTGTGGTTAAAGCCAACCAACCAGAAATCCCCCAACTTTTAGGCTCTCAAATCTTCAGTCAGCTTTACCTGATCAACCTCTGTGTGCCATCAGGAGATGATTTAACTGCACTGTATCATCATCTTGACTTGCCACCTTCCCTGCTTTTAAGGGACAGGGAACGTAAGGTGTGACAACGAGCAGCCTGGCCCTGTGGTCACACCTCTGCAGCCTGGTGTCCTCTCCATTTAGCAGAAGCACGTTGTTGTCCTGCTTTATGGTGCTGCTCCATTGTCTTCTTCTGAGTAGTGTTTCGAGAACCAGTATACATTTCATTTGTGTTTGGTTGAAACTAATTTAGTTAAGTTATGAGGGAGTTACAGCAGGCTTTCCAGCCACTGAATGTGTTTTTTACTAATAGTTGCTCAGTTCTGTAGGGGCTGGGGGCCACTAACAGTAACATCCAACCTGTCCAAATGCAGTCTTCCTGTGCTCTGAAGCATCTCTTCTGCCCTCCAACAAGAGGGTGTTTTGCCAGTTAGCCCAAGCCTGCTGTTGAGGAAAGGGGAATTTAAAATTTACCTGAAGCACTCATTCTTACACTTTACTGCAGATTTGGCTGTTATATGCTTAAAGAAAATAGTTTCTTGGGTTGTGGACAAAGTCTTGTGTGTGAACTAAAGTCACAGTCCCGCGAGCGTCTGGCTTATGCAGAAAGGTTAAAATTGCACCACCGCTTTCTCAAGTTTGGCCCTGCAGGAACTGCTGCATGTGTTACCTGTGCTCAGACTGCAAAGGTTTCATGTTTTTTTCTTGTGGTCTCTTGGAATCCACTTGTAAAGGTAAATAGATGCAAGGTACTTCATGCCTAATGCTTCTGTTTCAATAGGCACTTGCAGTGTGTGTTTGAGAAAGTGGGATGACTCTGCCCACTATCCATGTCAGATTTAATACCACTACACCCTTGCCCTTCACATCTGCTGATTTTACTGTGAAGTTTGCTTTAAAGCTGAGAAGAAATGGCTCCTTCTGTGGTCCTTTTCATTTTATGAAGGTGAATTTTTCTTGTCTAACAGAGCACTTTAAATTGTAGATTTTCCAAGAGGTGAAAAGCAGCGATATCGCGAAAACATTCCGAAGAGCCATTAACAGGAAGGAAGGAATCTGTGCCATCGGGGGCACCTCGGAGCTCTCCAGTGAGGGGACCCAGCACTCCTACTCAGGTACCACTCTGCTGCCCACTCTTCTCTTGGGTTTTTGGAGGTCCTGTGCCAAATCCAGCCCATTTTTACCACCATGCCCTGTGCTGTGCTCTTGTTCTCTGAGAGCTGAGTGATCTCACATCTGGGTGAGAGCAGGACAGAATTTATATGGTGTGAGTTTAGCAGTGTTTAAGTTAAATGTGTTGTTATTTGCTTCATTAACTGTGGTTGCTGATGAAGTCCTTGTGTCACACATGAGTATAATAAAGTTCTTAAGTAACAAGTAAATAACAGGAGTATTCTGGTAGTTGTGAGTGAGAGTCTTCTTTCTTTAAACTTTGTGTGACTAATAAAATGTGGGGTAATAATGGTGGGACTGTTATTTCCCTGGGTTATTGTAGTCTGCTTCTTCTGGGAAAATCTTTGCTATGTTATGAAAAAACTTGTATTAAATTTATGATTGGTTTTTTTAGAGGAAGAGAAATATGCCTTTGTAAACTGGATAAACAAAGCCCTGGAAAATGATCCCGACTGTAGACACGTTATTCCAATGAACCCAAATACAGATGATCTGTTCAAAGCTGTGGGAGATGGGATTGTGCTATGGTAAGTCATGATGGCTCCTGAATTGGAAAAAAAAAAGAATCAGCAAAATAACTTTCCAAAACTGTAGTTAGGGGAATTTTCATCCTATTCTAGGCTGGTTTTTTGACTGGTGTGTGTGCATAATGTTTTGCACATATAAAAAGAGGCTCAGTCTCTGAGGTTTTCATTGCCATTGTGTGGTGCCTCAGCTTTGGTGCCAGCTGATGTTTTCATCCAGCGCTTTTCTTTGGGCTCGAGACTCAGTTTGCTGAGGGGGCAGAAGGTGTTTGTGGGAGCAGGAGTTGTCCTGTGCAAACTCAGCCTGGTGCTGGGTCGCTTGAGGTGGAGCACATATGATAAACAGCCCGTTCTCTTGGATGTTTAGACCGACAATATCCTCTGTGGGAGTGTTAGGGACCTTATGATGCATTAACCCAAAAATGGATTTTCTGGGAATCCTCTTGTTCTTTTTAATAACTGCACTAATTAAGGGGACTTATTCTGTTACATTTGAGAACAGGAGGCATCCAGGGCTGCTAAATACCAGCAACCCTCCGGGTATGAGGGTTTTGTTGGTTTCATGGGTTAGGTTCACTTTTTTTACTGTAAGTGAATTACTATAGTGGAGAATTAGATCAGCCTGGAATTTTAGTAACTGTATCAATATACAAAGTAAGTTTAAGTGAGTTGCCTGTTGTCTTTAATTTCTTTTATTTATTAACTTCAGCTTGTGATACATATTTTTAGTTTATTTATTTCCCAAGTTTCAAGTAATTCATGGCTTTAGGCAAAGACTGAACTGAGTAGGAAGTAGTTCATAATATAAAGTTTAAATTCGCCGTATTTTGTGTTGATTAAAAATTCATTGTGCTCACATGCTCCCCACTGAGCTTTCCCAAGTGTTTGTTCTTTTTTTGGGTCAGGTTTTCTTGCCAGCAGTAGTAAAGCTTTACAATAGGAGGAAGCTTGGTGTCTTACTAGAATGTGCTGTGGATGTCAGCAGAGCAGTGAGTCTTCACTAGTTCAGGGACTGCACTGTGAATAATTCATGTGCTCTTTTTGCTCCAGCAGGTGAGATCAGTAGTGGCTGGGAACATGTTTAAAGTTTCAGGCTTAGCTATTAGTTACAAATACATTCTTGATAACGTCAATATTAACTTCTGATTTATACAACCTTGATTTTATGAAAAAAAATTATACAAAACCAAGCAGTCTAAAGGAAATGTGCTGTGGTGAGTATTGTTACTGTGCATTGAGTTTTGCTCAGATTAAATACTAAATGTTGTTCAAATATTGTTTTTCTGCCTAACAGCAAAATGATCAATCTTTCTGTTCCTGACACAATTGATGAAAGAGCAATTAATAAGAAGAAACTCACACCATTCATAATTCAGGTATAATGCATTTCTCTATTTTATTTTCTGAAATTCTCATTAAGATAGAATTAATGCAGCAAGGTGGCTCAAGGCATTATTGTGGAATGTTGGAAAGGAGCAAGTTTTATAGCTTCTGTTTAATTATTAAATGCAGTTTTGTACCATGCATAATTGACAGTTCTGTGGGCATGGTTCAAAAATGCCAAATTAAAGACAAAATTGGTAAGGTGGCTGAAGTGCTGTGCACACGTGATATTGCTGTGGTGAGTATGTACAGCACTGTCTTTTTTAAACAATGTGGTTACTGGTGTTGGCTATGAATCAATTCATAGTAGGGCAGGTTGTTTTTGTGAGGATGCCTCTGTGTGTGTGTGTGTATAAATTAGCACTTCTCTAACCTTATTCGTGTTGATGCCACTAGATGCAACTAACTCAGAGGCTGAAACTAAATACCAGAGGCTGAAATTAAACCCTGGTGCTTAGTTCAGTTCTTATTGATTCAGCCTGCTGCCACCACAGCTCCCTTAAAACTTCACCTGGAGAGTGGCTGGGCGTGTTTCCTCTGGGCTGCTGCTGTTGGAGCAAGGACAAGGGGGAAACCTCCACTCTGCTGGTGCTGGATGAAAGGGAAAGCAGCATCTCCCTGGACTGTGTCTGACTGGGCTTTGCTGTTCTCAGGAGAACCTGAACCTGGCCTTGAATTCCGCGTCCGCCATCGGCTGTCATGTTGTCAATATTGGCGCAGAGGACTTGAGGGAAGGGAAGCCCCACCTGGTCCTTGGGCTCCTCTGGCAGATCATTAAGATCGGCCTGTTTGCCGACATCGAGCTCAGCAGAAATGAAGGTAAATGAAATTCTAAGTGATTCCTCCTAAAGCATGAACACAGCCTTGCTTGTGCTGTCAGCCCTTCCGGGCCTCTGCCCTCCCTCCTCTCTGCTGGAAGAAGGGTCATCAGGGCATGTGCCCAGCTGAATGTTCTCCAGCCTGTTTGTAGCTGTGCCCCAGGTTCGTGCAGGTGGGTTGTGCCATCCTGGTGATGTGTATCAGCCTTGCAGAACTGGCTGAACACCAGCCTGTAAGTCAGGATGCGACTGCGCTTGAGCCTGGCAGTGAATAAGCACCAATTGCTTGGTGATGCCCTAGGCCGCTCCAGCTGCAGGCACCTAACGGTGTTGGGATGTGGCAAAAGCTGCTTGGATCCTTTTAGGGTTATAGACAGCTGCATAAAATTTTAAAAAACGGGGGGCTTCAGCTCTGTGGTAATTATTTGGTTCTAAAATCCTCCTTGCCACCATCATTGGTGTAGCTTCAGCTCTTGCTTTGTCCTTGGTGGTGAGAGACTGGTGCTGCAGATCTCTCCCTGTGCTCACTTGGTCCTGTGTGACAGTCTCCAAAATTTAAACTCTTCAAATCATCTGAAGAGCTCTGATATTCCTGCCTGTGCTATCAGAGAATCCAGATGGATGGAGGGGCTTCAGTGTCTTTTATTTAAGCTTTCCCATCATGAAGTGTTGACATTGTTTGCTTTAGACTGAAAATTCATGGCAAGGGAAGCACTGGCCAGCTGAAAGGGTGCTTATCTTGGCTTCTCTGGCTTTTTTTAACGGTGCTTATGAAACTGCTTGGAAGCATTTTTCATTGAGATAGAAGTGCATTTGCATTTAGCTTCCTGTCATCAGCTTAAACGACTGCACGTAAAGTACAGAGAATTTTTTTGTACAAGAAAATGGAAAATACTTTTTTACACACAGTTTTCTAGATCATTTATACTCCTCTCTGTGTAACAACCAACTCAGGAAAACGCTGCTAATACCCAGAATATTTTGACATAATTAGTAGTTGGTATTGTACCCCCCTGAAATTTTGCTGCAGCTAATTCTGGCGTGCAGGTTTGACTCCTCCCTCACAAGCATTTTTCTTGTAGCGCTGGCTGCCTTACTTCGTGATGGTGAAAATCTGGAGGACCTTATGAAACTATCCCCAGAAGAGCTGCTCCTAAGATGGGCCAACTTCCACCTGGAAAACGCGGGCTGGCACAAAATCAGTAACTTCAGCTCAGATATCAAGGTACCAAAGCTTCTGATTTGCAGTGCCTGGAAAAAGACTGGGAACCAGACAGGGATGTGGTTGCAAGTGTAAATGAGGCCTTTCATCCTCAGACAGGACCTTTTTGACCCTAATACACTGAGTGGTCTGACCAGTGGGGTTTTGGGTGTTGTATTTGAGGTCCTGCAGTGCTGTTCTCTCTTGCCATGAGGATGAGGCCACTTTTGAACTGTCTGAGTGTTTCCTCCAGTGCTGCTGTTGTGTGTTTTAATCAACTATGAAACTGGTATTACTTACAAGTTTTCAAATGTCCTTAATCCATATTTTGATGGAGATTAAAGGGAAAAATGCTTCACTGGAGAGTGAGACTTCCACATACTCTTGGCAGGTGATGGCATTTCATCTAAAATGTCACGGGCTGGAGAGAGGAAGGGAAACAAGACCTCTAATTTTCCACACTGGGTTTAGGAGGAATGGGAGTGGGGGCTCTTAGAGCTGCTTTTCAGATGTGAGTGGGGGGACTGGTGAGAAATGGAGGATGGTGACTCCAGGTCAGTGAGGGTCATCTGGACACTGCGCTCAGCAAGTTTCTGGAGCTTATTCACATGGTCAGCAGTTTCAAGGAGGAGAAAGAAGACTGAG
Organism: Pomatostomus ruficeps; assembly: GCA_013400735.1. NCBI lineage: Eukaryota > Metazoa > Chordata > Aves > Passeriformes > Timaliidae > Pomatostomus > Pomatostomus ruficeps. The sequence continues at coordinate 979,810 of VYZT01011173.1, forward strand.
ACAGAAAAAAAATTGATAATTGAGGTGTATGGGGAGCATAGATCTGACCTGTACACACATGGTCACTCTTATTTCCAGCTTCAAAACTACTTACAGTTGTACTGAGAGCTGTTGGCTTCCCTAGTGCATCCCCTAGGCTGCCATGATATGCCGAGGTCCTCCTTAGTGCTGAGGACTGAAAGGACACGGAGTTGATCAATAATCACTACAGCTATTGGCTCCTCCTGGTTTGTGACCATCCCTGGCCTCTCTCCTCTGAGCTGTTCCAGCTAATATGCAGGCACAGAAGAAAACAGTCAGACATCTTATAATCAGCTTTTTGCTTGGAGTTTGTCTTCGCCATTTTCATCATTGCTGTAGCAGTAGGAATGGCTGCCTTTTTCAGAGGTTGGGGCTGCCTTGGGGCATCTGGGGGCCACGAGTGTGAGCAGCATGGGGTCATTGTCTCCTCCAGCCACTGTAGAGGCAGCTGTGACACCAGAACTTGCAGCAAAGGCAACTTTCAAACAGTCAAACCACATAATTGTCATCTTAATTATTTCTAACCTTTTCCCTTTGTTTCCTTTCCTGCTGCCTGGATTTCTACCATTGTGCTCTCTTTTAAGCTTACCGATTTTGGCAATTCAGTAAAGGTATATAAGCCAATTATGCATGGTAACTTGTTAAAAATGAGCTTGAAATGAATTGTTATGGTGTATTCACTGCTGTGCAGGAGACCTTAATTTTCTTTTTCATCCATTCCAGGATTCCAGAGCCTATTTCCACCTCCTCAATCAAATTGCACCCAAAGGGCAGAAAGAAGGAGAGCCTCAGATTGATATCAACATGTCGGGTTTCAATGTAAGTATTCAGGCTGCCATGTCCTCATCCTGTGGAATCAGGGACTACCTGTACCCTATCATTGCCCCATGACATCTGGGTAACCTGGTATCTTAATTTCTGGAGTGTGTACGGGGTCAGTGGCCATGTGCACACCTCAGGTGTGTGCTCAGTGAGTGCTTGCTGCCATCTTGGTCACTACCCTCCAGTTAGCAGAGAGGAGTGAGAAATCCTTTGTGGGCTTGCTCCATTCGGGAGCATATTGACTTCTTTTGAACCACCAAGTTCCAAAAGCATGAAAATTTGACAGCATGTGAGCTTGGAAAGCACCATGCTGAGAAAAAGAGCAAGACAAGCCAAGACAATTGCACAGCAGCAGGGGTTGGTGTGTGTGCCTCATCCCTTCACTCAGTTAGCAACTGATGCCAAACGTGGACTTGTGACATTGCCCCAGACAGTGGTCAGGAGCTTCCCATGTGCTTTGTAGCCCAGTCTCTCCCATGACAGCTCCTATGCATTGCATCCCTGGCAGGAAAAGGACGACCTGCGGCGGGCAGAGTACATGCTGCAGCAGGCAGATCGGCTCGGCTGCCGGCAGTTCGTCACACCGGCCGACGTGGTCAGTGGCAACCCCAAACTGAACCTGGCCTTCGTTGCCAACCTGTTCAACAAGTACCCAGCACTTACCAAGCCTGAAAACCAGGACATCGACTGGACCCTTTTGGAAGGTGATGGCCCTGTCAGTCACAAAATTGGCAGGAGGGGACTATCTCAAGTAAACAGTTGTGTCACAAGAGGCTGTGCCCTGCAGAGGTATCTCCACTGAAGTAACACCTGTGATTTGAGGCTTCAGTGCTGCAGTGGTTGTTTACTCATTTAGGGCAGATGAGAAGGGCACCTGGCAGCCTGTTCAGCTGCTCTGACCCTGTTGTGGAGCCTGAACCTGTAGGCACCCTGCCAGCAGCCTGTCACTCACCATGCCAGGGAATTTGGTTTTGCCATTTCCTGTGATGGGCAAGAAAACCTCAGAAATGCAGTGAGATGTTCATGGGAGCACTAATTGTTGGCACAACTGGGACTGGGGCTGTGACAGCAGTTAGCTAACACCCATGTGAAAGACTTTCTGCTCATTTTTTTGCAGAAGGTGCAAAAGGCATGCTCTTCTGAGGCCTGAGGAAATTAAAATGATATCCAAGATTAGATACCAGGGTCATCCTCTTCCTTTAAAAAAAAGTTATATTACAAAAGAAAAAATATTCTTTCTCTGCTTAAAACCTCCTGGTGAGCTCTGCTGCACAAAGCTCCCTGCCTTGCAAGGTGGAAATCCCTGCTCAGCTTTGAACTTGCAGAATTTGCAATGAACCTGTTTTCTGCCCTGTAGGAGAGACACGTGAGGAACGGACCTTCCGCAACTGGATGAACTCCCTTGGTGTGAACCCCCACGTTAATCATCTCTACGGGTAAGCTTTAGGCTCTTGGGAGACCCAGCTTTTTTTTTTTCTTTTTAGGGTTGTTGAAATTGCAACAGCCTGTAAAGAACAGTAATTATTCATGATGTGACAAAATCAGAGTGCACTCAAATCTCGAAACATTAGACTTAATCCATGTTTTCCACTTTAGTGATCTCCAAGATGCGTTGGTAATACTACAGTTATACGAAAAGATCAAAGTTCCTGTTGACTGGAATAAGGTTAACAAGCCTCCCTACCCCAAACTTGGAGCAAATATGAAAAAGGTAAACATGTCAAAAGGCTTGTAAAGAAGCTGTGGACAGTAAAAATTCCTATTTGAGGCTTCCAGTCAAGTGAGTGTGTTTGTGAGTGATTTTTCTGTTTAAACTCTTGTCCTGTGTAGCTAGAAAACTGTAACTACGCCGTAGACTTGGGAAAGCACCCAGCTAAATTCTCCCTGGTTGGCATTGGAGGGCAGGACCTGAACGACGGAAACCCAACGCTGACACTGGCCTTGGTCTGGCAGTTGATGAGAAGGTAGGACCCCTCTCAAACACGTGAAACTTGTGAATGGGGTACAGAATTTGGGAAGTTTTTTCCACAAGAGCGTTGCAGCATCTGGAGCAGATCACCAGGAAAGATTGTAAAATCTCTGTCCTTTGGGGGGTGTCTGAGACACACCTGGACAAAACTGTGATAGAGCTGCACATGAGAGGCTGGAGCAGACACTTCTGGACAGCCTGTTGGTGGACCTGTGATCAGCCTGTGACAAGGATCCCCTCTCTTTCACCTGCTCGAGTCTGGCCCACATGCAGAAACCCTGAGCAGGAACATTACACAACTTCTATGTTCTAATTTTTAATTGGAAATTGAGAGGGAAACATTCTGAGGCTGCTTTATAGCCCTCTTTTGCATTGGAATGGGGGAAAGAAGAAATTTATTAACAGATAAAGTTGATCTTCCTGTTTCTTACCTAGTTCTGAAGAATTATAAGATTATGCAAATACATGTCTGGAAAAAAGCTCCTAATTTGGCATTAGAGGTCTGAATGCCAACTCCTGAGTGAATCCACACCTTTTAGGTAACGTGTTACCCCCATGGAGCGAATGCTCAAAGGTCAAACACTTTAACAAGTGTCCCGAGCCCAGGCAATTTTGTGAGCTCCTATTAAAGGACATGAAATGCTAGAAAGACTAAATGCTTTAACAGAAATCACACTTCAGATAAGATATATGGTTCTTTCTTTTTGCTAAAGGAGTTTTAAAAAAAACCCCAAATCCAGAACTGAGACTATGTAAAGACTTTTCAAGCTGCCATGGCTCATGTTGCATCCTGGCTGTGTGGCTTTGCCCTGGCTCTGTGCCTGATCTTGTTCTCTCTGCTGGTTCTCAGGTACACACTGAATGTCCTCGAGGACCTGGGAGATGGTCAGAAAGCCAACGATGACATTATAGTCAGCTGGGTAAACCAGACCCTGAAAGAAGCTGGCAAGTCCACCTCCATCCAGAACTTCAAGGTACAGGTTCTCTTCTTGCATACAAAAGAAGAATAGTGTCCAAAAAATTTTTCCTCGGCTGGAGGGAACAGCAGGGGCATCTTAGAAAGGAGTTTAAAGAGGACAGGATTCAGTCTGTGCTGGGAGCAGAGTGGCTTCAAGCTACAAGGCAGGATTCTGTTTGGATTGACCGTAGTGGGGAATGGTGGCAGAGGAAGGAAGGGTGGTCAGGATCTGAGGCAGAGGTGGGAACTGAGATGCTGGCAAGCAAAGGGGCTGGAGCTGGTGTGCGTTTGGAGGTGAGCATTGTGCCTTGGGCTGTGCTCAACAGGGCAGACCTGCTGCCTGCACAAGGGTTACTTCTTTGTATTTTCAGAGCACTTGTGTTGAATTGGAGTAATAATATTGTATTATCACCAAGGGTGAGGCAGCAGTTTGGTTTTCCCTCTGGTCCACCTGGGAATAATCACTAACACTGCTGCTTTGAAAAGGCTCATTTGAAACCTTTTTGGATGCACATTGCAGAGCAGCTGAATTGAGGTGAGAATTATGCTGTAAGGGTTGGACACTCATCTTTACTTCTCTGTCCCTGTATTGTCTAGGACAAGACTATCAGCACAAGCTTGGCAGTTGTGGATTTAATTGATGCCATACAGCCTGGTTGTATCAACTATGACCTTGTAAAGACTGGCCACCTATCAGAAGATGACAAACAAAATAACGCTAAGTAAGTTTGCTCTGTCAAAAGCTGTTTTGCACTGAAAGGGTGCACATTCAATGTGCTGCCCTCAAGCTGCAGATGTTTTGACCACAGTTCATTGTTGTGGTTTTCGGTCTCTTTTAGCCCAGTACTTTTTACACAGGCAGCACTTACTGAAATCCAGTTGCTGTCCTTCCCTGTGACGCTGGAGGGAGCAGTTGGCTGATCTTTTGCTTGCTGAGAGAAATGCAGAACAGCTCCGTCAGTTCTTACCAGTGATACTCCATTTCTCACCTGTTTGTTCAGGCATTTGAAGTGTTCAGCTGGTGGCTCAGAGTTTTGAAATTGAACTCTTGTATGTCTCACGTCTTGTTGAGCCATCATAGATTGTCAAGTTTAAAGTATGCCTATTAAAACATGCCTTTGAAATGTGTGTTCTGTGACTGTTCTGCGGTGGCAGAATGACAACAAAGTTTCTGGCAGATAATAGTCTCACTTTGTTATTCATAGGGAACAAACAGAAGAGGAAATGTAAAAGTTACATGATTAATCCATCATTATATATGCTATCAGCCCTAACAAATATTAATTAAGATTCTTTTTTAATTGTCGTAAAGTGGGATTGACATTCAAAGGTCAATTTTCACATTAAAAACACTTCACTGTGAAAAAGGAAAACAGCAAAAGATGAGAAAAAATTGTAAAACAAAAGGATGTGATGTGATTAAGCTGTTCCACGTCTTGAATCTTAATAAAAAATAGGTGAAATTGTGTTGATGGAGCAGGATTTGACTTGTCATTTACTAGTAGCAGTCTCAGTGCTGACCACCTCTTCTTTCCGTGGCGAATAGGTATGCTGTGTCCATGGCAAGAAGAATCGGTGCCAGAGTTTATGCTCTTCCAGAAGATCTTGTGGAGGTGAAGCCAAAGATGGTCATGACGGTGTTTGCCTGCTTGATGGGCAGAGGAATGAAGCGAGTATAAAAGAGATGATCCATGTAAAGAAAAAAAAAACCAAAACGCAGCAAAAACCCAACCTGCCACCCTGGGTGCATGAGTAGCAGATCGGCTGTGACCATGTTGAAATGCTGTTGGCCTTGGAACTGTTGAAGTTCAAAGGACTTTGTTTTGCTTTGCAAGACAAATTTATCAAAATTCTCAGGGAGAGGAGTTTTAACCAACAGACGTGCTCTTTTCCCAAAGGAAAGTTTTAATTTATCAAGAGCTCACAGAAATGCATTCATAGCAGACCTGCATCTTGCAATATTGCTCTGGAGCTGTTTTCACTCCATTATTTCTCAGATACTTGACGTTTGGTTTTTTACCCCTGAGGGCTATAAGGTGGTTGGTATGAGTTGTAACGGAAACAAATCTAATTTCTATCTGCAGTCCACTTTAATTTCTATCATACAGTCCAAGCATATTCTAGGTTTGACCACATCCTTAATTTTGCAAATAAAGCTACAGTACAAGTTGGGACCTGCAGGCCAGCTCGCAATGCTAAATGAGAAATGTGTAATTAGGAAGATGTCCTTCCTCTGGTATTCTTTGTACATGGTGCTTTTTTGTACATCTAACTATTTTGATTACTTTACAAATAAAGCATAGCAGTTTTTCCTCTTGCTGCTTATAAAAAGGGTTTTTTTGGTTTGTTTGTTTTTTAAGGTTATACTACATATGGTAATACCACCATCCTTGGACCTCTTGCAGTAACATATGGTATCATGTTGCTGATGGCACGGTTACACCTGAGAATGGAAGTGAATGCATTTTTGTATGCATCTTGGTTCAGTTCTGTGCACCTAGAAAACAATTTTTACAAAAATCTGCATGAAAACTATAACTTTTTTATTTAAAATGCTGTTAGATACAAAACCATACTACATGGTGGAGAGGTTTTGTGCAGGGAAGAGGCAAATGGTATAAACAGCAGGGTTCAATAAAGTGAACAGCAAATGTGCTGGAACATAAAATTATTTTTACAGATAAATGGAAGCATTGTCGCCAAAGAAGGAAGATGCTGTATCCATAGGATTTAATATTCTCTTGCTTTGGCAAGCTGTTTGCTATATTTTGAGATCATATTGCTATTCCAAGCTATTCAAAGTGATGTAATATGGTGGCAAAGCATTAGTTGAAATAAAAACATTTAAATACACGCTTCTCTCCTTATTTGCACTGACCCAGCATGGCAGCCTGTCTTCAGCTGCAGCTGGTGCTTCTGGGCTGCAGTGCCACACACGATCTTTCTTCATCTTTGATGGCCTCATGTAAATCTGGTATCCTTCAGAGCGTGTTGAGGGGTTGCTGCTGGGAGCACAGCAGGAAAAGGTCCCTTAAAAACAAAGGCAGGAGAGGTTTGTTTGAAGCAGCAGCTTCTGTATTGTTGTGCCTCATGGGCTTCAGAGGTTAAACATTTGTATGAGGGCTAATTGAGTGAAAGGGACTTAATTTTTCTATGTGTAGGAGATGGAAAAAGGGCAGGTGAAAAAGAGGAGTTTGGCAGGGAGCTGAAGAAGGGCACCTGGGAGGAGATGAGCCGGAGCCCTGCCCGCTCCAGGGGTGAGGGCATGGGCTGCGATGGCTCTGGCTGGGGGTGCTCCCTGCTCTGAGTGTGGAGAGTCAGCAAAGCACCCCAGCGACTCCCTGCACGAAGCTTTGTGCAGAGCTGGCTGGAAACTTTCCACTGGTGCAATCTTTTTGTAAGAAAAGTATGCTAACAAAGCTTCCCACAGGAAACTGCATGTTTTCACTCAAGATGGAGCGATATACCGTAAGCAGAGTCACAGGCACCCCACTGAAACAGTGGTCTGGTGATTTATGGCACTGGCTGGGAGCGTGGTGTCATTAAGGTCAAAATTCTTGGACTTTGGAAGTGGCCACGTGCTTTTGTGCTGTCTTGCCTCTTTTGCCTCCCAGTACCAGGTTATAGGGGGAGAAATGGGTACTTTGACACTAGCAGAATGGGAAAGCATCTCCTCCTTGTGCTGGATGTTTTTAAGAAGGAAAAGTTTGGGATCCAAGCTAAGTCAGTTTCTCACACAGTTGCTTTCTTCTGCAAGCACTCCGTACACATTGGGTCAGGGTTTTTAATATACCTGCAGAAGGTCCAGTGTAGGGCAACCAGGACAAACCCACTGCTTTCTCTCCAGTAAAGACTCTTAATAAGCAGGTTTTCAGATAGTTTGTTCTGTCAAACACACCTAAAATTTCCAACAGGAGATATAAACTTTAGCACATTTCCTTCTTCCTGCAACTCTTTTTGCTCTTTCATATTGAATTATTTGTTAGTATTTATACTTGGTATTGCTTCTTCAATTACATGCTTTTTGTTTCCAAGGTTTTTTTAGCAGTGTCAGCTTTGTTCATATTGAAATTTTTTTTAACAGTTGAACTTGCTGCTGCCCTTGTTGAGTGTATGTTGTCCTTATCCTTAATCTTAAGGTCTTTCAAATGTTTTTTCAAGCCCAGACTGCCTCCTCAGGGCCTGTGTTTTCTGGCCTTTTTCTTGTATTCCTTCTAGGTTTCATTTTTTGTGGATTAAAAATGTAGCCACATGTTCCCCCTGAGCTTACTGTGTATAACTTGTTAAATATTTCTATCACTGTTTTATAATGGCACAGAGGAAGCAATTTATTTGTGCTCCTGTTACTGTTTAATGAGGTGGTAGTGTAAAAGTAGAAGGAATATTTTCTCTGGGCATTCAGAGAAGGCAAGGTTCTTGTCCATATAATTTTTTCACCAATTTACATTATTCAATGGAAAAAATCTAATCATCTAGGGACACAAAAAATCGCTGAGGTGGACTTTGCTCGCGTTTTTTGCTTCTGCCTTTTTTATTGCAACTTGATAGAGAGGAGTACAAAAGCAAGAAACCAATCGGAGTTTTTTTCTACTACTCAAAGTATGTGAAACTGAGGGAAGTGAGGATGGTGGAACAGCACTAACAATGTAAGCAAAAATTTATTGTATTGACCATTGAATACTTGGCACAAACCTAATCACAGATATTATAAGCAGGATGCAGCATGTGTGATTTTGTTGTGCAGCCCCACTTCATCTCTTCCCTGGTGCAACAGCAAAGGTTGGTTCTGCTCTGCACTCCATGGCAGGTTTCCCTGTCAAAATGTGCTGGTTTGTGCGTTTTCAGCCCTAAACAAGAGTTTATTTCTCTCTTACCTCTTATCAGCTTGGGATAATGCCTCTGAGGACAGGGATAGATGTGGTGTATCTGCCACACATTCTGTTGCTTTCTTCTGCAAGCACTCCGTACACATTGGATCAGGGTTTTTAATACACCTGCAGAAATGGAAAATCCCGTTTGGGAGGGTGGAGAAGGCTGATTGTGTCTCCCGGCAGCTGGAGGGAGGCGGATTGGGGGTGTGGCACTGGAGTGGTGCTGTGACAGAGCTCCTGGACAGCATGCAAGGACACTCAGCTGGTACAGACCATCCCTGAGACAAATGATCACTTTGCAGGGGTAAATGCAGAGCCACGTTAGCTGAGGTGCAGTACTGTGAGGAGAAGCTGAGTGATAAAATGTTTTACATGGTGATGTTTTTGCCCACACCCCCAACACTGTCTTACTCTAACAGCGGAGATCCCTGTGTGCCTGCTGGGGGAAGGTACCACGTGCTCACAGCGATGCTGATGGGTTGGGCCTTTTCTAAGGACTCCAGATGTGCTGGAGCACGGGCAATTAATTCCTGTTTCCGCAATATTCACAATATGCCTGGTATGGGCTGGGCACAGGAAGGCAGCCCCTCCCAAAGAGGTCACACCTGGCTGTGGTCAGTTGGGAAATGGGGAGAGCAGAGGGGAATGTGCTTCCCAGCCCCACATCACCAGCACAAGCCCCAGCCCTGAACTTGCCAATGTGAGCATTTGCATTGAATTTTGATGTTAGCATTTCAGACTAGAGTATTGCCCATGAGTGAAATAATTCATTCCTATATGATAAAATCCCTTTATTTCCATATAAAATCCACCTGTCATGAAAACCATTGTTCATAAACATATAGCAAGAAAATAAATAAGTAGCCTCCACTTTATAATTAAAACACCATTAAAAGGTGGCCACGGTGCCCCATCCCCTCTCATTGTACCACATGTGGCAGGCAAGTGCCAGCAGGATGAGCTGGCCGGGCAGAGCGGGGGGCCCAGGAGCCACGCTGGTACCGGCCACCCTGCACTTGTCCTCACTGGCCAGCTCCAGAGGCACCGTGCAGTCCCTCAGGTCCCCAGGGCGGGTGTCCTCAGGTGCAGTTGTGTTGGGAGGGCCCAGGAAGGCGCAGTCCAGCCCCTCGATGACAGCCCTGCGTGTGGCTGTCCAGTGCCAGAACCACAGCATGCTGCAGTCGCAGCGCCAGGGGTTGTGGGACAGGAACACGTACTTCAGTTTGGTCAGCTCGGCGAATAAGCGCATGGGCAGGGAGCTGAGGTTGTTTCTGCTCAGGTGGAGGAAGTACAGCTTGTTTAAGTATAAAAAAGCAGAGTCTGAGATCGAGGAGATCTGGTTGTTGTTCAAGTACAAGTTTCTCAAGTTGAGCAGGTGTCTGAAGGTGCAGTCAACAGCAGTGATTCTGTTGGCTTCAAGGTGCATGGTCTTGAGCTGGATCAACCCATCGAAAAGCTGATTAGGCAAATCAGTGATGAAGTTGTGTCCTAAATTTAACATGCCCAATCTGAGAAGCTTTGTGAAAGCTCCATTTTGAATGATCCATATCCGATTCTTCCTGAGATTCAGGTCGTACAGGGCTTCCAGGTCCTTCAGGGAATCTCTGCCGATGGCTTCTATGTGATTGCCCTCCAGGGACAGCCTCGTGAGGCTGGAGAGGTTCCTAAAGGCTTGTGGGACATACCGCATGTTATTGGAGGCTAAATCGAGACTCTCTAAAGAAGGCAGGTGTGAAAATAGAAGTGGGTGGATTTCGAAGATATTGCAGTGGGACAAATCCAGGCTGATGAGGTTTAATAGTCCTCTGAAAGTGTTTGCATGCAGGTAAGTGAGGCGTGAGTTCCTGCTGAGGTGCAGCTCTTGCAGCCTGCTGAGAGCATGGAAAGTGCCTGGGGTCAGGAAAGTCAGATTGTTCCCATCTAGCCAGAGGCTGTGAAGGAAAGTCAGGTTCCTGAAGGTGTTGGTGTTGAGAATCCGCAAATAATTATTGGAGAGGTTTAGAGAGATGGTGGATGCTGCTATTTCTCCAGGTAGGGTTTTCAGTCCAGCTCTGTTGCAGAGGATGGTCTCTTCAGGTGTACATTTGCACATGCTTGGGCATGAATTGGAGACATTCAGACTCAGCCCAGCCTTTGCTGCACAAGTAAATATAAATGTAACAGGAAAGAACATGACCAGCCACACGTCAGCCACAGCATCTAATACCTGATGGATAGCAGAGAAGGAGGCAAGAGAAAGAGCGTGTACCTTTTGGGCAGGTGAACCGTGGGCATGGGAGGGTCGGCTGGACTGCGCACAGTGAAAATAAATCAGCTGCATCTTCCTGCTGCAGCCCTGTGGGGATTAAGTGTTTAGGCACGTAAAAGCTGATTAAGTGCTGCTCTGAGAGGCAGGGAGATTTCTCAGCCCAGCATCATGCTCTCATAGTGGTTTTTCCCACCTCCCGCCCTCTGCAAACAGCAACAGTTAACAGACTTCTCCTGGCAGCTGTCTGGGAGAGGCTCCTGCTCATGGGTTATCAGTGCTCTCAGAGTCTGCTTGGCAGTTGGCTCAAAAAAACTGTTCTGGGAGGAATTTTTGTTCTTCAGCAAAGGCAGTGGAAGGTGGCTCTGCTATCCAGGTGTGAGGTGGGGGCTCTCACCCCAGCGTAGCTGCACACACTGGCAGATGTCCCAGGCTCAGGGAAATGCAGCTGTGACCAAGCCCTGAGCACAGCCTTGGTGTGGCTATGACTCCTCTGCAGTAAAATGGGAGACTGCCAGGAGCTGTGCAAGCCTCACACTCTGTGACAGCTGGGAAAGCACAGGGGAGTGCTGTGTCCTGGCCATGCCTCTTTCTGGGATAAGCCCTGAGCCAACTATGAGTGGCGAGAGATGAACCCTGCAGTTGAAACATGTCCCAAGGGCACACTGTCCTTCCCAGGGCACTGCCTGTCTCCAGCGGGTCTGAAGATGCCACCGAGCAGCTGGAGCTGGTCTTGGGTCCTTAAAAATCTGTGTCCTTGCCTCTGCCCTGTTTTTTATCCTATATCCACAGTGCAAAGGGAAAGTGCATTTGGGGCCTGATTGATGCGCTCAATAGCCAGGGATCAGCAATCTCCAGAGTGATCATTCTGCTTATGATGACAGGAGGACTAGACCCAGGACTTGCAGCCAGTGGCACAATTGCTGCTCTGGTTTCTTGTCACTCTTTTAATTTTTGTTTTTGACTTCTCTCTGCTGGAGTTGTCATGTGTTTTCATGTGCTTGAAGCACCTTTTGTCAGCCCCCTGCCTTCCAGTGCATTTCCTTGCTCTTAATTTCTTGGTTTGTCTCAGTTTTTTTCTTTTTTCATGTTTTACAGATTGGATTTTCTTTTTCTCCCCTGTTCTGCCAGCTCTGTCCAGACAGTGGCTAACCCCCCAAGTACATAGTATGCCCAACAGTAAGTGTGAACTGGACAAATTTGCAGCTCGGTTGTTTTCTCAGCAGAAGCAGATTAGGTTTCCTGTGCTGTTAAATCGCTATGTTGGCTTCAGCTAGTTCTGTTTTCTTCTTCATTTCTTCAAGCAACAATCCCCTGAAGAACAGCTTCTTCCCTGGAAGCTTGGCCAGGATGATCATGTTGTGTAATGGAGACCATCTTCCAGCGGTAAACAACATCATTTATTTAGTTAGACAGGCTTTGGTGCAGTGTTACTGGAGGCCAAAATCTGGTTTTCGCCAAGAGCGGCAGTGATGGCACCATGCCCAGGGGCTGGTCCTGGGAGCCCCAGAGGAAGGTGGAAACGTGCACTGCTCACCCCATCCAGCTGATCATGTCTGGGGTCAGGCCAAGGGTGTTGGTGGGTGAATCTTTGTTTTCTGTATTCCTGGCTCAGCTGGGCCTGCTCCTCCAAGGACATCACCTTTGAGGGGTGTCCTGCTGCTGGGATCTCCATGGCTTCTCCCACCTCCTGGTGCAGCACAGCTAGGAATATCATCACTCCATGACATTGTCAGTGCAGCCCTGTGAAGGAGACTGGTTTCTGCTCATCTCTGTGCAGGACAAGTGAGTTGCTCTGTGTGCTTGGGAATGGTCTTGCCTTTCGCTGAAGTTTATAGCTCAGGCTGAAGAAGATGGATTTCTTGCACTGGTGTCCCTTTTATTCTACACAGGCTTTATTTCTGGTTGTAACTTTTTATTCTACAGGCTTTATTTGTGGTTGTAATTGCAGCAGTGTTACCATATTCTAGCTCTTAATTAAGCCCAGTGCTCTCTGTAGCTCTCTTTGATTTCATATTGGAAATTTTCAGAGTCTAAAAGCAGGCGGCTCTTGGAGCTCATTGCCGCCAAATGTTGCTTAACTGGACTAAAACTCTGTGGTGGAACAGGACCACACAGCTGCAGAATGTTTCCTTGCTTTAGAGCCTATAGGGCCAAGGAAACCCATTAGTATCAAAATGACCAGATTTTTACACTTGGTCACATGTTTGGCAATTCCAGTTTCTCCCTGTAAAGATTCCACAAAGCATGGATGGAGGTGGGGTGGCAGCTGCCTTGCCAGGGTCTTGGCTGTGGCTGCCTGAAGTTACCGATGGCAGCTGTGGTTGCAGCTGCCCTTGGGGTGGAAGCAATGCAGAGGTGTGCCAGCGCTCAGCACTGTGGACACCTAAACCTTTGCTGGGGGCTGAGCATTGGTCTGAGAGGGTGGCCACAGGAATGCCCTGTGTGCGCTGCAGTGCCCAGTGCTCCTGTGCAAGAAGAACTCAGCATTGCCTGTCCAGCTCCAGCTTCCTGAGCCTCTCTGCTGCAGTCACTGCCACGCCAGGTGCTGCACACGAGGTAGGGACATGCTGCTGGAGAAGAACAGACTCATGAGTGTTTTCTCTAGCTACCTTCTTAACGCACACTTTCCCCTTATGGTTCATTCAAATATAACCATGCTGCCCTTGGGTTCTCTTTTGCAGGCTCAGCTCTTTGTGCTCCACGTGCAGGGATTTTGATTGTCTCACTCCATCTGCTTGGAGGGTTTCTGGAGTGCATCATGTGTTTTGGCTGAGGTGGCTCATCCATCCGGCTATAATGGAAAAGCTGAACCACTGCAGGTCTTCTGTTAAAATGTATTCCACCCACTGCATGGCCATGGTTGTGTTTTTGTCTTTCTTTCTGTCACTGATTTATCTGACATCTGGGATTTATAGCCCAGCACATCCCCTTCAGAAATTGTTTGTAGCTGATGTCAAGGGCCTTGCCTAATACTGTAGATTTTAAGGAGATTAATTTTCTTTAGAAGATTGAGGCAGCAGTCAAAATATCTACTTTGGGATGGTCTTGCTGGTCTAATAAGTTAAAAGAGCAAGGTTTGCTTTCTTTAAACTTTTTGTTGGGAAAAGATGGAATGAGCAGAATCAGTTAATAGCTTTGTTGGTTAAATGATTGATTAAATAAGGTGGAATATGCAAATTCAGGAATAATCTTACACCCCCAAAGCTTTATCTAGCTGGCGAACTCTCTTTCATGTGTATCTCAGTATTCTTGGAACATAAGAGAAATTTCTAGTAAAAACACTTAAAAAGTGGAAAAGAGTTTATAGTTCAAAACAGCAGAGGAAGGAAGATTTTTATTTTTAAAAGATCTCTGGAAAGAGACCCTCTGGGTGCTCTGTAACTCTATAAAACTTGCCACAGAGTTCTAACTCTTCCTAAATACCACCTTGAGACTCTAAAAAGAAATGTGAAGCATTCTCCCCCATCCTTTAAATGCCAAGCTATACACAACTATATTAGCACTAATAAAGCAGAAGTTAGACAGGAGGGAGCTCTCTCCCACAAGCTATGGGCATCAGTGTCTTGACTTCTGCTGCTCATCACAGCAACGGGTTTGAGAGAAGTGAGCAGGAGAAAATTACCTGCGATGATAAATTACGAAAGCTGGCTGTGGGCTCCAGTTGTTGAGCAGGTCTCAGTTGCTGAAATGCTGTGCTTTGCACTGATCCTGCCATGGCCGTTTAGGCTCGGTGCCTGTTGTTGGCAAGCCCTGGAGTCTGGTGGTTTATCTGTACTGGGGGCATGAGTGGGAGCTGTGCAGCACTCGGGAATGGAGTTCTGACCACGTCCTGCTGCCTTCAGCAAGAGCAGGCATGCCCCAAGGACAGGCAGCAGTGCCAGCGTGTGTGTGCACTCCCTGCCTTTAATAGCAACGGGTGCAGCTTGTTTTCAAAATCACTTATGTGCTTGTTTTCTTTACTACTTTTAGTAACTTGCAAAATGCTTACAGCCAATAATTTAGAACAAACAATGTCACGGAGGATAACCTCAGTCTTGGCGGTGCTATTGGCTGAACACAAACATCTCTCATAAAATAAATGCTTTGGATAAATTTTCTGCATGCTGAAGGTGGAAAGGGCATCCCTCTTCCCTCCAAAATGCCTCTGTCACACTCACTGAACTGCTCCAAAACTCTTCCAACACAGAAGGTCTGTTCAGTGGGACAAGAGCTCTGTGACCCCAGATCTGAGGGGCACTGTCTGGGTGGCCCTTGTGTCACTGCTGTGCTGCTGTGAAGTGGAAAAGCGGCACTTTCCCCAGGCCTGTTTAGTGCTTCCACATGAAATCACGGCTCCAGGAGGGAGTGAAACACTGACCAAGGTCTTGCCTTTGAGAATGTTGGTAGTTCTCCCTCTTGGCCAAAACACTGGGTGTGCAGACACCCACTGCCAGAATTGATCATGCTTCAGAGGTACACGGGACAGTGCTAAGACCCAGAACTGACCTAGCAAGAACCATGGATGCTGGATGGAAATAGGACTCACTGCCTTCAACCTTCAACCTTCGAAGTCACTGCTCACAACTGCTCCCCTCCCCGAGTCCCCAGAAAGGATGCAAGAAATCAGCTTTCTCTGGGGCTGGGGAAGGGTGAGGGAGATCTTCAGTCTTACTTGCAGGACTGAGCAATGAATCCCTAAAGAAACCCTTAAACAAACAAATGCAGGAAGGAGGAATGCTTAGAAAAGTTCATGTAATGCTGGGGGAGCCCAGGTGCAGGCAGGATGGTTTTGGGGAGTGTGTGCAGAAGGCTTCTTGTTTGGCATAACACTTCCCAGAATCACAGAATATTCTGAGTTGGAAGGGTCCCACAAGCATCATCGAGTCCAGCTCTTAAGTAAATGGCCCATGCAGGGGTCAAACCTGCAATCTTGGCATTATTGGCACCATGCTCCATCCAACTGAGCTAAATCCCAGGGTCTGGCATGATGAAAATCATCATTGTCCTGGCAGTGCATGCTGGATCCCCACCCCCTGCCTCCAGCCCTAGGACAGGGAGTCAGGGCATCCGGCTGTAAATCGACACCAGACAGAGACACAGTGATCTATGCTGGGTTATGCATCCTGGGGAGCACATTTATAAAAGATTTCTTCCCCTCTTACTTTCTCCAAAAGGAACAAATCAAGTTCATGATTATGGTTTGCATCTGGATCTCACATTACTTTGAGCCTTTGGCAGGCTGGCAAGGTTTAGCCTCAAGAGGTGGCTCTAACAGGCTGCTGGCACAGATAGGCTGCTGCTTTGGAATATTCCAGCGCAGACAGCAGCAGCTCTTCCGTGTAAAATCCAAGAGCTAGGACGTGGAGTGCATGGATCCTTTTATTTTTGATTTGTACAGCTGAGCAGAAGTTGTTATTTGAATTGTGTGTGGTGGTGGTTTGGGGTTTTTTGGGTTTTGGTTTTTTTTTTAAACACTTCTGATGACCTTTTGATCTCTTTAGGTGCATAGGCTTGAGGATAGAAAGACAAACCTAAGTGCTGTATGTGAGCCTGTAGCAAATTTCTTTCTCCTCTTGAACTGTGAATTTTTTTAGTTGGTATAAAAGACATACTTAAAATCCTTCCCCAAATCCAACCCCCAGAAACCTCAAGCTGCCACTCATTTAAAATGGATCAGGTCTTGTGTTGAAAACTCCCAGCGTTTGTAACTTTGAAGCCAGACGAGCAGTAAAAAGGCTCTGCCCTGTGCTGAGCTGTGTGCTGGGCTCTGCTGCAGCAGATCATGAGCTGGGTTTACCAGCCTGGCTGTGGAAAACCCATCCCACAGGCTCAGGGGTCATTAGCTTGACTGCAGCACTGCGTGGCACAAGGCTGTTTTGTGTGTGGACAACTTGGGCATCCATTTCACAGCCATACAAGATGCTCAGAAATAGTGAGAGAAAGAAAGAAATGGTGGGGGAAATAGAAGAGAGAGAGATTTGTACATTAGTGAGAGGAAGCTTTGCAGTGAGAACTTGGGATCAGATAAGAATCAGATGCACTGAGCATTGGCAGGGGCAAGAATGGGAGCAGGATTTGTCAAAGGGCAGCCTGAGGTATGACCCCCATTTCACTGCGTGCATCAGAGCCATTTCTTGTCTGCTAAAGCCTCAGTTTTGTAGGCAAAACAGAATAAACACAGCCAGTATCCGTAAGGATCAGAAGTTGTGTGGAAAGGAAAACTTTATATTTAAGTCTAAACAACTAGTGTTTGTTATTTTTGAAAAATAAACATTCTTGTGCATCTCATGCATTTTTCCTTCACTGGGTGTTTGCGGAGGAATGGAGCAAAACCTTTTACCAATTGTTTGTGTGCAACTAGCAGCAAGGACTCCTCGCACATCCTGTTACCAAAAAAAATTAATAAATATGTTTCAGAGTGAGTGCTGACTTCTCAGGTCACTCACCTGTGAACCAGCAGTCCTGCAGACCCCAGGCAGGGTGCGTACAGGGGGAAATTGGTGGCAAATGGTGCCTGTCTTCTCCTTTGCAGCAGGACTCGTGACTTTCTCTCTCTTCCAGGGTTTGCTCGAAGCACAGGCACTGTATGCTTGCAGCCTGACAGTCCTGACCACTGACTTCTTTGTCATGATGTCCTTGAAGCAGTAAATTGCTGCACTGTGATAAATAGAATTACTGTGCGGAATTCCCTTTCTTTAAATAGCTCAGTCTCCTTCTAGCACAGAAAAGGCTAAGAACTGGACTTTGAATTATGAGGCAGATAAAGACAAAAGCTGTCAAGGACTCTTCTCTCTGTCTTGAATGTGGCGCACACCTCCAGGGGATGGATGTATAGGAGTTTGCTGATAAGCTTTGTCAATACTGTCTGAAGCTTTTTCTGGTCAAAGACATAGCTGGGCTACGGTGAGACTGTTCTCCACAGCCTGCTCAGCCCTTGGCTCCCCTGAAGATGCTGGTAAAAAGCTGTTTTCCCTGTTCTGTCACTCCTCTGGCTCACTCTGGTATAAACAGAGCTGGTGATGCCTGTTGTCTCTGGTGCGCTGCACAGTCCTGGAGCAAGGGCAGGCACTGGGGTCCCCCAAACCACCACAGGTGGATACACCTCACTCCAAGGCCGTGCTGGTGTTCAAAGGGTGGGATATGCTTGGGTTCAATGCTGGCTAGTGAGTGAGAGTCAGCCAGCAGCACCTGGCTGGGGCAAAGGGACACGTCACTGCCAGGGACTCCAGTGGTTGCTTTCCCTCTGGCACGTGAAGCCTTGGTGGGGAGCACAGCACGCATGTCCCCAGCAGATGGGCAATTGTTGCAGAGATCACACTCAGGGCAAAATGTTTAAGCCTATGGGTGCTTCCTTTGCCCTTGTTCTTATCCTCCAGGAGCCCCCTTGGAGCTCCTTCCAGGGAGAGGAGGCTGGGGCCAGACACAGCGTGTGATGCAAGGAAGGAGCAGATGTAAAAACTGTGTTCTGTGAATGGGAGTTGGCAGGAGCTCCTCTTGGTCATGTCCTACCCCAGTGCAGCCTCAGTGCCAAGCCTCCTCTGAGCCACGTGGATTTGTCCTGCTGCCCTCCTCAATCCCAGCAGTGTGCACGGCTTTGCAAGGAACAGGGCAGTGGCTTTCCCATCCTAACTAATTGGGGGATGGGATCAGCCCCCCCCACCCCCCACAGGCAATGCTGTTGTGAATGCAGTGATGTTCCTCCAGCTCTCCTCTCTCTGTGTTCACATTATGGTGAATTCTGGCAGGACGAAGAGCATATTTCACTCTCAAATGTGTTAGCCAGTGCTAGGACCCCACGGGCTGCACGGGAATCCCCCTGCCCTCAGAGATGCAGGAATCCTTTCATGGGGGCTCCCACGTGTTGCCATGTGCACGTGGAGGGCAGAAAGGGGCTGTGTGTGGGTGTATCCTTCTGGCCCAAGAGCTGCAGTAGAAAACCACAGGGATTACTTGTGTGAATTTCCTTTTTTTTGCTTGCTTCGTTCCTTTTTTTTCCCCCCTTTTTTCTGGCTGTCTTGTTGCTCTCTCCTGATTTACTGCATGTGTTCACGTGGCCTTGGAAAGGGGGGGTTCTCAAACTGTTTTCTTCCAAAAGGAAAAGGAGCTGGCAGGCATTCATATTTCAGTTCTCAAGTTATGTAGGTTAAAGTCTCCCAGCGGGAAAAGGGAAGATATGTGAGAGCAGATTGCTGGTGGCGATACTCACCAGAAGGAAAACGGAAAAAAGGGGCACGGAATTCTAGAGCCGCATCCGGACGAACGTGAGGTTTGAGAGGTAGGTTTTCTGTCTGCTGTTAGAACACAACTTCCATTGATTCCATTCAATTTGTGCTGGAGTGTCTCATTGTGCCTGCAGTAAGAGGAGGAATGAGTGGCTCAGAGCAGATCCTATGGCACCAGTTGTTCATGAGTGGGGTGGGGGACGGTGATTGTCAATGGAATTTTTCTCTGTAATGCAGCAACAGGTAATGATGGTGTGGTCCCTCTGCTTGGAGTCAGTGAGGTATATAATGCTTTGTGACTAGTTCTGAGATTTCAGCTTCTACGTGTTAAAGCGGAGGGGTCAGGACATAAGGATGAAGTGGGACTCCAGACCCTCTCTGAATATTTGTGTTCCCAAATAGAAAAGCTTTCATCAGTTTTAGGACCTGTTTGAATACAGACCATAGGCTTATGATGCAGTATTTGTGACTTTAAATACCAGCACTCTGCACAAATTCCCCCACTGAATTTTCATTGTTGAGACAATATATTTAGAATTAAATTTTTGTCAGTATATCCAAAGTAGTATATTGCATATTTTGCATTGAGCAAATGATAAGCTGCTGTACATTAAACTGTTGGTACAGAAAAATACGTTTGAAATGATCAGTTGCCTTCTGTTGAATGACAGATAATTACCCAAATCTGTTGTCTTGGTGAAAATTTCTGTTATTTTTTAGGGCTTCTTGAGAATTCTTAAATGCCTGACTGGTTCCACAAAAACTTAATTAAAAATTAATTGCCTCTTTCTAGTATGTAAAATAAAATACTTGGGTATGATATCTTCTTTATTGACTTAGAAAGTCTTAAAGTTTGCAAAATACCCTGCTCAGAGTGCAGCCACAAGCTGTTGAAATGCAACACAGACCTGTCAATTAACTCTCTTATTTTAGTGATTTTATAGCTACATTTTCCCCTACTGAAACACAGTCCTAATATTTCTAAATGAATGGCACATAGTACTGTTAAATGCCTGCAAGGACGGAGTTTATTGCTTGCATCTACATTGAAATGATCTCTTTTACTGTTCTGATTAAAGCTGTCATGAGGGAAGGAGATGCAGATATGCTTTGAGAAGGACACTGACAGTGAATGACATTTTTCAAAGACCCTTCTGTGTCTTTGTATCCAGCCCTGTGGGAAAAAAATTCACAGCTTTCCTAATAGTCCTGTTAAAAGGCTGCTTTCATGCCTATGGAGTCCCAGGAGACCCTCAGGTGTGACGTACCTGATCTCTACTGGTGACTGTTGCCTTTTTGTGTTATTTTAACTGCTCGGAGTGCTGGAAATAGCATGAGAAAACTGAGAAAAGGATCATGAGGAGCTTCAGCGTGGCCTTTGGGTCACAGAAGTTCCCAAAGTGTCTCCAGCTCCTGAGTCCATAATCTTTCTGCTCTGCTGGCCACAGAAAGCACCATCTGTAATCACAGATAAACCCCAGCTGCTCTCTTCTCTGCCAGGCTAATTAAAAAGTACTGTGACCTCCCTAGGGCTAATTGTGTCCTGTCAGTGGGATGGAGGTAAGGAGTTCAGCAGGGCTGCCTGGTATTTCAGCACTTAGTTTACTGACATAACTTCAAATGGTTTTTATTTTGTTGTGACTGTGTGATTTCAGAGCTAAGAGAGCTGCAGAGTACATGTCTAACACATGGTTTCTGATCTGCAGGTGAGCGATGTGATAGGAAAGTGCTGCCAGCCCATGAATTTCCTGAAGAAACTCCCTTTCCACCAGTACCAACATGCAGAGCAACTACTCCCTGGTTGTCACCACCAGGGAAAGTCTCCAAGTCCTGTCCACAGCACTGACAAACTCATCAGCTGTGTCACACTCATCCCCTCCCTGCCCCCTTACCTCTTCAGATTATCAGTTTTCACTAATTCCAGCCCTCTTCTCTGTGGTTTTTGTTCTGGGCCTGGTTGGCAACAGCGTGGTGGTTGTGGTGCTCTGTCGTCACACTGGCCCCAAGACAGTTGCTAATATCTACATTTTCAACCTGGCTGTGGCAGACCTGCTGTGCCTGGCCACCCTCCCCTTCTGGGCCACCTACTATGCCCAGGGATACAACTGGCTCTTCGGGTCTCTCATGTGCAAGATCTCCAGCTCTGTCCTATGTTTGAACATGTTTGCAAGTATTTTTTTCATTACATGCATGAGCGTGGACCGGTACCATGCCATTGTCCATCCTATTCACTCCCAAAGGAGAAGTCCACAACAAGCTTATTTTGTAGCATTGGTAGTGTGGGGCCTTGCCTGTTTGTCCTCCCTCCCAACTTTTTATTTCCGAGACACTTACTACGTTGAAAGCTTGGAGGTCAATGCTTGCATTATGGCCTTTCCTTATGAGAACTATGCAAAATGGTCTGTGGCAACCGCCTTCCTGAAAAACGCCCTCGGCTTCTTCATCCCCTTGGCAGTGATCACCACCTGCTACATCTGGATCAGGAGCCACTTGCTTAAAGCGCAGGAGTTCGGGAAAAGCAGGCAGAAGAGGGACAAAGTCCTAAAGCTGGTGGCTGCTGTTGTCATGGCCTTCCTGATTTCCTGGCTGCCGTTCCACGTTTTAACGTTTTTGAACGCTTTGGCTCACATGAACGTCATTGACAGCTGTGAAGTGATGGGGGTCATCGACACGGCGCTGCCGTTCAGCATCTGCATGGCCTTCGCCAACAGCTGCATCAACCCCCTGCTGTACTGCTTCATTGGCAACCAGTTCCAGGAGAAGCTCCACCACTTGTTCAAGAGACAAGTTTATCAGTTCAACAGCCACCGGGAAAGCTCCTCTGTGAGGAAGGGCAGCTGCTTCAGAGATGCTGAAACCCCCACGGGCAAAGAGGGGGAACCTGAGTCTTTCCTGTAGGCAGTGGGGCATGATGTGGGGTGATGCCAGCAGAGTGGGATGTCCCTGCAGTGGTGACATTCCTCTCTCCTCTTCCCTTTGTTTTGTGCCCATTCATTCACCAGCTGTTTGAAGGAGAATCTGTTTTTGTCATACATGGGGATTTATTCCTCCTTTCTTTCCACAACAAGAACTCAAGTTTTACACAGAGGGAAGGTTCTGACAAATAACTATATTGATGGCATTTTAAATATCAGCTTTTTGTATGGCTGAGATCAGGCAAGTGTTAAATGTAGCACAAGAAGCCTAAATATACTGAAGGACCATTACACCATAGCTACAATTGCATAGGTGCTATTATACCCTAAGCTGATTTTCTAAAAGAGATTCTCACTAGAGAATGTGTAAATAAAGCAGTGCAGATATTTCTGTACCTATCTGTAAGAAAATATTTTGACATTTATTTTGTATATTTTTACTTTTTTAACTATGTGGCTAAAGATGTCGTATGTAAAATGCGTCAAATATACTTCCAGCTTGCTTCAGCCTGGGGTCCTGAGAATGTGTGGAGATATGGTTCTGCACACTGCTGAAGGCGGGAGGGTATTTTTGTGGGAAAGTAAAACCACAAAGTGCATGTTTTCATACCTTTCTCATAGCAGGTAACATGCCCATAGGCCAGATGGTCCTTTCTTAGATTCAGTGTGGTCACTTGTGACAAAAATGCTGCAGGAAGTGAACATGCAGTGTCCCACTGCCACGTGGTCATGCTGAGCCCCACATGCTCTCCAGCAGCCTTCATGGCAAGAACTTGCTGATTGTGTGGAACTTTTGCATTATAAATGTCAATTACTACTGTAAATTTGGAGTACTGCATACAGAAAGCCTGAGTGACTCTGTCTTGTCACCCAGAAGCAAAACCATGTTGTTGGTTTTTATTTTAACTAAAAGAACGAGTGAGAAAAAAAAGTATTTGGGAAATACTGATTCTATTTTGAGGTCGCTTTTGATGTTTGTTTGAAATTTTCCTTTGCTGGAGAGATACTGGTCCTCTTGGACCTTTGTTAGGCTCAGTCTAAAAGAGGGGTCTGTTAGCACCTTTGTCCATTGCCTGCAGGTTTTCCCCAGACTGAGTGACCAAAAGATCATTAGTTTCAGGGAATTGTCTCTGATTAGTTACTCTAGAGGTTTGCATTCACTGTTTTGATCGATGGGTCAAGCTGGCCTCCCTGGAAGTCCCAGCTGCCTGCAAGCCATGGGAATCTGGTGCAGGAGCCGTCCTTCACTGGTAGGGTAGGGGTAAGTTCCTTCACTTATACAAGAAATCTGCCAGTCTCAGAGAAATGTGAGATGAAAAGTTTATGCAGAACTTGGCAAAACAGGGCCTGACCACTAGTAACCCCCTCTCCCTGTCCTGCTCTGGGGTTCTGTAGTGGGGTATGTGGCTGGAGAGATGCTTATCCCTGAAAGTGGCAGACCTACTAAAGCAGCTCCCCTGGAATGTTTTTGTTGAAAATGTTCCAAGGAGTTAATAGTGTCTGGGGCGTTGGATATTTCTGGAAGTACAAACTGTTAATTGCTTAGCAATGAGGACAGCAACACAGTTGTGCTACAGCAAAACAAACCAGCACACTTAAGAAAATCACCAGGTGCTTAAGGCAGCAGGCTCCGAGGGGTAATAAGAGGTTGTGGAAGCTTTTTACCTTTGCTGCTACACAGGTCAGTAATCAGCACAAGTGGGACATTAATTGCCGTCTTTGGAGTCCCAGAACAAAAGCCAACCCGCACCATCTGACCTCTGTGGTATCTGTGCTCCAGCTGACCCATCCAGAGAGGAAGCACAGGCTGCACCTTCTCTACGTGTCAGGTTGGACCCACTAAAAAACAACAGTGTTCAACAAGGATCGTGCCTTCTGCCTGCTGTGCTGATAGGGAAATACTACAGGAATCTGAAATTGAGTTGCATTTACAGCTGTGAGAGGCTGGAGAAAATGAGGATGAAGCTCTCCCGAGGAGAGAGCAGCAGTGCAGCATCTCCCACTGCTGTGGAACAAACTCACATTTGGCTCCTGGAGGGCAGGGATTGATAATCACTTTCAGGGGGTGAGGCAGCTGCACCCAGTGTTACATTCCTAGAAACAGGGAAACAAAAAAAGAGTATTAAATGTGAGGTGAACTGAGAGGGGAGGAAAATCCCGTCTTTCAAAATGCAGTTTCGAAAGTCTACCCCGAAGGTCATATTCTGCAAGAGTGACAAACTGAGTGACCCCAGTGTGACATTTTTGTTTGCTAGATCTGCCTTGTACCTCTAATAGGTCATGAATTTGAGCAGTATGGTTAAACAAACATCCCAAAAACTCTGTCTCAAGAGGAACCTGATATGGAAGCAGGGGAGGTACTGTATCAAGGGTTTTACTTTATTTTTAGAGCCAAGTGATTAATGTTGAGCTCTAAGAATTTCTTCCATCATACTCAAGTTTCTCATGAGATTTTTGAGGGACTTTTAA
Organism: Pomatostomus ruficeps; assembly: GCA_013400735.1. Taxonomy (NCBI): domain Eukaryota; kingdom Metazoa; phylum Chordata; class Aves; order Passeriformes; family Timaliidae; genus Pomatostomus; species Pomatostomus ruficeps. Next base: position 1,004,284 of record VYZT01011173.1, read on the forward strand.
CGGAATATGTGTGTGTAGCAGGGGTTTCACAGTTTCCGCATGTTGTGTTTATTTTTTCATGATTTTCAGCAGAAGAATGTGGATGGAAATTTAAGTAGTTTTTTTTTCCTTGCAAATTTAGAAGCTGCCTTTTTCTTTCAAGAGAAAATTTTGCTGATATTTGAAAATGATTCTGATAGTTGTGCAGGGCTGCAAGCTCCGTCAGTCAGACCCCAAGATACCTCCTACCATGGTCCTTTGCAAGCCCTGTGTTGCCTTAGGGTCTCCTAAAAATGCAGACCCCTCTCCAAGGCAGGAGTCCTACAGCCCTTTTGTGGGGTGTGCAAGCCTGGAAGCCCTGCTCAGGTCAGTCTGGCCATCCCACAGCACCCACCTGGGCTTTGGGACACTGGTTTTGGCAGGGACTTCAGGAGTGTGTGTGGTTGCTTAGGGTTGCCCCCTCTGCAAGTGCAGACAGGTGAATTTATGAGCAATGACTGGGTTTTGGCTCTACTGGGGTGCAGCAGCATCAGTGGAGAGGAAAGCCCACTGTGGGATGGGTGTTTTACGATGTACCACGTGGAAATTGTGATGGGTTTGGAGAGGGGAATGTCCTGGAGCTCTTCTGGACCTCTCAGACGGTCTTTCCCCAAAGAGAGATGGAAGGGATGGTTTCCTAAGAGGGTCAGTCTGTCTCTGAGGTATTTGCACAGCAAAACCTGCTTGTGGCTTCCTTTTCTAGCTCTAGTTGATTACTGTCAGCTTAAACGATTGCTCAGACCACACTGAGCATCCTGTGCGTGTCCCTGAGCTGACTTGACTGCACAACTTCAATATATGCAGCAGAGAAGGCCACTGGCATTTTTTATTATGAGCTAGTGCTGGGTGTTGAGCTGAATGTTTTGTTTATGTAAGATATACAATACGAAATGTTTGGTACAGCATGTTCTCCCTGAGAAGTCAACACGGCCTGAATCTTGTGCTGGCACCCACTCAGGCCACTTGTCCCTGTTCCCGCCAGATTCTGAGCAGCAATATCATCTTGGCACTCTGCAGCCGACTGCCACAACTTGGCTTCTCCTCACAACACAACCCCTTGTCCTGGCTGGAGGGCGAGGAGGTGCCATGGAGCAAGGGAACTGCTCATGTTTCCCTATGAAAATGAGGCCTTTTGGATATTCTAAGTGGTCCTGGCAGGAGTGCAGGGAACCTGAAGCGTGGGGATTGAGGTGGTTTGGCAGCCTTTGCTCCATGCTGGCAGACTTGCTGATCTCATCTGAAATCTCCTTCCCATGGAGGAAAATGGCTGCTGTTGTTGGGAAGGGCTGCTCCATTCAGCAAGGTCCTGGGATGTGCCCTCCTCACAACTGCCTGCTACAGGATCCAGCCAGGTGCAACAGAGCGGGGCTTGTTCCTGTGGCCTGCCAGGAAGAGTTTTAAGTCTTCCATGGCTTTGTCTTACCAGAAACCTGTCTACGGAAGGAGCCCAGGCTTCTGTCTTCAACATTCCATATCCTCTGGTTTGGGTACAGTGGTCAGACCAGTGCCATGCTTGTGGCAGAGCATCCAGTGAGGTACCTGTCTGAGAGAGGATGCTCCTTCCTGTTTGCCAGGTTTCACTAGAACCAAAATGGGAAAGAAAAAACAATAATAAAAAGGGGTAAAAATTGAGATTTGTTTATTGAAAACAGTGGGGTCCTGGAGTGGAGAGTCCTAGGATAGGGAGCAAGCCAGCCTCTCTCATTGCCTCTTTCAAATGTTTACTTTCCACTTCCTCTTCAGCTGAGGCAGAGTCTGGATTTGACACTGTAATCTCCAGATAGAACTCTGTTAATCCTCAAAGCACTTCACAGGGACAAAGCAGAGGGATATGGAAGAGGATGAGGGTCATGACATCAATTGTGTTGCCGTGAGGTACACCTGAACTTGCCCCTATCCCCTTCTGACATTCAGAAGCTCTTCAGACTAAGCAAACATAAAATCACAAAGCTTTGCTTTGGTCCTGTAAGACAAGCAGTTATGGGAAGCCAGGATCCAGTGTGATTTTTGTCTTCTAGTATTGTAAATCTAAATAAGGAATCAACAACTGCAGCAGCTCAAATGTGACTTATCTGACATAGCTGTCAAGTCTACACGACAGACAGCTAAAATGGACCAGAGACAAAGCTGTCTCTAGAAATAACACTCACCTTGCAACAAATGTGAGAGGCATTTCTATCAGGAAGGGAAATGGTATAATCATTAAATGCATTTAGACAGAGATGTATTGGATATATGAGATACAATTACTCTTGATCGATGTGTGGGAGAGCTTGTAGAGACTTAATGCAATGAAATGGAAAGATGCCATGGAAATGAAAAGATATAATATATCCATGAGGAGACAGAACCAGCATTTCATTATTACTGTTTAAACTTGGGGTTTACTGTGTCTTCTTCATTCCCCGGTGATGCCTCTGAGGCTGTGCTCTGAATCTGTCTGCCCACATGTGTTGCAGTTCATTCATTGTGAAGGAAGTGCATGCATGTAGAGGTGTTTGCTGTGCTGGAGGCATGGGACTGAACTCTGAACTAACTTGTCTGTGCCCTAAACCTGCCCCTTTGTGCCATCAACCATCCCAGCCGCCGGCACTCCGGGATTCCCCACCAGCCAGGGTGCAGTGCCATACCCAAAGCACAGCCTCCTTCAACAAGCACAGCAAAACATCTGCAGGAGCAGTTCGGACAGCATCCAAACATGAGCTCTTTCGCAATGACAGGAAAGTGAAAATGATGAATACAGCGTGTGCTAGGCATGCAGCTGTGTCATGGCAGGGTGGAAAACATGTAGCAAGTACTCAGTCTCTGGAGAAAATGGACACTCCAAGAGGTGATTGTGTGACACACAGCTCTTCAGGGCCTTCACTTGCAGGGGAGCACGGTAAGCTTTCTCGGTAGCTGCTGAGCAGCATTACTTTGTGGTTTTTGACTTGCTCTGGTGAGTGCTTTAAGGAGTTTTACACATAGTGAAATAGATCTTATGGCACTCATGCTCCATCTCACCCTGCAAACACCTCCACTGATCACAGCCGGGTTTCTTCCAAGGGAAGGACTCTGCAATTTGTCTCTCTATACAAATCTCTACTATTGTGATCTCCAGGGTTATAGAGCATTGTGAATCCCTTTCTATCACAGAGTTCTGAGTGTCCTTGTTTTACTGGATTAGCTGTCTCCTGTTAGATAAGTACAGTGTGCAGAATTTCTTCTTCAAACTTCTTGTGCTTCTTTGCAAGTGAATTCCTCCATGTGCATTCAATGTGAAGTAAAAATGTTTGACAAAGGTCTCCTTAAGAATGTACTTCTAGACCCAGATAGACTTCATAATGTAATCAACATGTTAAATAGTGAAAAGATTTATTTTTCTTTCTAATCTAATAGACTAATAGACTGCTGTAGTTCAGTATATATGGGCTTTTACTAGGGAAATTATACAACCCAAGGGAGTTGTTTTCAAGGACAAGTCTAAGAAAAAAAGAATTTATAATATGACACTAAATATGCTTTATTAACTGTGAAAAGCCCTATGGACATCACTGGCTCTCAGCCTGGGATCTGACAGTCTTGCATCTGATTTTATTTTGATCTTCATTCCCTGCAGGAATGCAAAGAGACTTTTCACCCACCGGAACACCTGAAAAAGAAATTACCAATAGAAGTCAGGAATGTTTATTCCTTCAGCTCTGAGTCAAACATGAATCTGAACTATGACACAACAAGCTGCTTTTCTATCTGTTTTTATTCTGAGGTTTGATACTTTGCAGGTAACTTTAGGATGAATGAGGAACACAAACAAGAAAGCAAAAAGTTGCTAATGTTGAGCTACCCTGTAGCTAATTCAGCTGCAATAGCACCCACAGCACTCTTCATGCTGAAGGCAGGAGCAGATTTCATCCATACCCAAGCTGGGTGGGAAATGATGTACTTGATTGCGAAGACAGCACTTGGGTTAAGCAAGACTCTTGTAAGGCATGCCATCCAAAAAAAAAATTCCACCATTTAAAAAATGTCAGATGTTCATGTGGAATGAACGGGGTGGATTCAGCATGAGGGTCTGTTGAAAGTCTCTGAATAATTTCTGAGGAATGTTCACAGGTTTTCCTTGGGTTGAGGGGCAGGTGACAGTGCTGAGGACTTGTTGCAACACTGGTAACGAGAAGCCAAGTGACCCAAGTTAGGTGCAGTTGGAGACACAAAGAATTGAGAGGTTGATCCCAGAGCTCCCTCCTATTGTGGATCCTGTCATAAATCTTTGATGTGTTCCTGATGCCACCTGTGCCTGTCCTACAAGCTCTGTTATAACATTACTGCAGGTGCCCAGTAGTGTTTAGACCAACTGAACTCATAATAAGTAGGGCAATGCTGGCAATTGACACCTAAAGCGGTCATACAGAGCATTTCTATTGGCCTTGCTCCCTTTCTGTCTCCAAGCTCTTACAGAAACAATATTTAATGACAGCACATAGAAGAAATCTCTCTTCAACTTTACTGGGGTCTTAAACCCTTCCTGTTTCTTTTTTTGAGAAGAATAATACTCCAAAGGAGCAGAGGAGTTAAGTCAGGGGCACAGCAGCACAACAGAACTAAGGGACAGACAGCCACGTGTTCCCCTTCATGTGGCGACCAGAAGAAGTCACTACTTTCCTTTTCATGGGGATGTCCACAGAACTCCCCAGAGAAGCAACCTCTCATAAATCACCCTTTTGCTGGCTCTTCATTTACTTGCTCTACAGGCTCCAGTCTTCATTCTTTGCCTAGCAAGAAGCATTTACCTGTTCTGTAAACAAATTATCCCATTTCAGCTGGTGGAGGAAGTTGCTGTTCAGCCACGCCATGGCAAAACATGTTTTATTTCCTCATATGATCTCACCTAATCACACATACTGCTACAAGCATTTGTTTAGCACAAAGCTTATCCTGCAGAAGCACAGTGATTTTGCAATGAAGTGATTGTGCTTTCGGTGGTTGGGAAATTCTGACAGGCAGATTAAGAACCCCTGTCCTGAGGCCATCTTGCCAGAGTGCTCCCTTGCTGTAGGCAATGCTCATTTCCTTGTTAGCCTCTTCAAGAAAGCTAAATGCTTCAATTAAACTACTACACACTGGTCTCCGCTTTAGAAACCTCAATTCCATTAGATTTTTTTATCATCCATGGAAGTCTCTTCAACGCTCCGTGATTCATCAGAGTTTTCTGCTTTTGCAGGCCACTTGGCAGAAAGAGCACACGCTGCTGGAGCATGTGAGTGTTGTTCAGAGCAGGGGAGGTGAAGCTCCGACTGCTATTTTGGGTCTCACCTGGCAAAACCCAAGCCGAGCAGAAAAGACTAATTATTTATCTTCACATCCTCTTCCCCTCTGTATGCTCTTGCATCTATGAGTTGGATGAAGGCACATTGTGTGTTTGGGCTTTTTTTCAGGAATAAAATACTGTGTGTACCTGCTTGGAAATTGTGTGGATAAAACATTGCTCAAGGCTCAGGGTTCAAGCCAAGTTACAGATACTCAGTTCTGTATTCTGAGCTACAATGAATGCATTCCAGTTAGGAAAAAATGAGCAGTTTTGAAATATTTGTCTTAAAATCCTACTGAACAAAGTTCTTTAGATTTGCCTAAGGTTTTTTACTTTTGGTTAAGTCCTTAGGTGTTATAATGATGTATCAGACCTTCACTGAAAGAAGAAAGAGGCCACCTAGTGCTCAGTTATGGGCTGCTGTATAAAACTGTCTGCTTGGAAGGTAGGAAAACAACTTCGATGCAATAACACTACTATTTGTGGAAGGTTTTTTTAAAAAAAAACTGAAGAGTGTTAGACATTAAAAATCAGATGTCAATTAGCCATACTTTAAACATTCAGTGTGTCTGTTTTACAGGTGGATCCACTGCTTGTCATAAAAACCAAGTGAGATTTGGCAGTCTTTAAACTCCTGAAAGTTCAGTGTAGCACTCAGAAAACAGTTCCACTCTGGTAGTTAAACTGCCACATTTGTAAGCACCTCGCTGCCCCACTGCCACGGCTGAGTGAGGGGCAATGAAACAGGTGTTCATGAAGGTTAACTGCTGGTGCCAGACCAGCTGCTGGGACACCCCAGAAAATCCCTGTGGGCTGCCAAAGATATCTCTGGCACTGCAGGATCTTCGGCTTTCTTTATATTCAGTGTTGAAAAAGGCGCCCCAGTTTGTTATAAATCTGAATTGCTTGCTGGCACTGCTCCCCTTTCTGCATTGACTTCTGAGAGAGCCTGGGGGTATTGGTATGTTTGGAGGAGGGTTAAACTGATGGGGTTTTCACCTAAGGTCTCTTTGTTGTCTTCTGCAGATACTTGGCCTTTCATGCATTGTCTGCAGGAGGAAATGTTCTCCTAGGTGACTGTGCTTAATGATACCTGGATAGCTGAGGTAGATGGCATGAATAATCCCCCAAGGCATGTGTCAGGCATCTCTGTTAAACACTGGTATTGCATGCTCTAGTGTTCAATCAGGGTTCCAGTGACACCCTGTGCTTTCAAGGGTGAATCTACTGTATCGAGTTCAGGGTAATTTGAATACACACAACTGTAGGGAAATGCCTGTTTGTATGTGGATTGAGTCATCCACACAACATGAAACAATTTCCTTGAGTGAAGAAAAGGCACTTTTCCGTGTCCCATTCTGAGCCATGGTGTTGTCCAAAAAGATGCCTTAAACAAAATTCTTAAATTTTAGATTTGTCATATTTTGGTACTTAGTTTCACTTGTCAGTCACTGACAGCTGGAACCTTCTGTAAGTTTAGTGCTTTCCAGATTAAATCCTAAACGTCTTCTTTGAAACATCCAGAAATGGCTGTGCCTAAAATCAATGTCTCTGTGTGCTTGTGCCCATATCAGTTTATTCAAGCAGTATCATGAAAATACCTCTTCCCTACAAATATTCTCTATGCACATCAATGCTTTAGTGATTTCTGCAAGCACACGGAATGCCATGATGGGACTGCACAAGTCGTCGGTGCCTGTCCTCATGACATGGAATTCCAGTGGGTCAGTTTAATTTATTGTGTAGCTATAAAAAGAATGGGATTCTGGTGTACAAGGCTTCTCAAAAGAAAATGACATAGAAGTAAAGGGTAAGACAGAAGATAAGGTAAGATTCTATGCAAGATTACATATTGATAAAGTCAGCTTTGTTCTGTGTTTGAGGCATTTTGCTGCAGGCATAAATTGTTGTGTACCGGATTAGATGGGGATAGCAATATAATAGCAAAAATGGTAATAACTTTTTTTAATTGCATAACTTCAGAGCAAAAATTATATTTAGAGAATGCAATGTGACAAAATCCATAAATGTGAATATTACTTTATTCCTAAGTGAATTATTTATCATGTTTCATTTTCATGTTATGTTGTTATGTGTGGCAGTTTCACGTGGCAATTCCAGCTCTTTTACAAATTTCAGTAGAAGCTCTAACTCAGTCTGGCATCTATGTGGGTAATAAATAAATTCCAGAGCAAAACAGTTAGATTACAGCAAATAGAAAACAAAATTAGTCAAAAGTTAATAGGAACAGAAGTCCTCAGAGCTGGGTTTTAATGCCTCCCAGTTATCTGGCCCATAATATCAAGTCTGTCTCAGGTGTGCTCTTGGATACATGCTCTGTTCTTGAAGAGGACAGTTCACAGTGGGAGCTTAAGTGTTTCACTAGGTCTGTCTAATATCTGAAATTCCAAGATTTTAAGACAAGAGGGATGTTTATAATGTTTATAATTGACTACTCTTATCTCTGTACAGTCCTACTTCAGACAGGTTGTGTTTTTCTAACTGTTTGGATACAGGAATCCTAAAAAAAAATCCTATGAAAAAGACCAAGAGAATACTACCAGGTTGTTTTTTTGTAATTATTCTTTGTAGAAGTAGTCCACTGGTCTGCAGGGATCATGGGCAAGAGATGCCAAACCACAGGGCTGTGTTTTCCATGAGATTGGAAAACCGTGACGTCTGTGGTGGAACATGATGTGAACATGCTGACAACACAAGTGCATGTGACAAGGTCTGCACACGCAAACTCACACACTCTGAAGTCAGAAGGTGTCATAGGCACCACTGCTGCTCCTTCTACATCTACAGAGCAGTGCCTCCACCCAGGAGCCACTGATACTAGTAACATTTACAAACCAGTTGGGTTGATCAAGGAGAAGAAGAATATTTGCTATACAGAGGTCAATATACTTCAGGTAAATAAATAGTTTGCTGCTGATGATCTTTATCTGTTAGGAAACCTTGTTGAAGGTTTGACAACTCTGAAGGGAGCAGCAAACTTTATCTTCATGTCCCCTTCCAAAACACGGTCCAGGAATAATGCACTATAATCAGAGTTTACAAATGGTGTGTTTGACACTGCAATGAGCAATCCCTCCTCTGGGGACCTTCTGGGCTGCAGTGTAACAGTGGTGTTCCCTTTTCTGTAACTGTGGTCAGTCACAAGAAGCAAATTTGCTTGGTCTTTCTCTGCTACCTTTACAAAAGTTATTCTCTTCCCTATCTGAAGCAAAGTAATTACTTGAGTAAATAAATACCACCTGGTAGATTTATCGGCAGCTCTAATTTCTGCCTGCAGAATCCTCCAGTGTTTTCTGTCTTGTGCAATTGAGGAAATGTTCATAAACTCCTAAGATACAAGAACTGAAGGAATGCTCTAGAGCTTTTCTATAAGCCTCAAAATTCCCTGGTAGTACTAATGTCTTAACTTTCCAAAACTGAAGAAATAATACAGATAAAAATTGCACGTAGAAGGAACACACACAGATAAAAATGGCATGTTTCAGCCAAGAGGTAACATTCTTCTGTAAGATTCTGTTTAATACAATCCTATCAGATTTTTTTGCCATTTCCAACAAAAAGTAAAGCTAATATTGAGAAATCTGATGCTGCCCAGTAGAATCATATACTGTAATAACGCCTAATGGAAGAGAGAAGCAGCCAAATCTTCTTTACATTCCCTTTTCTCCCTTTTGCTTTTGTGCAGCCTACCAAAGCTGTTAGGTCAGAGTTTCAGGTCCGAGCCTGTTTGTCCTTGTTGGTTCTCCTCCTCTTTTTTTAAGCTTACCTTTTCTGTTTTGCAGATATCTGGCCATCTCTACTCATGCATCTTCCTATTTGGTTCACAGCAATTACAGAGCTTTAGTACTGCATTCCTCAGACCTGAAGTTAGATTTTGTGTCTGATTTTACTTTTCTTTTGTCTACTGTGCCACGGTTACTTTCTTTTTTCTGGCTTTGCTTGGTTTCAGTAGAACCAGCAATCTGTATTTTTGTTTTCCTTCTGTTCAAAAACATGTTTTACTGAGTCATTTTAACTGTCAATGCTGCAAGTTGCATATGGTCAGGCTTGAGAGTTGGTTGTTTACAGTGAGTTTCTTCCAAATTTGTTAACCTTGTCCTCTTCCTTTCCTCAAAGCCCACCACAAAGATGATGAAAGCAGTGCTGGGATGGTCCTGGCATATGCAACTCTTACAGAGTATAATACAGGAGTCCTGCCTTTAAATAAACAACCACATCACCTCCTTCAGCTGCTGGAGTTTGCTGCTTGATTTACAAAGTGGGGAGCCATGACTTCTTTCTTTCCTTCAGCTTCTTCCTCCATTTCAGCTTCAGAAACTGAAGTTTCTTGCAGTTGGAATGCTTGGTAACACCAGTAAAGCCCATAAATCTTCTTTGAGAAGAAAGGGTGTGCTGGGCTATCAAGGCACTTCTGCACCTCTGACCTCCAGTACCAAACCCTCTTTCTCCATCTTTCAACATGTAGAGAAAGGGCTTATAAGACAAAATACTTGCAGTTAAAATTTTCTTCCTTTTTAGCAAATATATTTATTTACTGCACTGAGACAAATCCAAGGAAAACACGATATCAACCATCCAGTAGTTACGCCTGCTTCTAAATTTATTCCAGATTCTGTACTGGAGAAGAAGATACCTCCCCAGAGGATCTTTTTTTAGCTCTGCTTGTCTTTCTGTGTTTTCATTGTTTTTTTGGTGGCTTTTTTTTTTTTTTTTGATCACTGCCTGATGTAGGAAACATAATGGTGTTTGCCCAAGATTTTTGATCTAATAGCTTTCTACAGGTCAATTCTTTTGGTTTTTTTTTTTTTTTTTTTTTTTTTTTTTACTTTTAAATGNTTTTTTTTTGATAACCTTCTAAACTTCTTCTGTGAGTCATAAAAAGCAATTATTTGTGTAGGTGTAACTGTCAAGGTTCCTCTGGGTCTCTGCACAGACTGCACAGAAAACAACCCTCAAAAACTATGCCATGAAAAGTCTGTGTAGTACTTCCTGAAGAACTGGTCAAGTATTGTTTCAGTGTAATCCTCTAACCTTTTTGCTGCAGGTCTTAATCCTCCAAACAGGTATTTCTCTAATTCTCAGTAATGTGCCTTGAGACACCACCCAACAAAGTCAGTGACGTTGCTTCCCCTTCTTTCTCCCACCAGGCAGCAGGTAAGAGGTTTTACTGTTACTTGGTATTTGGATGGGCCAGAAAATTGCTGGGAGCACCTGGGGTGTGTGTGGGGTAAAGGCTGCTGTTGTATTTACTTTTGAATGGAGGGAGGGAGAGGGACTGCTCAGTGTTTGTTTTTAATCTGGCAACCAAGCATTCCTGGTTACCTTCCAATTTCTTGGAAGCTTTGTCTCATACGGTCACAAAGCTCTCCCTATTGAGCAACAGTTTTGTTCCTTCTTTGGAGCAGGACTATCTTGGGTAGGTCCAGCTGGAGCACAGAGTAACCACAAGACAAGGAATTGCAAATCCAACATCTGTCTTGGGCTGTTCAGTGCTGGAGAGGGTGACCCTCTGCAGTCCGTGCCAGGCTGTGGCATCGTGCTCAGCTGGCAGGTCTCCAGCAGCACTTGAGAACTGGTGTTGGGAAATCAGGCACCATTCTGGTCAGACTGTGATTCCTAGACCAGCCCCAGACGAGTGGGAACATTTCTTCCCAACTGCATCCATGTACAAGTCATAGAAGCTCCCAGGGGTGTTTATCAGTTGATCAGTTTGAGGGGAGAAGCCTTTGAGGGAAGGACTTTCCTACACAGGAAAAAAGTTGTCTGTGTTCTTCTCACTGCAGCACTGCAGTGGGGAGGTGACTCTGGCTTGGCACTCTGGGAACTCTCTGTGCCAAACTGTACCACAGGCACAAGACATCAAAGGCAGCCTGTGTGGATGGGCTCCAGTCTGCTGGAGGCAGGCTCTGGGGTTTTAACTTTCCTGACATGCAGGGCCATAGGGGAATCCTAAGAGGGGGCAAAAATGATGGGATACAGGCCTGGAAGAAGGAGGAAGTCTGTCTTGCCCTTACTTTCTACTACTGCAGGAACACCTCTGTCTTTTGGTGAAGTCTTCCTCACTTTTCTTCACCCTTTCAGTGAGGTCAGTGGAGCTGAGGAATGTGTACATGAGTTTTGGGGGGGGTACAATCATCCCTCTCTGTGCTGGTTTTGCACGGTCCATTTCCTTAGTGGGTTTTGTGGGGGGCTGCTAGAAGCTTCTGCTATGACCAACGGGATCAATCCTGTTGGGCTCTGGGGATGGATGTGCTGCTGAGCCAATTAGAGAAGTTAGTAACGCCTCTGTGGTAACAGATTTAAGAGAGAGAAGAACGGGAAAGGGAGAACTGTGGCAACCACCCCTGCCTGGGGCTGCGGCCTGGGCTGCAGCTGCTGGCATCCCCAGTGCCCTGCAGGAGAAAAAAGTGGCAGCAAGTCCTGGAGCCACTGAGCCACAGGAAGCACGGAGTCACTGGGCCACAGGAAACGTGGAGCCACCAGGCCGCGGATGCGTTGAGCCACTGTGGCTGCTGCCATGTCCGGCATGGCAAGGAGCCACAGATGCCATCATGCCCGGCACTCCCGCGGTGAACTCTGCTTGTCTGGCCACTCCTGGCCAGCCGTGCTGTGGCTGGAAGAACAGAACTGGTGGCGGCAGAACTCCTTCCTGGCACCCGGCATGAAGAGAGGCGTTGAATGGCACTGGTGTCGCAACAGCCAGCACTGCCCATGCCGTGGTGGTGGGGGCCACATGGCCGGTGGCAGAAACATGGCGAGTGATTCCCTGACACAAAACCTGAAAAAAATTTACTTTTCTCAGCATTGCAAAGTCCCACAGAAGTCTTTGAACTAGTAAAACATGTTAGCAGTGGTGTTTGCAGGCAGCAATTTTTTCATTGTTTCTGTTTTTTAGTTGGAGAAGAGAAAGAAGTGGGAGCATGTGAGAAAGACAACATGGCAGACACCAGGGTTGGTAGAGAGGGAATGGGAGGGGGTGCTCCAGGCATTGGAGCCGGGTTCCTTCTGCAGGCCGTGGTGAGGGCTCTGGTGAGGCAGGCTGGCCCCTGCAGCCCATGGAGTCCATGAGAAATACAGAAATCCACTCGCAGCCCATGAGTGCACGCTGGAGCCAGTGGGTGCCAGAAGTAGCTATAAAAACCCTGCGCTCCGTGGACAAGCGACTCACGTGCAGCAGTCCTGGGAACACTGCTGCTCACGAGATGGGCGTCACACGGGGAGAGGGAAGCTTGTAGAGAACTGTCCCCTGTGAGAGGGACCCCACGATACAACAGAAGAAATCTCCTCCATGCTTTGCATCCCTGTATGTTCGGTGAGAAAGATGGGAAGGGTGTGGGGGGGAAGAAGGTTGTTTTAAAGACTTACTTTATTTCTCATTATCATTTTCTGATCCTGTTAATAATAAATTTACCTTTTAGTTTTAAACTGAGCCTTGTTTTTGCCTTAAAATATTTTTCTCACAATTCTTATCTCAACTCATGGACCCTTGAACAATTTTCGTGGGTGCCTAAAGTTTAACAAGTCTCAAACCACGACACTCTCCCGCACCCAAATATAGCCCGTAGAGCCTACACTGTCCTAAGACTTAATTGCACCCTGCGGTATCATGATAATATTACAAAAGATTAAGCAGTTTCTTCTGTTGTTAGTACACCTCCCCAGTCTGTCTGTGTCTGCTATCAGCTTCTGAGAGGCTGCCAGAAGTTCAGCTTTGTTGCCTTCAGGGGCTGTAGAGTCCATAGTCATTCCTCTAGAATGTGGTCTTGGTATTTTTACCATTGGTGTGATCCTTGAGCAGCCATCAGGAACCAAGCTGGCCGCTGGTCAAGCTTTGCTTTCAGACAGTGCTCTGCAAACCCATGCCAGCATCCCACAGTGACTGGGCATCTGCCCCCAAATTCCAGGGCAGATTGGCTGGTGGATGAGGGAAGAAGGAAGGTTAAAGGGTGGTAGCTTTTGATCATACGATGAACCTCTCCCTCTTTCTTCATTGCACTCAGCTTCTGGAAGGGATGTAGCAGCAGCAAGGGCTCTGGGCTCTGCCTCTGTTGTGGCACGTCAGCTGTCAGGACTGAGGAACACACATCTATACAGATACAGACTTTTTGAATCACACATGATGTTTAATTCTGTACCAGTCCTATTGATAAATCAAACAGGTGTAAGGTCTTGAGTTGCTCTGCACTACAAAATGCTGCACAAGGATAATCTTAGGTTAGATTTGTAGCTTAGTAGTTCTCCCAGTTTCCATATAGGAGGAAACAGAAAGATGAAATTGCCCTCTCGAGCCATGTGTCTGCATTCCAGGCATATCCCAGCCTCCCACAGGCTCCCTGAGAGCTGTGGGTGAGCAAGAAGATGGGAGCTGGGCAGCAGAGAGTGTGTGTCAGACTCAGCATGGATGTTTGCAGTTTCCACTTCCCTGTGGTTCCTGGCAAGCTATATGGTCTCTGATTTAAAATTTGTAAGGGTGCCCTATGAGCCATGAGAAAGCGACATGATGCCAGTAACTCCACCAATCTCACCTGCTTTTATAATGTAATAGAAAAAGGAAAATTTTTCTGACTAGAAGTTCTAAGAATCTTTTTCTTTAGAATCTTCATGAAAAACTGACTTTTTTATTTACTACAATTAATTTTTTCTGATACATTTTACTTCTAAAAGATCAAGGTAAAGATCTTTTTTTTTTACTAGATCAAGGCATTTCATGATTTTTTCAGCAGTGTTAAACCCAAGATTTTTAATTCTATTTGACGAAAAGAAACATTAATATTGAATTCTTTGAAGTCAAAACAAAATATTTCTGTAGAGAACAGATACAAAATTAACGTTGCCAAAGGCCCATTACATAGCACTACCAAGTTACTGCACTTTTGGAGAATTGTTTTGTGGGTGAATTTCCAGCTAGATCTAACAGCAACTGAAAGAATGAGACTGGTGGGCTTTTTCCATCATTCCTAAGACTCTGTGGCAAATAATCTTTATAGGAACTTAGAATTAGGGGCATCTGTTAATGAGAAGTGCCACAGCTTTTCACAGCAATGTGGTAGAAACAAACATAAAGTTATGAAACAAGTAGAACATTTAGAGTATTTAGTTTGGCAACTGCCAATTATTTTTAGAGTAGCTTCTGAGTTTATCCTGGAAACTCCTGTGAGTATGGCATTACTGAGAGCTGTCTGTGCCCCTTACTGGAAGGGCAGATAACTGGTTTCTCCTCTGCAGTTGCCTTGGATCCAGTCATGCACCTGTGGGGCAAGGGAGATTGTTTTGGTATTCCCCGTGGGAAATGCTCAGACTGCCTTTTCCTAGAGGTGATGAAATCCTGATCCTGCAGTGCCAGTTCTGTTTGCAGCTTTCTGATGTGTGCTTTTGTTTGCCTTTCCCTGGCCTTGACATAATTTCTGCTGTATCAGGTCAGGCTATTACTACACTGGGGAAATCCAGCTCTCAAGAGAATAAGTGGTTCTGACCTGACAGTTATTTCTAGTCTTTTCCTCCTTTCTTTCCAAGAATCCTTCCCCTTGCTCACTCCCCAAACTTCACAATCAGTCTGTAACATGCTGTGATAACCTTTAGAAGTATTTCCATGCCAAAAGCCAAACCAAATTCTCCCACCAGTTAATATCAATGCAGCACTCTAAATGGTAGTGACCTTCAGTTTTGTTTAACCTGCTTTCTGCTTACGACTGTGTACATGGCTTCATAAAAAATTCTTCATCAAATATGATTCCCTACCAGATTTCTAATCTAATTGACCAGTTCTGTGGAAGGTCATGGCATTTTACCTAGGCAGATTGAAATTCAGTCATAAGATCTGGGTTGCAGTTCAGAGCTCTGGTTCTGAATTTGTCTGGTGGCTCCACTTCTGGGCTTGACCTTGTTTCCTAGTTTTTGTTCAGATAAACCAGCCTTTCTATGACATTTCATCTCTCTAGAGAATGAGGAAGCTTTTAATGTTTCCTCTATGTGCAGTCCCAAAGAGTTTTTGATGTCCTGACAGCCATCATAATGAATCTAGACATTTGCTGGTGTGCTCTCAGGTTGAAAAGGGAGCATTGTACATAAGCAATCATGAATTCTGTTCTCAGTTAACTTTGAAACATTGATGGATTTATTTTTTGCACATTATTTAATTCTGAAAACTATACAGATGGTCTTTCAGAAGATGTTCAAAGTACGGAAATACTGCTGTATTAATAACAAGTACAAAATGTCTTCACAACATACAAATCACGACACGATCTTTACGTGAAGAGCAAGTACTCAGTGGAAAAGTACACTTCAGCCTGAGAGCTGAGGGATGGGCAGAGGTCACTGTAATCAGCAACCAAAAGATCTATAAGCATGTAAGAACCTAGACAGAAGGGTGGATGTTGCATCACAGGATGAAGGGGTTTTCATTAGTGTTTTGCACAATATATTAGAGTTTTCACAAATTGTAAATCCTTGTTAGAACAAATTGTTCATTGTCTAATGTCAATGTCCACTCCCATTTCCTACTTTAGATCCCTGTGACTTCATCCAAAGGGAAATATCATTCTGAAGTTCTACTAAGTTTTACAAATAATATGAAGCAGTAACTTTGTAAAAGAACAAAATATTAAAGTTGAAGTTACTAGGAGCAGATGGAGCCTTTACCCATTAAGTTGATCATGATGCACAGGGAGTTTTACCTGGCTAATTGGGCTGATCTCCATGTACCTTTTGTTGTTGACAGGCATTTCTGTCTCAGAAGTTTCTGTATTATGGTGTTGGCCTCAAACGTTGTCTCAGCCAGAAAGCCTAGTTCTTAAGAATCATATGGAATAAAATTTGGGAGGGCTATAATTAACAATGAAGTTAATGACTAACTAAGATTGACAGGAATGAAAACTTCCTGATTAAGAACACTGTAGCAGCTTATACAAGACATTTCTTTTTGTTTGCACATTCTCTCAACAGTGTGTGTGAATGTCTGTGATCTCATAAGGTTTTTATAGTGCTTCAAACAATCCATCTTTGTATTGCCATCGCCACTTGAGTTCATGTAATGTTATCCCTCTTATATGCACGTGCAGCACCAAGAAAATCAATGTCAGAAGCAGAAGTGGAACCTAAAACCCAAAGAAACTCCTGCAGCTGATACTGCTTCATGTAGTGAGACAAGATCAAAGTGCATGTTAACCTTGACCTGAATGCCACGGTGATCGTGATGAAAGATGGTACAAGAATGAGTGCCCCTCCCACATAAGCCAGCTGTGAGCTCTGCCAGACAGCCCTACAGCTTCTGTGTTTCTGTTCTGAATCTGCTCCTGCTGCCCATACTTCTGCAGTACAAACACAGAGGACAGGAGCAGCACATGTGAAGAGTAGGGTGGGGAGGGAGCTACAGGAGAGGGTCTTGCGTGTACTTTTCACCAGGAACTGTGTGTTAGTTGCTTATGAAAGAATGATAAGTGAACTTTGTGTTGCTCCCGCAAAGGAAGTGCAGCTTGTCTGTCTCAGTGTGTGTATCTGTTACCTAACATTGTTTTGGTTCTGATACTTTGGAAGATGATGATTCAATTCTTGCTTCTCTGTTAATCATGGCCTTGTGGTCCTTTTCCTTCCAGGGAACCCTGCTGTGGCTGTGAGCTCTGTCTGGTATGAGCAGCATTTTGCTACATGCTCTCTTTGCCACTTTGATACGGTTCAGGTTTATAGGTCAGTGTTTAGGACAATGCAGAAACGTATGCATGGAAAGTTTTTATCTATGCAAATAAAGGGAAAGAGGGACTGCTTCATGGGCAAGATAATGGAGTATTTAATGCTGAGTTTCCTCTAACAGGTGCCAACTTCTCAGCACTCACAGGCAGCACTCACTGCCAAAGAGGCCAAATCCAGGCACCTGTAAATGAGAAATGGTAGCTCTGTGGTGTGTGTATTCCAAACCATGTGACTTCCAAGATCCTTTGTGTTCAGTGTGATTTTAGGCATGTTGTTTTTAATACACAGCCTTTTTCTAGCATCAGTAGTTAAGCTAATATTGTAGGCCAGTTACTTACAAAAACAAATATGTTTTAATTGTGGTAAATCCTAGGGACAGATCGGGTCATGGCAAGGGCAGTAAGTGAAGGAGAGACCAAAACAAAGTGGAAAATTTTGGAACCCTGCTGCTGGCACTTATGGAAGAACATTGCATGTCTTTAAGGCCGTGCTGGGTGGGAAGAGGAGGCTGCTGGAGGGAGAGCAAGCTGTAGGACATAAATCCTTGTATTAAGCAATACAGGAGCTTCCTCTTATCTGAAGAGAAGGAAATTGCAAGAAAGATATACCCAAGCAACAGGTGAAGTCCCACATTGCCTAAGTCAACAGAATCCTACCCTATGTGTGTGTGGTTTCCATAAATGCACAGGATTTTCTAGGCTGATGGAAAGTTAGGGAGTTTGGTATTTCTTTATCTTCAATCTTCAGGAAATACCAATCAGATGCTGTTTGAAAAAATGAAGTTGCTATTTCTTGCAGCTCTTTCAGCATGTTCCTGTTAACTCTGGACATTTAACTTCAGGCAGTTGGCAGAGAGACAGCTGTAGAAAAATAATCAAGTTGTTAATGATGCTCATAATGTTGTCAAAATTTTATTTATTTGTGGGATTTTCTGCCTAGATTCTTCTGAGCAGAATCCAAACTGAAAACTGACAGATTTTGAGTCTTTCTTTCAGACTTGGAATGCTGATATGAGCTTCCAATTATATAAACAAATTGAATCTAAATCTCAGCACTGTAATCTCTATTTGACCCAAATTTAGTCATGAACTTCTTGCCCATTTTTCAAGAAAAGTTCAGCAAACAGCGAACACAACTGAGCAGCTACAGAGAACTAGCAGCAAGTTTGTACTGGAGTGCAAATACACACAAAATACACACAAAATAAGCTGTGAGTGATATATACACCTCTATTACTACTTTATCCTTGCCCTGGTGAGATTTTGTCTCCAAACAGGTGAAATAATCACCTTCTGCAGTAGTTGCAGTAGTTATGACACTGTTTATTGCAGAAAGATGCCCGGTGACATCATGCTCAGCATATGAAGTAGGGGAAAGAAAGAGTAAAGGGAGGACATTTGGAGTGATGGTGTTTGTCTTCCCAAGTCACCATTATGTGTGATGGGGCCCTGCTCTCCCGGAGATGGCTGAACTTCTGCCTGCCCATGGGAAACAGTGAATTAACTCCTTGTTTTGTTTTGCTCATGTGAATGGCTTTTGCTTTCCCTATTAAACTGTCTTTTTCTCAAGCCATGAGTTTTCTACCTTTTACTCTTCCAATTCTCTCCCTGATCCTGCTGGTGAGGGAGTGATCTGAGTGGCCTGTGGTACTGGCTGCTGGCTGGGGTTAAACCACGACACACCCAGAGCTACAGGAGAGGCTGAAGAAGGCAAAACTGAAGAGCCAAGAGCTGCCTCTTGTGCCAAGAATGGGGAGAGAGCCACCCCCCCCCGAGCCCGACTTGTGATTTTACTGGAAGTGGGAGTTGCGATAAATTCATACAGTTTGCAACACAGCACATTCAATCTGATTGAGCTTGAGCGCTTCCTCTCCTTGTGGTGTCAGACTCAATCTTGTTTTCAGCTTTTTGCTTCAAAGGCTGGGCTAGCCCCATGCTGTGAGTGCATGTTTCACAACTGATCTGGTCCCCAGACCTTTGTGAGGTGACAGTGTTACCTACTTTCTTGAACTTTTCACTGTTTGGCCTTTACTCTGTGACTGCTGCAGGTGGAACATGCACTAATCCATTTATGCCTCTTCCCGCTCCCAAGTCTGTGGGAGGAGAGGGTTCAATAAAGGCTTTCAGTAAATTCCTTTTGGGTAAAACAGAGAAGGGAAGGTTATCATGGGCCATCTTTGTGTCTAAACTCCAGCCCCTTCTATGTAAATAAATTACCTTCGTCAATACCAGACCAAGTAACTTTAAGGAAAGTTTAAAAAATAAACCTCACACCTTTGAAACAAACCATCCAGAGAAGAGAAACAGAGCCAGACAATTGATGGTATCTGGGAGTTGCCTCTTTACACAGCTCCATGACAGGTATTAAAGCCTCTTACATGTACACCTGCCAGGGCTTCACAGCATGTGTGCGTTTCTGGGACTCTGTGAGCAAAGTGGGGTTGCTGCTTTTAACACCTGCCTGTTGGTGGTCCCTCTTGTTACACAGGATGGTGAGCATGACAAAACAGACCTTTTGGCATCTTGAAATGGACAATTCTAACCAGGCATCCCCTCTCCTCAGGTATTTCTGAGTATTTTTACTCGTGAGAACTGTACTGGGGGTTTGTGTTGGTGGCAAGTTGAATATGTCAGCCATGTCCCGTTGTGCATCAACCCCAGCATCAGCAGCCATTTGAGGGAGGGGATTTTCCTGCTCTGCTGGTGCAGCCCCACTCGAGTCCGATGTGCAGTTTTGATGCTTCTTTGTAAGAAGAACATCAAATTATAGAGCATGTTCAGAGGAGGGCAACCAAGATGGTGAAAGGCTTCAAGGGCAAGACTTGGAGAAGTATCTTTGGTCACTTGGTTTGTTCAGCTTGGAGAAGAGAGGGTTGAGGGGGACTTCACCACAGTCTGCAGCTTCTTCAGGGAGGGCAGTGGAGAGGGAGCTGCTGATGTCCTCTCTCTGGTGACCAGCAAAAATGGGAGGAAGTTCAGGCTGGACATTAGGAGAACGTTCTTCACTGGAAGAGTGGTCAGTCACTGGAACAGGCTCCACTGTGGGATGTGGTCAAGCCTTTCAGAGTTCAAGGAGTGTCTGGAGAACATTTTTGGTCATATGGGATAGCTTTAGGGAGTCCTGTGAGGAGAAGGGTGTTGAACTTGATCTTCACAGGTCCCTTCCAACTTGAGACACTCTATAATTCTATGATTCCTTTAGCTCAGCATGGACTTGCAACACAGGAGGCTTTGAAGTTTTCCTCTGTTCAGGACTTGCTGACAGAGTCAGAGTTTGGAAGAACAAGGAAAAATAGCAACCAAAAAGATTTGGTTTATCTTGGCAGGAGGTTACAGCAATATTCAAAGCAATTAGCATATCTTCATAGGGTCCATTTAGCAGGTTTTGTGAAAATAGATACAATTAAATGCAACTTAAGCTAATCTGGCAACTTCCATGGGGATCTACTGTGCCCCATTTGGGAAATAAAAGGAATTTTATGTAGCCTTTTGAAATCCAGTTTTCCACCTGGTCTACGATTACTCTCTTTGCTCATACAGAAGTCCGGTGATCTGAAAATACTGCAAATAAAAATTAAAATGGCTGTTACATCTGTTAGGCATCCATCTGACAGATGATGGTGTAGTTTAGCAAAGAATTAGAACAAGTCTATTTACACCTCTGTGGTCTAAATAGTCCAGTCCAGAGAAAATATAGTAGGCACGGAACACTAAACTATCTGAGTTTTTCAAAACAGAATCTAAGGAATAGAATTTAATAGAAGAAAATGAAATGCTAATAGAAGGAAATTGATTATAATTTCTCATTTTGAATAAATACAAGAATAAAATAATCACATTCTTTTACAAAAGCTGTAAACACCCTTTGACTTCTAGCTTAAGCAAACTATGAGTTCATTGCTATCCAACTTCTATCTTACCTCTAAAAGCAAGCTGGAAAAGTTTATCTAAAAAGGAAGTTTTCTTTGCTGAGTGAGACTCTATCTCTGATTGTATCCAAGTGTTTTGTCATGAAAAGAGCCTAAGGGGGACAGGAAGAATAAAATATATAGAAAGTAGTTTTGCTGTGGATTGCTCCACATGATTTTTAGGCTGTACTGGCTTTTTATCCAGATGTTGACTTTGTTCAATAGACACAATTAAACTGGTGTACATGGGAGTTTGTTCCAGTAGGCAAATGTTGCTATTGAACAAGCAGCTTTATTCTCAGCTGGCTCTGAAATTGCCCCTCGGTGGAGCCAAGAGCCGTCGTTCCCAGCACTGAAGGGCTGCCTGTGTGGAGGTGAAGCCTTGGCAAGAGACCACATTCATCAGGCTCCATTGCAAGGTGTTTCACACTGCCTGTCCAAGAAGGTCTCAGACCATCGCTGGGCTTTGAAAACTTGGCCAAGGAGAAGGAGGAGGAGACTGGTCCCATCATCAGGAAAACCAGCCTGGTTGGCTTCAGTGCTTTTAACATATCTTAGATTCTTTAGCAATTGTAAACATGAGTGAACCTTCTACAGAAAACAATTGTCATGGAGCTTCTGGAAGAGGAAGAAGTAGGTATTTTTAGAATGAGTTTGGAGGTCATCTAAGTGTCTTTGACCAGCGTGACCAACACAGGCTCCAAGGCTCATCTCAACTTTGCTTGTACACAGGCTAAGCTTGGCATCTCATCAGAGGGGTGAGGAATGGAGATAGTGTTAGTAAACAAACAAGTTGTGCTTACTGTCCTTCTTCCACTATCAAGCTTGAACTTTGTCTCTTTCTCACCATCCTGCTGTGAAATTGGAATTTCTGTTGTGATTGCTTGTGGCTTAGGTTTTGTGTATGTTGGTTAAAGTGTGTCTGGGTTATATATCAGTCGGTCCAAACTGCAAAAAACAAGAGCAGATGCAAAGGAATTTCTTGAAGAGAAAAGGAAATAGCCAACACACACCTCCCCCACAATTTATCTACTTCATTTGCAAATTCTTCTTCATTGATGACACAAAATAAGTGGGGCAAAAAACCCATAGAGCCTAGCAGATTTCAGTAACAGTGAGAAATCAGGTATTGTGACCTGATAAAAGAGACTTTGAAAAGAATTTAAATCCAGTGAGAACAGATACAGCCAATTGACTCAGAGAGAGAGTTGCAGAAAGACAACGGAAGGTTTTGGATGACCATCACAGTGTTATTATTTCATTATTGTAAGATTTCATAGTGTGATCACAACATTTGTGATGAATCCACCATA
This sequence comes from Pomatostomus ruficeps, assembly GCA_013400735.1. Taxonomy (NCBI): domain Eukaryota; kingdom Metazoa; phylum Chordata; class Aves; order Passeriformes; family Timaliidae; genus Pomatostomus; species Pomatostomus ruficeps. Next base: position 1,026,518 of record VYZT01011173.1, read on the forward strand.
GTGTTTAAGCATGGGACACACAACAGTGACTCTGGAGCAACAGCAGCAGTGACTTCTTGTTCTAATGGCTGCTCTCAAGACTTCAGTTTCCCATGTCATCTCAAATGTCACCTCAGCAGAAGAGTTGAGGTGGGGAGATGCTTCAGGTCTTTACTGGGTTTAGGTTTTTTTCTCAGAAATAAAGTATCTTCTCTTTTCCTGGCATTAGTCTGGCAAGAATTTCTCTTTCATGGGGCATGAGGAGATGACCTATGTACTTCAGCTTTCTGCCTGCTGAACCTGTGAAGTGTCATAATATATCCAAACTGCATCTCTGGGCTTCAGAAAGATTAATGACTTTTTTCTGCCTTTTCTTGTTTAATTGCTTCTCTATGACTGTCAAAGCCCTGTTTCAATTTTTTTCCATAACATTAAATGATTTTAGGATGTTAGAAGCTTTTAGTCATTCTATTTCACTATTTTTTCTTTGCCTCATCTCCAGCAGGCTTTTGCTTTGGTATTGATTTTTTAAGTATGGAGGTTTTTTCTCAATTTCTCTCTTTCGGGAATTTCATTTGCATTACAACAGATTCATTAAAATAGATCTCAGGACCTCTAGCAGAAATGTTTGTTGTGACAATATTAAAACAGGCCACCTCTGATTGCCTCTGTTCACTCTGAGATGAAGATAAGCTATTTCTCCTGGTTATCTTCTGAGGGTAAAAACAGTTTCAGTGAAAGGATGGTATAAAACAAAACCTGAGTGCTTGCTTCAGCCTAGATGTCTATCCTCTTTACATAATTTCATATAAAAGAGGCAAAAACCTGTTCGCCTGATAGGCAGGAGTCTGGACTAGAGGTACTTTCTGGGCTGAGTTGTTCTGTTTCTGACCTGTTGTCATATAAAAGCTCAGGTTAAGTTGAAAGAAAAAAAAAAGACAATTACAACAAAATTTAAAAGATATTTTGAAAATAAAAGTTAAAAATATTGTGTTACAGTATTTTTCCCTTTTAAATTGTTTTTCAGTGCCTGAGCTTTTTGTTGAATTTGAAATGAGTTAGTTCTTTGGAAAATCAGTTCTATTGAGTTTGCCATTTTGTCGCCTCCAGTGACTTCCTCCTAGATACTTTTCTCTTTATAAAACAGACTAATATGTTCTAATCCTATGCAAATATAGTTCAGCTTGTTTTGTTTCTTGTGGGAAACTACCTTCAGACAGTAACCAAAGAAACACCTTAATAAATAAATGTATTAAGCTGATAAAGACTTTAGACTTACTGGTTCTACTTTATCACCCTGCTAGAATCAACAGCTTTTCAAATGGCTCAAGAATGTGCATCTTCTCTTTGGGTGCTCATGTAAACAGGATGCTTAGGTTGTCTTCAAAGTTTGCATCCTTGCCCTTCCTGCTCTTTGTCCCTGCCTGTGGTTACCCATGTTCAAAGGAGCTTAATTCAGATTGGAAAATGTGCAGAGGAGAGATGTCAGAATGACCAGAGGAACTGAGATGTGACTAGAGGAATTTGGTTTATTTACCTTAGAAATAACCAGAGTGAGAAAAGATATGACAGGTCTCAGTAGAAAAGGTCAAAAGGAAAGATGGGAGGAAAGGGGAGAAGGGGGGAAAACAAAGGAGGAAAAGAAAGTTAATTAAGCACAAGTACAGTTGTTAAAGGTACATTTTATCTTTAGAGGTGTCAGACTGTGCAAATGCTCTGTCTGGAGTAGCAGGTGAAAAACCTCAACAGGTTAAATTGGGGTTTGATCATTTTGAGAGGAATGGAGTGAGCTCCTGTCCACAGAATATTGGACTGTACAACCTAGATCTGCCTGTCCTCTAACTCCTGCTTTGTGCCTTCTGACACCACTGTGACCCTTCCTACTAAAGAAGCCGACTAAGAGAAACCCTTGCAGATCATCCATTCTAACACATTTTTATAGAAATATTTACTTCTTCTTCCTGACCCTGTAACAGGAATGCTTGATATCTTCTTTCGGTAAAGAGGATCCAGGTGCCAAGTTGGCAAATATCCTTTCTATTTTGGAGCAGAGTTAGCAAGTTAGCCATTTGCAGGCTGTTTTATCATTTGTGACCTTAGTGTGCCTGTGAATCTCCCGACCTTGCTCAGAATGCCATGTGGTGATTGTATTCTTGTGTTTGCAATCATTATCTTTCTAAATGAAAGGCCTAAAACAGGTGTCCATGTCTTTAAATATAGTGCTTGAAATAGTCAAACTAGTGGAGATGTTATCTGGTCTTGATTTAGGCAAATAAGGAAGTACCTGACCTCAATCTTTATATAAACAGCCAGCAGCCTAGCAGTAAATGTTTGCCAACATGGCAGAGGAACTATTCTCTAGGGTTCACCTTCCTCTCCACCATCCACATCCACTTCATCAGCCAATGCATGCCCATGGAGAAAGCATATTCATTGTCAAGTGAACCCTGGAAACCCTTAGGAAACAGTCAAGATAAATGTACCAGGATTTCTGATTGAATTTGTATCACCAGTAGTCTTTTAGTCTTTGATGGGAAAATGTTTCTCTTACAGCACCATCAACCTCCTTGTAATCTTATTGAGGTTAACAAATGAAAATACCTATTTATTTAATGTTTGAGGTGTATACACCCAAAGCAAGTCCCAAGTGCATGTAATTTGAATACAAAGCAAAATCCATTATTGTCTTCTTAGTTAAGCAGGGGAGTAAACCCAGCCCTCTTGCCTGGCTTTACTTTCTACCACCATGTTTCATCACCCACTTCAACATTCACTTACCTAGGAAGGACACTAAAAGGAGGGACACAAAGCTGTGTAATTCGGCCTGTAAAGCCACACTGTACATGGGCAAAAGGCAAGACATGGGAAGCATTGGAATGTCGGAAAAAGAAAGCAGTCAGTACTAACCCCTTGCTGGAAGAACTTGTGTCCATGTGTTTTACTACCACTGCCCAGTTTCCCATCAGTGTCATCTTGATGCTGCAGACATACCTGGGACCATCCCTCAGTGTCCCAGTAAAGAAGGCTACCATACCCTGGAAGATTCAGATTCAGGCAACATTTTGTTCTACTTCCATGCACATGTATCAGAATAGAGGTGACCAAGTTCCATGCTGAACAATTCCTCCTAAATGGAATTATACCCCAGCATTAAAGTTCAATTTCCAGGGAGCAAATAAAAAAAATAACACCAGCAAAGGAACTCCTCACTCCAAAGTGAAAGCAAATTTTCATGCAAGTAACAAAGCCCTGCCTCACAAGAGTATTTTGTAGCCACAGAATCTGGTATAAGCCAGATTGGCATTTCTTCCAAAAACTAGACACTTGCTGGCACTACTAGAAACCATGCTGTAAATTTACCTTTTGGTTAATATCTACCACCAGAATATCCTAAATGAAACATCTGTAGAAGGAAGTGATATGTGCTTAGAATGAAATTCTGCAAAGTGATGATAAAATAAACGTAGAATCTTATGGTTTGGACATAAATCATCAATTTTTAAATGAAAATTAACACTTAAAAATTATTGTTTCAGATTTTCTCCACGCTGCAACAGCTCTGGAGTGATTGTACTTAGCCTTGAAATATCAGCTCAGAAGTGCATGGGATTGGGTGGAATAACGGAGGGAAGTTTCCTGGGAATTTTTCCAGGTATTGCACAGTGCAACTGGGAAAATTATCATGTTATGTGATGTCAGTAGGACAGGATCTGATTTGATTAAATCGTCTAATCACATTACTTGATTAAATTCTTTAATCAAGGTGGGTCCCCTCTATTCAGTAGCATAATGTGTTTTAACTGCGTACCTCAGGCTGCTAAAACAGGGCAAGTACTCCTACGTGTGCTGGCGTGGGAGGTGTGACTGCAAAGTATGTATCTGGATATGCAAACAAATACAATCTCTGTGCACATTTCTTGGGTTTGAAGTAGCCGTTCTGTGTAAACTCTGGGGCTTGCTACTATTTTTAACTTCTTACTGGCCGCCATGACTCAGCAATAAATGGTCCTAAAAGCAGTTGCATATGTTCTGTGGTGTGTGGAACAGTCCTGCAGACTTCCCATCACAGAGAGAAAATCTGGTTCTCTCCTTCAGCTTTTGCAACTGTTTGTAAAAAAAAAAAACCAACAACAAACCAACAGCGAGAAGGTGAGCCTTTGGGAACAAGAAACTGAGCATTGTACAGCCATCATACCCAGACTGTCACTACAAACCAGAGCATTCCCCACAGCTAGTCCCCTATAGATCAGTATTTGCTATCCATCACAGTTTATGTGGTAACTTTCCAGGGACTGCGCAATCCCATTTTTAGTACGTCTCTGATTTGTCCTGGTGTTCCCTGCCAAGTGCACAAACACAGGTTCTTGTGTCTTGCTTCATCTCATGGGAAGGACGTCAGCGCACTTCCTTACGTTGCCTTCCTGCACTCCTGTTCAAACTTTACTCCCTTGTTTGCCAGTCAAGGAGAAGTTTGTAATGAAGCATGCGGGAGATTATACGATTTCCAGACCAAGATTATGTAAAGAAACTCATGACTGTATAAAAGTTTACAAAGCTTCTCAGTCCAGAGGTGTCCGGATGAGTGCCAAATGTTGATATACCAGGTATCAGCGTTTATATAATTGCTCCAGCTTCAAGGAAAAAACCATGTCTTCATAATACTTTTTCCACTTGAACATTAAAACCAGCCACAGAAAATGCAGATCCTTTGAGAATCAAAAAATAACAGTGTAAGGCTTCATACATTATTCTTCAGCTTTCAGGAAAGTGGAGTGTATTTTTTTTTGTTCTCTGGAGTAAAACATTTGTAGAAGTGGGAACCTCTTGCACTACAGAGAAGCTGTGACCTGGCAGGGGTAGGTTGTTGCCGTTGGGTATACCAATAATTTTAGCAATTCACCTTTCAGAGACACATCTGCACTGAGACCTCACATCAGGACAGTTCTCAGTCCCTTACCTTCCTGCACTGAGACTTCTTGAAGTCTGATAGAGTCATCAGGCCTTCCCCCAAATAAACTACCAGTCCCAAGTGGCAATTAGGTGGAACACTAATCCAAAACTGTAATCCTAGAATATTCATGATGAGATGCTGCCTAACCCTAACGTGTTTAAAATCTGTGGACCTTGAGTTTAGGGACAGGAAGTCAGGCAAAGCCTGGAAAATCCTCAGTGCTGGGAGTTCTGAGTGGCTTGGTTAAAATCAGTGTTTCATTAGAAAATGGCATCTCTTTGGCTGTTGGGCCAGGTGAGCGTGTGCTGAGAGGATCCACCTCCGAGCAGGTGTAGCCACTGTTGCCTTGCTAATGGCAGGGCCATGGCAAGCAGGGAGTTGCCTTCGCATTCCTTCCACCCAGCTGATTCTCTGGGTTTTCGGGGTCAGACATGGCTGTACCTGCTACTGCAGGAGAAAACGATGGGCTGAGCTGTGAGGATGGGCTGCTCCGCAGAGCCTGAGCCAGAGGGAGAGAGCCTGAGGGGCTGGAAAGGAATGTCAGGGGAGCGACCAGTTTGTGGCAACCAGGGTGAGTGTTGTGGGTAGTAAAATAACTTCTGATGTTTCTTGCTAAAGCTTCTTTTCCCAGTCAGTTATGGATTGTCTTGGGGTGGTCAGCTTTCTTCCCTGCTTAAGGGGAATGCAAATGCACTCACTGATTTTAGAGGGGAGGAGATCCTATAGTGAGATTAAAGAAATTATGGGGTCCTCTGCTTGTGTCCACTGCAGTCCACATGCTTTCTGCCAAACTTGTGCTATATTAAATACTTGAGCCCTACCTCTGCTATCATCCTTGTAACAAAGTAAAGACCATTTCTTTCAGAAAGGATTTCTGAGTCTAAGGATGACAAGAGTTGTAGAAGATCTAGATAGTAGAAGGAATAATACCTCTAGTATTTAAATTCTTTAAATGTCTTTTTTTAACCAAATTGTGAAAATGTTCAGCTAAGTGATTGTTCTAGTGTCCCTGCAAATCTCGGTTTTTTGTTTTGGACTCAGAATCGCGTTATTGCAACAGGTGACTTTATGGCCTTACTACTTGATATGAGGTTGTTTTATCTTACGTGAGAAGCCTCAGCGACTTGCATGAGCTCTTTCTGAGAGTAATTGCTAAGCTGCAGGAACCGGTATCACACAAAGGAAAAGTGTTGATGGAGGTATTTCCATTCCAAAGATATCGGGCAGGACTAACAGCCTGGCTTTTGTGCCTTTGTGAACGAGGACAATCACAAAGATAATTCTCTTGACGATCACATAGCAAGACTGCATGTTAATATGTAAAATTACCTCAAGGAAAGGACTGAGTGAAAGGTCTTCTCTTTGCTGTGTGTAGCCAATGCCTGGATTTCAAAGCCTTACTGTTAGTCAAGAACTCAAGAATATGCATTTATGCTACCTTCGGTGAAAAGCTTTTTTTTTTAGCAGCTAGCTAGAAAGTATAGAACTGGGGGGTTGGGGAAGAAAAACTACCTATCAGCATGGCCTGGTTGTGCTGAACTCCAGAAATATTGGCACTTGGTGCTGGGGAAGAATTTAAAAATGAAACTGTTAATGAGTTTGATGAACTCAGTACAGCGTATTTGAAAAATACTACTGTATTTACTCCTAAGCTTTATTTTACTCAATTAAAAATGACTCCTTAGTTTCTACTGGCCCCACCTCTGAAATATTTCCTAATAGGAAAGTCATTATATTCTGACACCTATGTGCTCCCTGATCATTAAGTTTTGATAATTGCATGCTCCCAGTTTTTCGTTTTCCCATACTTTATCTCTTCCCTTTTCTTTGTTGTATCCGTTGTTACGTCTTCCATGATGCGATACCCGAGGTTTTGCGTTTACAGAGTGTTTCAGTTGCTCAAAGACAAGTTGAACGTGTTTGGAACCTGCCTCCCAGCCCCTAGGACAGTCAGGGAGGGGGCAGGTGGAATGACACCTGCCTGATGCACCTTCGAAAGGCTGGGATGTTTGTTTGGCACAAGGCTGCATGATTCATGGAAAACTGAGATGGTCTGTACCACAAGTAGAAGCAGAACTGGGGGAATTAGGAGCCCTGGGCCACAAATGCTGCTGTTCACTGTGATTTGGTGACTCTAATGCATGTCTGGATTTTAGCAGAGACCTTCAGACGGTTGTGTGAACATCTTAGACCTTTTTCAATATTTAGTCCCTTTTTGGTTGCTTTTGTCCTTATTCTATGTGGAGCTCTGTGTTAGAGAACTACTATATTTTCCTGTATAGCAGCTTCAGTAATCTCTGACAAATTGATGAGATCTCAGGGACCAGAGAGAGACAGTGCTAGAAGAAAGACTATGTTGTTCTAGAAAGAGTTTTGGTCAGAGATTGAAGTGTTTGAGGAGCACATTCCAGCTCTTGAATAAAATCAACTAAAGTGGAGATTAATGTACCATAGACACAGAACTGTCAATCTTTCCAACAGTCATGAAAACATCTTGATTAATTTTGTGGATGGATACCTGTGGCTTCCTCCTGAGTGGCTGGGACAGCAAAATCTTCCAGATCAATGTAGTAGAAGAGCAGTTCTACAGAATATTTCAGTTTTATTGGTATATTTAAATTTATTTCTGCCTTATAAATTTTTCCTACATACATATGTAAAACTTCCCCATCACTAACTTGATTAGTGCATATAATATTAACAATTTTCAGGCTGCAACCTGCTGAAAATGCCTGAAGGCAAGTTTGCTTTCCATATAGTTTCAAGTCTCCACCCATCCTATGCACATGACTTCAAAGGCTTAAGCATTTTGCATTTATAGCACTTTTGCAACTGTTCCATTGTGAGGAGATAAATGAGTGACATTTCAGCTGCTTCTTTTGGGTTATGACAGCAGACTGTCCATAGAGGCAAGTAGGAGTGACCTTGCTGCATTTCTCACCTCTGAGATGGCCTTAGAGATGAATTCAAGAGTCCTGAAGTTGGGGGAAAATTGGATTAAGCACCAATCATTGAGATTTTGCCAATACAGGTCTTTAATATGATTACATAATTCATAATAGTGTGTATTATTTACTGTTATGTTAGTGAACCAAACCCAACACACATTACTGAAAACTTTCAATGTTCCCTAAGATCCTGAATCAAATCTTTTTAGAATTTCCATTTAATGAAAACAAATTCATGGGTAGAGATCTGTATTGAGCAGATGTGTGTGTCCTGGATGGCCTGTTGAGCAGCAGCAATGAACATCCCAGTTATGCAGAAAAGCACAAAACTGATAAAGAAAAATAGATCCAGGAAGGATACATCAACTCCTTTTCCCATGAGCAGAAGCTCATCATCCTGAAGGGATCGGCAGAGTTGGAAGCAAAATCTTCTTCATACCCTGGTTGCACAAACGTTGGATGGGGGCCACTAGAACCAGGCAAGCTGGTATTGGCACGAGGCCTCTTCAGTAATTCCCACACTGTGTTTTGCTGTAAACCCCGTCTGCTTCCATTGGTGCCTCTCTGAAGTCACAGATGGCCATTTCAGAAACCATTGCCATGCCTCTGTAATCTGCCTGCGTCCTTGATAATACCATCATTGCCTCTCCATTCTGTCTTCTAGAAGGGCCACTTCTTGACATGCCCTCCTTGCAGATACACTTCCACCTTGCTTACAGCAGGCTCACAGTGAAATAAGAAGTTTCTCACCAGATGGAGAAAGCTGCCTTGCTTTCATGGGCTACTACACCAATGACTGATTTTTTTTTTTTAAGTTAGTGGTAAATGTTTGGTCTAAGTTGTGTGTAGATCAGTTCAACACCAAGGAAATTGTCTCACTTGTTATCACTTTAAATCAAGGTTGATGCTTTCTTAGGCAGAAAGCATTAATGCAAATGTGAACTGTAGGGCTTGATTCTGTTCACCTCTAGAGGAGAGGATAATTCCTGCAGCTGCAGGAGCCAACATCCCAAGTTTTCTGCCTTGCTTCACCTGTCAGTTTATAGCAGTCTTGTCTGTCTTTCTGATCCTCTCTTCTAAAGAGTGTAACATTGCTGTTGAGTTCTGGATGAGAGTAATTACCTGATGTTGATAGCCAGTTGAATGATTTAAGTAATCTTCCTAAGATTCTGAAGGCCACCATGGGGTTTTTTTGTGGTTTTTGGTTGGTTGGTTGGTCTGTGTGTGTTGGTCTGCCAGGATTTAGTGCATTCTAAAGTGATTTGCAAAGTGGGCTTTCTAGTCTTTAGCTCATGCCAGTTGGGAAGGAGAGAGATCAGTGAGCCCCAGCTTTGTCTGCTGAATCAGTTTTGGATGTGTGGGCCAGATGCCAATATTAGTAAGCACTGCTATCACAGAAGATACAGGTTAAGAGCAGAATTTACTCATTGTATTCTTAAATAAGCACATCAAACACAATCTGCGTATCACCAGAGCTGTTTGTGTTAGCTAAGGGCAATACCCAACATCTGATAATAGCACTGGTGCAACCAAACGGAAAACACGGGTATCTCACTGCTCATAGGAAATGTCAGAATTGTTTGCTGTGTTCTCAGAATGTTAAGATTATAATTATTTTTAAAATTTTTTTTCTGCCCATTGGATTAACAGAAGATTCAGTAAATTGAATTGATAGTAATCCACGGGTGCTTTCCAAATTAGAAAGATGATATTAGTTAGGCTGCTGGTCAGGAGATGGGATACCTCATCTATGGTAGAGCCAAACTGGCTCTGGATTGCTGACTGATAAGTCTGTATTCCAGCTGCAACATTCCGGGGTAACTGGCTGGCGTGGTGCTTGGTCGGTGGGTGGCTATCCCATCTGTGAGGAGCCAGCCATCAGCGATCAACCTGATGGACTCAGTCCCCAGTGAATGCAGTGGAGCTGCTGTGCTGTCAGCTGCATAGCTAACAGGTGAAACGCAGCCCTGCTTCAGGCACAATCCTCTCTGGAGATACTCATCTCTCCACTGCTCATCCCTGGATTTATCACCGTGCTGAGATTCTTACTTTTCTCCTCCAGATACAGAAAATGCATTTCAAACGAAACTTTCATGTGGTCAGAAACAAAACACATCTGAGAAGTGCCACCTCCAGTATAGTTTTACTTTTGGCCATCTTCAGTTACACAGAGGGAATGATACTGGCGGTGACTCTACAGCATTACCACGTTCACTTAATCCTAGTATGGAATGAGAGGCTGAGGCTAACAGGTTGTTTTTAATGTCATTTCATTTCTAAACAAGCTGTGAATCAGTTCTGAATCATGAGATTGGAAGAAAACAGAGTTTTTGTTAAGCCCAGAAACTGTTTATTGGAAAGTTTCTCTTTCCCCCTGGGATGATAGTGATCCACACATACTGAAGTTACCCAGAACCCACATTCTCTCATTTTATTTCAAATTCTTAACTCAGATCAGGATTATCGAAAACACTCCTTCAGTTTACATACAGTTCAGACAGATGGAAGAATAAGGAATAATATCTCCCTGGTCTGAGTGAGATTTGTATTGTTCCACAGAGAACCAACCTGAAGGTCTGTGTTTTGTGTTGTGGCTTGGCCACTTGAATTCCAAATTTGCAGACAGTCTGTAAAGGAGTGTTTTCTTTAATTATTTTCTCCCAAAGCCTGTGTCCTGTCAGGACACTGCACCTGTACTTGCTTTTTGTTCCAAAGACAAGAGTATTCTGGCATCTTTCCCATATCTAAAATAGAAGTCTCCTAGAGAACCTGCTGCACAGGGTGATAAAATACAATCTGATTTTACCTTCCCGTCTTTCAAATGCTGTCCCACACACTTCTCACTCCTGGTGTACCTCTTAGTTGTGGCTAGATTGAGACATGCTGGGTAGCACTTTGCTAAATGAAAAGTCCCACTAAGTGAGAACAGAAAGGGCATTTGTCAAGGTGTGGATCTGAAAGAGCCACATAAAAGACCATTTATAAAAGGGGGAGAGCAATTAAGCAGCCAGTCAACCTGTGTCTCCTTATGTCTGCATACGAAGTGTGCTTTGACCAGTATCCTCCTGTGTGATTTTATGGAATGCCTGGGGAAGGTCACTGTGACATCCCTTCCCCTAAAGTGCAGGATGTCACAGCCATGTTGGTGGGTGAAGCAGGGGAGTGCTTTAGAAAAATCCTTAAGTCCTTCTGCTCAAATTCCTCCTCTGGAGATGACTTTGCTTTTATGACCTGCCCTTTCTGTGCCTGTACCTGAAAGGTGTGTTCAGCAGCTGAAATTTCCATGGTGTTTAACCCCCTTGTGCCCTTTGCTTTCCTGCGTCTCCTGAGCCTGGACTCCAGCATGGAGCAGGTTAAGAAAGAATGAGAGTGGAGCAGGTAGGGGTGGAGCAGGGTCTCTGGGCCAGTGAACATAGGTGAGGTAGACCGGCAGTGGCTCTGTGGGGAGGCATAGGAAGTAGCAGGGTCAGCTGCTCAGGAGAGGGTCGGTATTTGATGGGGAGCTGGCAGCCTGGAGGTAGAAGACAAAGAGAGTGTGTGGGTAGGTACTGCAAGAGGAGGGAGAGAGGAAGGAGTGGGGGGACACGCTAGAAGGCAAGGCGGGGGACAGAGAGGCAGCCGGGTAGGGGTGAAACGAGGGCTGAAGAGCCCAGACTGGGGGAGCGAGCCCGGGCGGGTTCGTGGCAGGGGAAGTGGGTCGGGGTAGGGCGAGGAGCGAGGGCGTGTGGACGGCAGGGGGTGTTTAGCAGGGGAAGTGGGCAGGTGGCCGGGCAAGGTTAGGCAGGTGGGTGTTCCCGAGGAAGTGGGCGCGGGGCCGAAGGAGGGTCAGAGGGCGGGTGCGGCGGGGAAGCGGGCACGGGGCTGCCCCGGGGGCGGGAGGCGGCCCCGCCCGGGCCGTGGGGCAGCCCAGGGGCCGAGGTTCCCGGCAGGGCGGCGAGGGGCGGGCGGCAGCCGGTCCGATAAAGGGCCGGGCGGCGGCCGGCGCGGGCAGAGCGCAGCGGCTGCGGCGGCAGGGATGGGGATGCTCAGCCTGCCCGGGTTTCTGTCCTGCGGGAAGAAGAAGGTGAGGCGGCCGGGGGAGACTGGCCGGGGGCCCCCGGGCAGGTGGGGCACGGAGGTACTTGGGCAAGTGGGGATGCACCTGAGCAGGTGGGGTGTGGAGGTGCCCAGGTGGGCGTAGAGGCACTTGGCAAGCAGCGTGGGCAGGTATGAAGTTGTTATTGCCAGGTACATGGGCAGCTGTGGGCAGGTATGAAGTTGTCTGGGCAGGTGAGATCCAGACAGGCAGTGGTAGGTAAAGTGGGATGAGCATCTGGATGTGTGTGAAAGGCACTAGGACAGGTGTTTTTTTAAGTGGGCTTGCAGGTGTTTGCTGATGTGAACAGCTCAACAAGTGTGGGGGCATCTGGGCATCTGCAGGGGCAGAATCAGGGAGTCTCCAGGAGCTGACAGCACAAAGGACTGAGGCAGGAGAAGGGCAAAACTGTCTGTGGAGGTATTTGGGCTCTCTGGTGGGACCCTCTCTCACAGGTCTGTGCTGTCCTGCCAGGGATCAGCTGGACTGGCAGCCCAGCTGGCTATGCACACCCTGTCCACCTGCCCAGCCATGCCAAGGTGCTTCTCTGGACAGAGAAATGAGGATATCACTGCCTTGCTTGCCTGGTGGGTGATCACAAGCCTTCCTTCTTCTCTTCCAAGGACTTCAGTTTGACAAATGAAAAAGATGCCCACTCCAGTGACAGTGATGAGAACTCAGAGCGTGGCAACTGGTCAAACAAAGGCGATTACCTGCTGTCCATGGTGGGCTATGCTGTGGGCCTGGGCAACGTCTGGCGCTTTCCCTACCTCACCTACCAGAACGGAGGAGGTACCTGTGCTGAATGGCAGGGTCGGGTGGGCACACCTTGCTATCCCCCCGAGAGAGGAGGGCAAGCTCCAAGGGCCAGCTCTGAGGCTGGGCATGTTCTGTCAAAGCTGGATGTGAGCATCACCCTGGGAACTGGGATAGAGCCTGCTCATGGGAAAGGGACGAGGAGTAAGAGGCATCAATGTGCTTTTTAGGTACCAACTGAGAAAGGAAATAGTATTTAGTTTTAATTGCAAATTTCTACCCGAGAATTCTGTAACTCTTCTGATTTACTCACGACCAACATGCACCTTTTTGTCCATGTGCCAATATCCTCTGCTTGTCTAAGTAGCTATTCTCCCTCCCCAGTGCTTAACTCCTGGTAAGTTTATATTATATACCATACCTGGAATGTTTATAGAGAACAGTTGAATACCCTCTGCACCTTTGTTTTTCCATGCAAAAAATCTAAGCTGGAATAATTATCCCAGCTCAATAATTACCCAGATCAGACACTTGGGAAGTGTCAGTGAGACAGAGAGCCTCTGCCTGCTTACCCAATGAACTAGTGGCAAAGCCAAGCAGAGGCTCTGTATTCCAGAGCTTTATCTACCTGCCAGGCTATCCCTGGTAATTAAAGAGACAATAAATAGTAACTGCAGAGAACTTATTATGTACCTATTTGCTCTGCCTAACCATTGTTGAAGGCAAATTCTGGACTGTAAATGCAGCACAGCCCACACAGCTGCGCATGGAACGTGAGGAGGCATTCTCAGTACAGGAGTTTCGTTGTACTTAGCTTGGCTGGTTTGCTTTACTTACAGTTTTGTTGAAAATTGTGAAAACAAAATAAGTTGTGACATTGGCCCTTGGACTAGATCTCTTATCTGCTGCAGCAGAAACTTTGCATTTAAAGCATATTTGTGCTGCTCCTTGCATCCTTTTCTGTGTCCCTTGCCCGTGATTGATGAAGACGACTGTTACATCCTTGTTTCAAAACACAGTAGTCCATTTAATTCTGTGGGACAGTTTGTTTCCTGAAATTACATCAGGTATTTGCAGTTCCTTGCAGAGCTGGCTCCCTGATTACTTTAAATTCACTGGAAGTGATGAGGACAGATTCCTGCAGGGATATTGGGTTGTGTTTATGAAACCTGTGCTCTCGCTTTCCCTGTCTCCCGTGCACACACAAAGAAGTGCCAGTCCCTTTCACAGAACAGGGCGCTCATTGATATCAGGTTAACGTGCACTTTTAAACGGGCTTGAAGAGCCATCCTGAGATGTTGTTTGACACGGGACTCGGCCAACCATAGAAAATAGTTTTCATGCTTTGATGTTCAGTAGCTGCTTAACGGGGCAGTTGCAAAACACAGCGAAGTACACAAAGGAATGGTTCTGTTCCTCTTTAAATTAAAAGTTGGAAGATTAAATAGAAATAGATTGAATAGAAAGTGGACAAGGCTGGTGGTGCCTACAGCTGAGCAGTGTTCCTGCTTGTATTAGAGCACATCTTCAATAGTTTTTGTAAAATTAATTTGCTTTCTATAAGAGAAGCCATTCTTTTAAAATCAGCAGTTCTCACTGTCTGTGTCTCTTCATTGCAGGTAGTATTCAGTCTTATAGAAAACAGGATTTAGAAACAAATCTCTCTATTTTGAAAAAAAGCCCCTACAGTGGGATATTTGAGCAGGGGGGAAAGGGGGACGATAAAATATGATAAAGCTGTGGTGAATGCTGAAAGATGTATTGTTTTTTCTGTGTGTGTGATTGTGGTTTTTCCCCGTTTTTTATCTCCTCCTCTCAGGTGCTTTTCTAATCCCCTACACCCTGATGTTGGCATTAGCTGGCTTGCCCTTATTTTTCATGGAATGTTCCCTCGGGCAGTTTGCCAGTCTAGGGCCAGTTTCCATCTGGAGAATACTACCATTGTTTCAAGGTTGGTTTTATTATATTTCCTTAGATCTTTTTTATTCCAGTAATAAACTTGTTGTGAATTAATGATTTCTTCATGAAGTTACTAATTCCGAGACACCGATATCTGTGTAGGAAGTATTCCCAATGTTACAAGGTCAGTGTTCTGTTCCCAGGCACATGCTTCCTCATTATTCAGTTAATAAACAGATGTTGATTAAAGATTTCCCCAAAATGGTTCTTGGTTATGAGAGGTTTTATCAATGATTCTCCCAGTGTTAAGCAGCACATCACCCTCACTCCAGCTGTCCAGGCAGAAGGAAATCACCCTGTGATTTGCTGTATGAGGGAAAACCTCAGTAAAACAACTGGTGTACTGTGTGCAACAAATTGAAAATAAATTTTAGAAGTTGATTTTATCATTGTTTCTTTCTGCTTCACGTCCAGTGTAGCTTGCAAGGCAGCTGTGTGTTGGATGAACTAATTCTGTATTTGGCTGGCAGGCACACGGGTCTGGGTGCTCTGAGCAGAGCTGTGCAGTCATCTGGCAGCTGCCTTGGGAGTCATCTGCTGCTGTGATAAGACAGCCTAGACTCTGCCTTTGTAAAGTGAGGCGCCTCTTGAGATAAGGGAAATCGCTGCACTCTGTAGTGGTAGTTTGTCTCTGTAAGGGTGTGCACAGAGAGATTTGTTTGGAAACAATTAACTATGTGCTTTACTCACTCCATCCCGATCCTGTACCGTGGGTGTCAAGGGCTATGCAGTGGTTTTGTTTGTCTTAATCTACCAGAGGAGTTAATGCAGGAACAAGGAAGTTTCTTTCTAATGCAACAAGAATTTTACTTGTCACCTATAGAAACTGGTTGCCCCAACATTTACTCTTTTTGCCAGCCTCTGTTCTGCAGCACAAGCGACCTTTCATGAAAGCAGTGTTTATCTTGAGAGCAAAAGTTTTTAAACACAGCATATCTTTTATGTGTCTGTAAAGACAAACTTAAATATAGTTTCTAAGGTGATAGGTACAGTTTGTCAGGCTTTCCCAAACTCAGAGAACAAAACTCATTTTAACAAAGGGGGAGAACAGTAATATTGGCACAGATTTACTGTGGTTAAAAGCATTCATTACAGTGGAATCTTGAAAATGGCTTGGGTAGTCCTAGTACGGTTTGTTTTATTTTACTAAATTTCCCTCTGAACGGGGAAAGAACAAAATACTGAATTTCTCCTTTAGACTTTGCAAATAGTCCATTTTTTCTATGGGCCTGATTGGAACTCTCTTTCAAAACTGTATTTGAGAGGGTCAGTTTGGATCATATTCATCATTTCATGGGTTTGAGATTTCACTGTTTGTTTTTTGTTAAAAAATATTTCAAAACCAAACAAAATCCAAATTCAACTTCTTCCCAAGGAGCCTTTTAAAAGTCAAGTGAAGTCTATTTGTTTTGGTGTGGGGTTTTTGTTGTTGCTTGGGGTTTTTTGCAACCCAAGTTTGGGGTGGTTAAGACATTGTGTCCTTCTGTTTCCTAGGAGTGGGCATCACGATGGTCATCATCTCAACGTTTGTGACTATCTACTACAACGTTATCATTGCCTATGCACTCTACTACTTATTTGCCTCATTTCAAAAAGTGCTACCATGGTCAGACTGCTTTTCATGGGCAGATGAATTATGCAGCAAGACACGACTAGGTACCATACAAGACAAAGTTTAATATTGCTGGTTTTGGTAATTGTACTGTTTTCTGGGTGAAAGTATAGGAGCAAGACAGCTACCTGTGGCTTCAAAAGTCCTTCATGGAGTTTTGCCTCTGGACGCACAGGAGTGGTGCTTATCCACTTCCCTGCCACCGGTTCTGAGTGCTTGGGAGATCTGGGCTGAAATCACCTTGTTGGATCCTTTTTTTTCCTCCTTTAAAACCTCAGGTTTTTTTCTAATACATACAGTCCCTGGAAATACTGCATTCCCATTTCATCAGGCTTCGTGGCAAAAAACTACCTTCCTTCCATGAGACAAACTACTGCAGTAGTTTTTATCGAGGTTGTTTCACTACCCCTTGCCTCCCCTGTGGCTATGGTAATCCTGAGCACCACTGAGGCACTGGTTTCACACTTCATTAACTCTTTAGAACGGATCCCCACACTATTGTTCTTATGTTTGGCAGCAGATATAGGGCCAAACACTTGTTACCTCACCAGTTTCCATATCAAACCAGTTTAAGGCAAAAGGTGAAGTTGGTGAGGTAATTACCATTTAGCACCTGGAAATGTCTTGCCAGGTAACCAGTGATTATTAAAATAACAAGGACAAGATCAGGATGGATTACATTGTTTACAGTATTAATGTAAATGTATCTGAACCATATATCTGAAAATCTCTTCCTAGATGCCTTATGTAACAAAAAGTTGATGATTACTTATTGGCAAAACAAAAAGTATTTCAGTACATAATTTGTAAGTGCAAGGGGAATACAAAACTGAACTGAAGAAGCTGCCCTGAAATAGGCTTCAACAAGATTTTCCGGTAAATGCCGATATGTATACTGATAAAGTGTTCTCTATTGTGTGTTCTGGCAAAAAATTCCCAACCCCAGTTTCCATTCCTCCAGCCATGCTCCAAGGAAAATATTTAAAGCACTCTAATAAGCCCTCTGCCACAATAAGATGAATACCAGATACCAAATGATCCATGTGTCACCTTGGTTTGGGACAAAGGTTGTCATAGAGTAATCACAGCTACAATTTTAACTATGCTCGGTTCTGATTTTTACAAGTATCCTTGAGGATAAGTAAAATGTAGTGAGCACACCAGATTCTTGGTGTTTTGATTTACAGTCAAGTAGTAAAGTCATAACTGCAAGTGACATTTCAGGTTTGTTTCTAAATATTGTTAGCAGGTGAACTGAAGCTGTAATTGCTTAGGAAACACACTTGCTATAATAGTCTGATTTTTTTTTATTACAGTCATCTCAGTCTTAATGATTCTTTTTTCTTGATTTCAGTAAGTGACTGCAACACAACCTTACATGGGGAAATCATTCATGCAAACTACTCGTTCATCACGGGGAACAACCTCACATGTATAAATGGCACCATAAGCTACAAACCAGTGCAGTTTCCCAGTGAGCAATACTGGAAGTAAGTAGATACTTTAAAGAAATTACTGAAAATACCTTTTTATGCATTATGGTTTTGGATGTACCTTTTATTTTTGTCTTATCTTGCAGTCCAGAAAAAATCTAGTCAAGGGACGTGGGTATGCAAATCACTTGAGAGGGGACTTAAAATTTAATTGATAGGTTTGGCCTTTATAAAAGAAATAATGTATAGAAAGAGAAGTGAGTCAACCTTTAACAAATTGAAAAATATTCCAATTTAAAGAAGTCCTCTTCTCTGGAGTCCTAGCACTGCACTACTTAGCATCTTTATGTATAACATATGCTTTTATTTTTGTCAAGAGTTGTTGTGTAAAATATATTCCCCTTATTCTGAATCTGGGCCTGTTGTGAAATTGTCATTTGTTTATAGCCCCATGGTCTCAATTTGTCTCGTGTTCCCTGTGTTCCTGGAAACTGATTCTTTATGAGCTCCTCTCTTGCTCTCAGGATTTCGTGGTTAACACAGAATATCTGAGCTGGGCCTTATGGGAGATGCATGGAGAGATGAGAGCTAGTAGGCTTCAAAAAGAGGGGGAAATTGCAGTTAAATGCACTGTTTGTCAATGCCAATCTCACAATTCTAACTACACACTCTTGGAAGAGGCTGCAGAGTCTTGTAACAGCAGCACACACCAGCTCACTTTTTCCTGAGAAGCAGCTGAGAAGGAGGGGTGTGTGTGCTGCTGTCACCCCTCCTCATGGAGCTCTGTGTGCTTTCAGCAAAGTGGCCCTGCAGCGCTCCAGTGGGCTGGATGAGACCGGCAGGATTGTGTGGTACCTGGCTCTCTGCCTCCTCCTGTCCTGGATAATTGTCGGAGCTGCCCTGTTTAAAGGAATCAAATCTTCTGGAAAGGTATGCCAGGAAGAGCAAAGAGATGACTTTTGGCCTGATTCTGCCCTTCCAACATCAGTTGGACCCAGGGAAGGCTAGCACAAGGTGGGATGCAATCCTAACATCCCCCCCTCTGCTGGGCTCAGCATTTGGCCTCCCTCCTGCTCCTCAGCTTCATAACTGTTACATAAAATATGAGTAAGGTGCTGATTACACAGCCATTACTTAACACCTGGGCCTCAAGTCCACCAGGCTGCCCTGTATTTTGGGATCTTGCTGTCTGTCGTGCCTGTGATTCCAGGTGAGTTTTGTCAGTTACCTGGGCTGCGTGATGGAAGCGTGCATGTGATGGCACACATGGGCACACGCCCTGGGAACACCCGGTGATTATTTTGCACTTCCAGTCTGGCTGACAGGTTTGGACAATACAGGTCAGCTCCTGTGAACAGATGTGTGTGTACAGGTTCCTGCCAGGTTGTGAAATGTTTGTTCCCAAGAGTTGAAATGACTTTTAGGGACCAGGTACTTAGGTACTTGTTTACAGAATCTGTCTCTGCCGAGCTCCCATTTCCACACGCTGCAGCATGGTTGCCTGGAGTTTTTCTTGGGCTAGGCTGACTTCAGGCAGGCTAAATTTCATCCTTCCTGGTCTGAGAGCCTTTTCTTGGTTTTGTTCTTTCCTCCTCATACTCTTTTCTCACCTTCATGCTACATCTCTATCATTTACTTCTTCAGCCTCAGTTGCCTTTGTTCTTTCTTTCACCTTTTCTGCACTGATTTTTTTTTCCCCTTCTGCCTTCCTCTGCTCAGTGTGATGTCTCCTCCTGTTTTGCTTTCTGTTTGGAGCTTTCTGCCCTCGTTTCAGTGCTTTGGGGTGGAGTATCCGTGCTTTCCTAGCCTCAGTTGTTTGGCGGCATGGCTCCTCTTAATCTCATGTTCTTTGGGTTCCTGGCAGTTGGCTCTTCCTGCTGTCACTTTTGTGGCACAAAGGCAATCCTCTTTGGAGAGTAAGGTAAGATTTGGAAGAATCTAGTTGGGCAGGAACAAGACAGATGAAAAGCAGAGAGAATTGTCTATTCTAGGAAAGCATGAAGGAGGCCTTCAGAAATACCAGACTCACCACATGATGGTGCAATGCTCTGGCTTGGTGGAACCAGCAGTACTGGGTCAATAACCTGCCTGTGTAACACTGAAACTAAGACTCAAGAAACCAGAGTATTGTTGAACATAACCTGTGTGACAATAACTACTGCTGGCCTCGGTTCCATCATGCTAGATCAAACAACAACAGAATATACCTGTGTCTGAGAGCACCTAAAAGTCCTTGTTCCCTGCGAAGAAAGCTTCCAGAACAGTGACTTTTTTTGTTTTGGCTTTTTTTGGGGGGGTGGAGTAGCAGGGGGCTCATCAGGAGATAATTCCACCCTGGTCATCTAGCTTTTCCTGGCCTTCAGATTGCACTTGCTAGAAGCACTACCTAACAAGAGACGGCTGGGGTAGTTGAGTCCAGACCTTGCTACAGCAGTAAATCATGTCAGAAAAACACATTTCTGAAACTGGTCAAGTGCTATCTGAAATGTGGATATGGGGCTTGAGCCTTTTGCTTCTGCTGGAATGCAGCTCCAGAACCGGCTAAGCCAGATGGTTGGGTGCTTGGCATGTGTTCACTTCCCTGGTTGCCTGTTTTTCTCTTGTACCAGCAGACCTTAGCCTAAAGCCTGTCCAGTCTTCCTGCATGGAGGTCTTTGGATCCTCTCAGGCCTAAAGTGTGTTCCTGCCCATCTTTCTGCAGGTTGTCTACTTTACTGCACTCTTCCCATATGTCATCCTGCTCATCTTGCTGGTGCGAGGTGCCACCCTGGAGGGTGCTTTGGATGGCATCGAGTACTACATTGGGAGGCAGTCCAACATCACCAAGCTGATGGAGGCAGAGGTGAGAGGCAGCGTCAGCCCCAGAAGTGTGACGCACTTCTGTGGTTCTGTGGGCTTGCTTCCTTTTTATCCAGTCAGGTGCTTCATGTCCTGGCCCTGTATTTTGTATCAGCAACTGGTTGTGTAAAAAGTCCAAGCCTCTTTTCCAACTACTCTCAAATTGAAACATGGTCACCTTCCTCCCCCTCCCTGCCACACCTGTGCTGACAACCGTGCTGTTGCATCCAAACAGTTCTTGGGGGTCATGCTGGAATTTCATCTTAGCAAAACCTGCTGAGAAAGTTCTTGCTGATCATTTTAAGGGACTTTATCAGAAGGCTGAAGGGATCCCTGAGTTTGAAATTCAGGCTGTGCCTTGCTCAGGAAATTAGCTTGGGTAATTAGGTGGACCAGGAAGGGCACCTTGTGCAAAGAAAGCCGGAACTCTTTTTGTTCTGGCTTATGCCAATATTATTTCAGATTTATCAAAAGCAAGCGTTAAGTGTGATCTTTATTTGTGGTACTTATGTGAGTGCTTGACACTAACTGAGGGGCTGCATCAGAGGTAGAAGTGGTTTTTGTGGGTCACAGTGTGTCTGGGTCACACAAGTTGCAGAGTACACGGAAATTCTCACTCCTGCAGCCAGTCCTGGTTTTCCTTATTTGTTGACTCTGTACCAAAAGTCATATCTCAACAACCCACCTATTGAACAAATTGCATCTCTTCTTCAGGGTTAGCCCAATAAGATTTAAGTATTCAGCAACATACTTGGGATGTGATCTTTGGAGATCATAGAGATACTGCTTGTGATTAAGACTGCAAGGTCACCAGCATGCTGTATTCCATCTTCCCTCAAATTCATATGAAATAGAATTAGCTATTCAGGTTAAATGAAAAAAAATACCCTTCAGCTTCAACAGAGGGCAGACTTAAATGTTTATGATAAGTACTGTAAATAACACAGTAATTCTCATGTTCTTATTTTTGGTAGGTTTGGAAAGATGCAGCCACCCAGATATTTTACTCCCTGTCTGTGGCATGGGGTGGGCTTGTTGCTTTGTCTTCGTACAACAAGTTCCACAACAACTGCTACTCAGATGCCATTCTGGTTTGTGTGACCAATTGTGTCACCAGTGTGTTTGCTGGGTTTGCAATATTCTCCATCCTGGGACATATGGCCTTTGTGTCCGAGAGACCTGTCTCAGAGGTCGTGGACTCAGGTAGGCTGATGGTCACACTGTTGGTGGTGGGACCTGCATTGACCAAGGCTTGACAATAACATCTCTCTTTCCCTGCTTTCCAGGGTTTGATCTGGCCTTTGTAGCCTACCCAGAGGCTCTCTCCAAGTTACCTGTTTCTCCTCTGTGGTCCTTCTTGTTTTTCTTCATGCTCCTGCTCTTGGGCCTTGACTCACAGTTTGCCACCATAGGTGAGTGGGGTTTTAAGTGACTTAGGGCTTTTCAAATGACCATTGCCTTTCTTAATTCTGCTGCTCAAACTCCCTACTTTTCCCTTTTCAGAAACGCTTACAACCACCATTCAAGATATATATCCCAAAGTGATGAGAAGATTAAGAATGCCTATAACCCTGGGTCTGTGTACACTGCTCTTTTTTCTCGGGCTTATCTGTGTTACTCAGGTAAGAAATTAAGTTTTTTTAGTACTGAGTTCAGTTATGCTGCAAGTGATGACATCAAATCAAAATACCCTTTCCAACTGTTCCTGTCTGTGTGGATCAGTCTTAGAGACTCTTGAGTTTTGACAGTGTGCCTGGACACACAAATAAGAATTTCCCAGGGGGAAGCTTGAAGAAGGTAAGGTTTTCTGTGATGATTGAACTGAGACATGCTTTTAAATAGAAGGCATGTACAGACCCTGTGAACTATCAGCCTGATTAATCGTTCCTCAGTTCAGGAATTTATTTGTGTAATCGCAAGTATATGCATACAACATGTCCGTGGCACAGTGGGTACTGCTAATAAATGCTGATGGGATCTTTTTGTTCAGAACTCACTACCAAACAGGACAGGAGTTGAGAAATGGCCTATTCATGTCCTAAAAACCATTAGCTCATGAGCATCTGTAGATTGCATGGTTGCTTCTCCTGCGTGTGTGTAGTTATATAAATAGACATACGGAAAAGTAATTTTAAAGTGTACTATGTAAAATTTCTTGGGGGAATTGCTTTTAAGGCTATAAAAGTTCATTGCAATTACTCCATCTAGAAATGCAGATTTACGTGTGTAATTAGACTGAGAATGTGCAGGAGGTAATTGTGGTGAGTAGTCAGTTGTATGGTCAAGCGAAGTACGTAAGTCATGAAACGGTGGCAGGGAAGCTTGCAAGAGACTTAGTACACAAGAGTGTGGAATGGCTCAGAGATTGTTTCCTGCTCTGTGATCCTGCTATTGCATTCTGGTCTTTAAAGCTGTGCTTAACCCCATGGAGAAGTTGTGCATGTAGGAGTATAGAAGCCTCCCAGAACTGATAACTGGTATAGCCATTGCTGTAGCTCAGTGTAAAAACTTCAACACTAACTTTATTCCTGTAAGATCTGAATTCAAATCTTGCTCTCAGCTGTTTATATATGCCCTGCATATGCAAAGATCTTGGTTTTAGCATCTACAGCATTTTGTTAGATGTGCTTTTCAACTTTACATAGAGGGATTTAAAGAAAATAATATTCACAAATCTGTACTGGACCTGGAGAACTGTGACCTGAAAAACTCAGAGTCATGATTAGTTAGATTGTCTTGAACAAATACATCTTATTTTACTTGCATAAGTATGTTACTACTCAAATTTTAACCTCTAATGTTTGTTCTGCAGGCAGGAATTTACTGGGTTAACCTAATAGATCACTTCTGTGCTGGATGGGGAATCCTTATTGCAGCTGTCCTGGAGATAATAGGCATCATCTACATTTACGGTAAATTATTTGCACTAAAAATACATAATTAGACTGACAATCCCAGGAACAGTATATATCATAGTCACAGCATGGTTTGGGGTGGAAGGGACTTGAATGATCATCCTGTTCAAACCCCTGCCATGGGCAGGGACACCTCCCACTAAACCAGGTTTCTCAAAGCCCCATCCAACCTGGCCTTAAGCAGTGCCAGGGATATTAAATGCTAATTACTGCAATAAAGAATTTATAACTTAACTGTCTGAAAAGCTTTAAGAACTAACACACAACTGGAAAAACTGTCCTTGATCATTGCCATTCTTTGATAACTTTTGAGTAACCCCACCTGCAAGGGAGGCACCTGATTTACAGTGAGCCCCATGATTGTGTTCCAACAGGAGGAAACAGGTTCATTGAAGACATTGAAATGATGATTGGAAAGAAGAGCCGTTTATTCTGGCTGTGGTGGAGAATGTGCTGGTTTTTCATCACTCCCGTGCTGTTAATGGTGAGTGCACATGACTGGATTGTGTTAGTGTGACAGAATTTAGTAATTTAATATTGAAGAGGTTTCCACACTAAGATTCAGGGCTGACTGCCCAGACTCTGTGTATGAAGATGGGGCGTGGCTGTGCCAGTGAAGTGAACTGTGCACCAAATCCTGCATAACTGTTCTCACACTCAAAAGGCCAGATGGAATCATGCAAAACTTGTAGACAGCCCTTCTTTTTATTAAACCAATTTGCAAGCAGTGCAGATTCAATGTTGCTGGAAATCTGCTTTTCTCTCTTACTGTTTTTGCCATTTTTCCTAGGCTATTTTGGTCTGGTCTTTGATCACATTTTCACCTCCCAGTTATGGGTCAGTGTTATACCCGACCTGGGGAACTGCTGTTGGCTGGTGCATGATCATCTTCTGCGTCATCTGGATTCCCATTGTTGCTATTGTAAAAATACTTAAAGCTGAAGGAAACCTTGTTCAGGTAAGGGCAAAAAACCCACTGCCAGAGCCTCAAACTTAATTTCTTTGTTATTATCAGGAACCACCTGTGCTTCCTTCTCCAACACTTTTACTACTTTGATGTGTTTTTCAACTGGATTTTCAGACCAAAACATTATCCCTGGTAGTTACATCAAAGGTGCATCTACCCTACGATGTTCTGATAAGAAGATAAAGTCTGATTCTCTGGAACTGTACACACACCATTCAAGAGTGATTTTTCATCAGTTCTGTTGCTATTCCAGCTCCTTTAAATTCTCTGAAGAATTTCTATTGCTTTCTATCCCCATATAATTTTCTGGAGTTTTACCTCCCATTCCTCACAGAAACAAGCAAGTGACAGAGCTGAGATATTCTGCTCTTGGCAAGCTTTCCCAAACAGTCATGTTGGTCGCAGCTTTCCCTGTTCTTTGACTTCAGTGTCCAGAACTCACTGACCCCAAAGACATTTGGAATGATTTTAAACAACTTTGGAGATTTGCCATTTGTTGAGTTGCAGTGCATATCTAGAGCTGTAGTTTTACTGAATTGTAAAAGTAGTCTGGACTGAAGTAAGACACTAAATTCCTCTTGATTTTGCTTTCCAGCGCATTGTGAGCTGCTGCCGACCTGCAGCAAACTGGGGCCCCTACCTGGAATGTCACCGAGGAGAGCGGTACAGCCACATTGTGGACCCCAAGAAGGAGAAGGAGCATGAGATTCCCACCGTGTCTGCCTTCGTATACAAGCAACAATGAGAAGGCTGCTTGGATGACAGTTTTTTAGCATATATGTGGGTTTTGTCTTATAATATTGGAAAGGGACAAGGCAAAAAAAAAAAAAAAAAGACAAAGAAAAAAGGCAAATCAACCTCCCTGCCCTTCAAAATCCAGCCCCCAGATGAAAGCAAGCCATATTATTTATTTTTAGTGCTTTAGTCTTTGGGGAGGAACATGTCAATTAGGTACTGAGATCTCAGCAGATATCGAGGTTGAGAGGGCAGGATAATACATTGCAGGTTCCCCAGGCTGCTGGACTGGGCATGCTTGACCCCATCCAACTGGTATCCAGCTGGACTGCAGGTACAGGTGTGGAGGAGGGTGAAGACACATTCTGGTGCTCCCCAGCTGGAGCCCAAAGGTGCTCTGTGTGTGTGTGTGTGTGTGTGTGTGTGTGTAGGTGTGGGAGTGAGTGTGTGNGTGTGTGTGTGTGTGTGTGTGTGTGTGTGTGTGTGTGTGTGCCCCGAGGTGCAGCTGCTGCTTTCTGCTGCCTCTGCCACCCGGTGGGGAGCAGTCAGCAGAGGGCAGTGGGTGTGCTGCTGCCTGGCACTGGAGCTCAGGGAACATGAGCAATTCTCTGTCTAAGCCTCGCTGTGAGGCTGCTCAGGATTTTATGTTGGGTACGCTCTGTGTGTGTGTGTGTTGTCTAAACAAATGTAAATACTGAGTGGCAAAAAATTGCCATCACAGGTAATAACACTTAAACATGGTGAAAAGCAGGCTTCTTTCTATTTCTCATTATTCCCCTTGGGCTCCCAAAGGGCTGTCTTCTGTGTCATGCCCCATGCTCAGTGCTCATCTGTCTTTAATTCAAAAATCTCATGTTTCCATATTCTGTCATTAGGCTCTGCAGAATGAAAGAGTAACACTGAATTCTGGTTTGTCTGCTCTCTTACTCTCATCAATGCTTTACCTATCAGGTTGTTTTCTGCTTCTTTCACTCAGATTCGGGTTTTCCCTTCCAAAGGAGACCCAAAGTGTTTTTTTTAAACATTCAAACAGTGTTATGGTACGGGTACAAGAAGCAGAACTTTACTTAAAGTGAAGGTTACAACTACCTTGTAGTGCTGTTATTCCAAAATTTGCTGTAATCATGAGATTAATGAAAAGTTATGAAGTTTGTAATGCAGTTGGGAACACAGACTTGAGCATCTACATAGGCAGGAGGGGTTTGGATGAAGAGAACCGGACTTCACTTGTAATGCAAGTGCAACTCAAGTGATAAAGGGGAAAAAAAGCGCCTATGGATAGAATGAATACATTTGGTGTGCTGAGGAATGTCTCTCACTGTGATAATGGTTCCTTGGGAACAACACAGCAGGCTCTTCGGCTGTCACTTCCTCTCAGGGCTTTGTCACTTTTTCTGGACATGAAGGAGTGTGGATAGTGGCTTTCTAGCCCAAGCTGCGTACCTTGGTGTGTGTTTTATACTGTTTTTTGTGACAAATCAACACTTTATGACAAATAAAATGTGATTTTTTTTTTCTATTTTTAATGATTTTGGAACTGGCAAATAAAATGTGATTTTCTGTTTTTAATGGGTTTGGACCTGGAAACTTTTAATGTTGTGTGTAGAGCTGGTGACCACAAATGCTTCTATGATCCTAAAAGCCTTTGAGAGCTTGAACTGGAAAGATTCAACCTCCAGGAAGTCTGGAGTGAGCTCAGAAAGTATAGAAAGAAATTAAATGGGAATTTATAGAAAGGACTGTGGGATTGGAGCCTGTAGTAGAGGCTGGTGAAGAGGGCCCTTTGCCTGCACTCCAGCTGCTCTCAGATCATGGTTTAGCCAGAAAAGACTGCTGTCAGGAGCCTGGAGCCTGGAAGCAGGAGTGAGGCTGAACTGCAAAGCTGTGGTGCTCCATCCTCTGGAGCTGCCAGCAGTTCACACCTGGAAAGGGACAGACTCGGGGAAGGAGAGGGAAGTTAGTGAGGTGATGAGCGAGAGCAGGGAGGTGGTGGGAAAGGAGATTGGACAAAGCAGCTTCAGAAAGAATTCAGGAAATTTTTTGGAAAGGAGATGCTGAAGGCTCATAGCAGCCCTGCAAGAAGTCCCTGCTGCTGCACGCAGCGCTCACTTGAGGCTGCTTCTGCGCTGGACTTGTCTTATGGGCTTCTAGGAATTGTTTTTGTAATGCTGCCCTACCAAAGCCTCCCAGAAGGGCAAATGGAGTGGGAAATGGCAGCTTTACCTGGGCTGACTCTGCCTGGTTGAAGTCAGGCTGACTGACAGCAGTCACAGCTACTATAAAAGGCTTTCTTCCTCAATGAAACAATCTCAAGAAGGCTGGAGATAAATTTCCTGAACTGATTTATCAGCGTGTGACAACTCAGTCTATTATGAAAGCGTAAAACTGCATCTCATTGAAGCATGGAGTCAGCCTGGAGGTGAAGTGTATGTGTGCATCTTGAAAGTGATGTGCAGCAGAGAAAGCACCAAAAGACAACCTGAGTGTTGGAATACGCTCTGCTCAACAAGCAAATAAAAGGAACTGGACTTTTGTCTATCAAAAATCAAATCTGAAGAGCAGAGACAGTCCTTGGAAATTACAAGTCATGATGAAAGGGACTAAGAGATGGCTTTTCACTATTTCTAACTATCTTAGAACCAGATAAATGATGGGAACTTAACTTGGTATTAGCTTTGAAGTCACAGGAGGAATGTTTTGCCCAATACTCAGTCCAACTGTAGAGCTCCTTCCCAAAAGGTGTTGGTACTAAATGGTTGCATGGCTTCAAAATCATCTGGAAAACCTAATGAAAAAGGACAGCTTTCAACAAGATACTACTCCTGGTGCAGGAGACTTTGAGAATGTTATGCAAAGGGTTCTGTAATGCTTCTATGGGTCTTATGCTCTTCCCTGGTGTCTAATCCAGGCTGGTGTCAGGGTCAGGATGCTGGCCTGCCCTGGACCTGGGTTTAATCTCTTACAACTGTCCTGGGGAGTAAACTTCAAGCTATAAGATTATATTTGCAAACTTTAACTCATTTACGAGAAAATGAAGATTGTTGCCAAGAGAAATGCATTGAATTTTCTCTCTTGTGTGTCCTCTGCCAGACATAAACAGATTCACATTCAACACAGTCCAGTTTCATCTGGGTATCTCCCTCTATTGCACAATCTCCTGCGTTCCAGACTTTCATTATTTTCCTTCAAGCAATCAGGAAAGTAGAACTTCTTCTGGGCAGAGTTTCTTGCTATAAATAAAAGTAAACAAAAAAGTATGGAAACCATGACTGGCTTTGCTATGGGCAGCCTGAGTTCCACAGGGTGAAACCAGCAGCAAGCACCAGTGATGCCAGCTTCCCTCCACAGGAGGGATAATTGTGCTTCACCAGTTAATAAAAGTAAAGTAAAGAAAGGTAATTCCCTTTAAAAGATGAATTGTGGGGTTTTCAAGAAAGCAGAGAGCTCCTGTTCACCATTACCACCTGAACTGGATGCCTGCAAGGCAGCTTGTAGCCACACACATATGTTAGTAAAATACTACCAACATGAAGACAGAATTTCCCCAGGTATATGTGACCAGAATGATTAAACTCAAGCAAATGACCACGAGGAATTTTGATCCTTAGTTTTACTTTGCTGAGTATTGTTCAAGCACTTCAAAAGCAGAAGAGGAAACTAGGTAAGAGCCCAAAGAAGCAAACATGCATCATATGCCCGGGACAGACTGGGGAGGCAGACAGCAACGTGGCAAGGAGTAACAGAGTAGTGTAAGATGCAGCTGTTGTTCAGAGAAAGGAGAATGCTTAGGGGAAAATCTAGGAATATGTAGATTACTGTGAATTAATAATGGTTGTTTGACAAAGACTAAAATAATGAGAGGAATCTGCCATATTCCACCTGTTCAGATAGAGCTACAGGGCTGTGAAATGACAGATCAAATTAAGGTGTCAGGCAAAAAGGCTGTAATGAGAGACTTTGATTGCTGAGACATTAACCAGACTCTGGAGATGGTGACCTGGGAAAAACTAGTGTGAGGGTGAGCCACTGGAGGGATCCTGGGTTCAGCTGGGCAGACTGGTCTGAGGCTGGGTAGCCCTGAGTGCTCTGCTGCTTCTGTGATCTTGGAAAGGATCATTTGGGATTCATGTTTCATGAAAATCAGTTTAGAAGGACTGTTTTGAAAATTCTCATCTAGGGAACTAGGTAGCAATTACATACAGAATTAATTTCAGGGTTGTTTTTTCAACAAAACCATTAAAAATGTTCCCATGAGCATTTCTGTATAGATCAAAATGTTTCTGACAAGCTTTGACCAGCCTGTCTTCTTTAAGTGGGGACACAGGAGCCTGGATGTTCCTGTGGAGCTACGGGGCAGGAAACATCCAGCCTTGTTTCCATCACCTGCTGTCCAGGCTGGACAAAGCTTGTGGCTGTGCTGTGCCTGTGGCCAGCTCCAGGCTTTGCCTGGGTGAGAGCTGACCACAACACTGAGGAGGGAGAGCTGAAATCATGTAGCTGAAATCCAGACCCTGTGGTTAATAGTAGACCCCTGCCCTGAGATGCCAGAGTCAGTTTGCTGTCATCAAATGAGATCTGTCTGCTTGTGCTGGGGTGGTCTGGGGTGATGTTCCAGCCATTAAGATGTTGTGAAACTGTACACTCAATTTTGGAGATGCAGACTTTGATTAAGTCTGGGATTTACAAAACAAAATCAAAAGGAATGGCAGTTAAGGGGGAAAGGCACAAGCAAGGAGAGATGTCAGTAAACTGGGAACTAGCAGAGTTGGACTTTCCAGCTCCTATCTTGGAGTTTCAGCAGGGCTAACTTCAATGAAAGGACTAAAAGGCACAGGCATTGGTGGAGAAGCACCTCCATCTGCTTTAAAAGCTGTGCTCCTCTGGAGCTCTGAAATGCTACCAGGTGCGTGCTGGGATCTGCACTTTCACCAGCCACAGCACTTTCTGGGGCTGTGGGTCTGCCAGGGGCATTGTCTCACTGAGGGAGGTTTAACAGAGGCTCCGTCTGCACCCCAAACCCTTACAGAATTGGTCAGTGCTATACTTGGTCTACGAGATGTATTTTTCCAACTTCAAAGCTTATATTCTTATGAAATATGAATGTGTGTTCCTTTTCTCCTTCATTTCACCTTCCTGAGGGCCACTGATAGTGCTTGAAATGTGTCTCCTCTGTGTGTGTGTGTGATGGATTTTTACCAATGTGGGTGAAAGAGGCAAACCAGCCTTGTTCTCTGTGCTTTCTGTAACAGTCTGGACTGCAGACATCGAGAGCTCCAAGTCCCTGCCTGGTGCATGAGTGTGCAAACGGCTGCAGCAGAGCTGCACAAGAGCTGCTCTGCTCTTGCTGAATCCCACTGCTGCCTCTCAACATTCCCATTCTGACATTAGGAATGATTTTTTTCTATGTTTGGTTTTGGTTTTATAAAGAATCTAGGAACTATTTTCTTATTTTGGGCCTAGACACTGTCTTCAGTGTAGAGAATAGAGAAATTTCTACATTTAAACTCTGTTGCAGCAACATGGTCTTATTGATTCCAGTTACCAACAGCAGCATTGCTTAAGGGCTCGAGTCCAGGCACGGACTTTAGAGTTGGTTGCAACAACAGAGTCACCTTTTCATCCTGAAAGTGATGAATGGCTTAGGCATACTAGGCAGGAAAATAAAACCTGTCACTGGAAGACAGATGAGGGCAGTATTTCCCTGTAATGTCAGGACATGTTTGTTCCTCTGAATAGGTTTTCATCTTCTGTTGGCTGTTAGTGTCTAAGCTCCTTCCACAGGAGCCTTGCTAAAAGTTCTGGTTCTTCATGTAAAATTTGGGATCCATGTTGCTGGTGACACATGTAGAAAATATAGGAAAAGCAGAGATTGTCTTCACAAGTCTGAGAACTCTTTTGTGTTAGGGAGGTTTGTGGCCTCATCTGATATTTTGTTTAGCATTGCTTTTTGTTTGTTCATGTTTTGGGATTTTTTGGAGGGGTTGGGGTGGGGTGGCTTTTTAAGTAATTATCTACGGTGAATGGTGCCATTTCCTGTTTCCCTGAATTTAGAAGAAGGAATAACTACAGTAGGCAACAGGGAACTGTGTTAAAGAAACGACAACACCACAGAAGTGGACAAAGGTGTTGTTTGTGTGTTGATGCTGTTGTCTCTGTCTCTGCAGTTATCTTGTATCATGACCACGATGAGGATGATATTTAACAGTTGGGATGGGGAAGGAACTGTCAGGATTGATACTATTGGTCCTGAAAGGCTTTTCCCAAAGATCTGGCTCTGGTCTTTGCACATATCACCAGTGTAAACAGACCCTCTGTTATTCTTGGGATGTTTAGAGTTTGTTCCTCTGAGCCAGGTACAAGCCATGGTGTTCCCACAGCCAAGGTGACTCTGCAAGACCAAGCCAGGCATGGTTCAAACCTCTCCCTCCTCTCACTGCAGTGCTGGAATGGATGAGTTCATATTTTACCTCTTGGGCTTTCAGCTGACAGTTGGATCCCCTGGTCCTTTTCCGCATGCGGCAGCACCGAGCAGGCAGCTCCAACTGCTCATCCGAGTGCGAAGATTCATTAGTCTGCATTTATCAGCTCTTGCCAGGGAAATGGTGAATAATGAGGCCTGGTTCAGGTAATAAAATGATCTCCTTCTCACATCTGATTACATTGCTGCTTATTATTTCCTTGGTGTGTAATTTTGCTTCCCTGGAAACTTGTTTTGTAAACACTAATGACTGTGCAGTTGTGGCCCAAAGTTAAACCAGCGTTGCAGGAGCCTGGGGAGCTTTGTGGTCTGGCTGTTGGCTTTACTGCCTGTGCTTCATCAGCTAATGGGAGGATGGAGACAGCTCCTGCCCCGGTGCTGGAAGGTACAAGGAGCCCCATCAGAAAAGGTGCAGCCCTTGACAACCATCAGGAGCAGCTTATTCCCTTTGTTCAGGTATCAGTGCTGTGATCCAGCCTGACTGCTCTTCTTCTCTGGCACTGACTTTCTCAGAGAGACATCTACCATGATGCCTATCCATTTATAATTTGTTAGCCAACAAAAAGACATATTCCTTTCCTGTTTTCCTTTATTCCTTTTCTTCTTGAGTAATTCTTTTAAACAAGCAGAGCACTGCAGGCTATTCCAGATGTTTTATATGAGAATACTAAAATTGTTTTGTTTCTACTGGAATGACTCTTCTTGTACATCTTGGAATTGCATCTGCTTTTTCCATGGCAGCATCCATTTGGCAGCTTGGCGTCATCCCAAGTTCACCAAATGCAGTTAGAAAACCTCATCCTTAGACCCCAAGACTTGACTTTGTACCATGTGCTCTTTGTCCCATTTATACAATGTAAGGGGGTCTTCCAGTTTTCCTAGGCAGTCTTCTCACTCTGTGTGAGCTTGATGACACTATACCACTTTAGCTACTTCCTTCTCCAAATTATCTTTCTTTGTGGACCCCCCAGCTCTCCAAGGACGGTATTTGTACCTCAGAGATGTTTTACTGAAGGTTAAGCAAATGAGAGGTGCCCATCTAATGTGGGTAGCACACTAGACACATCTCATATATCTATGATAAACTCTATTCTTGAATAAATCTGCCCGTCAGTAAGACAGCTTCTTGCCATGGGTTTGTGTCTGTGTTTCCATGACGTGCATAGTCCAAAAAAATGCAGGTCCGTTCTGAGTTACTGTTGAAGAAGTGAAGTCCTGTTTATGTAGGATGTAATTTATTTTTCAGCAGCTCCTGGCCCCTCTGTAATCATTATTCATCTCCTCAAGATGTGTCTCTCATTTCCCTCCTCCTCATTACTGCTTTGCCAGACTACATGGGAGCAGCAGCAGCTGCCTGGGACTCCCTTGTGCCCGGCACTGCACCAGGAGGGAGCTGAGGAGTCCCCAGCACGAGTGAAGCCATCCCTGAGCGTGCAGGCAGACACAGCCCGTGGTTTAACAAGGCAACAGGACAACATTCTCTCACCAAAGCTCCCAGGCCACTGTGCAGAGCCTTGTGTAACAGATTTTTGCTCTCCTGCCCTCTCCAGGCTCACCTGGGTGGCCTCACATCCCTTAGGAGATGTGTTTCCCTGTGGTCCCTTTGGACACCTAAAAGCTGATGGAAGCAAATCTCATCCTACGTGTAGGTTGCGTTTCACCCAGGAGCATTTTATGGTCTCTTTAGGAGGATTGTCAGGAAACAGTCCCAATATTTGAGGAGGCACTTGGCTCTGTTATGGTTGCTGTGGTGTTCATTACTGGTGCAAATTCTGCCCAGGGTAGTGCCTCCCACTGTGTTACCAGAGATAGATTTGCTCCTGTATTGATTACACACCTATTCAGCTAGTCCTGAAAGGGAAATTTAACCTCATCGTGGAGAGGGTCCTAGTGATATCAGCCATTTTCTTGGCCTGACTGATGGTATATGACTTCTCTGGAGGAGCTGAAAAAAATGTAAGTCATCCTTGTATTAAAACAAGTGTGGGGAAAGAAATTTCCACACAGAATGGTTCAATCCTTTTAAATTGGAGGTTTTTTTTCCCCGAAACTATTGACTAATGGACTGAAAATTTCCTAAATGCGTCTGGTTTTGAGACAATGCCATTTTTCTTAGGAAAGAAAATCATTAAGTGACAAGGGAACAGCGAGTCTGTCCTTGTCTATGTGTTTCTCTGGCTCAGCTGGGGAAACAGGTGTGGAAAATGTTTAAATTAAATGGTTCTCTAAACTCTGAGTCAAAATGTAAACTGTTAAGATTCTGATGGTTTTGTTTTCTTCAGGGTTCTGCACATTTTTGCTCTACAGCCCAATTGTGCATCATTCCAGAAATCAGTGACCTGGTGCAAAGGTCACCAGTGCATTATTTTCCCTGGTAATAAAGGCTGTGATTGCATCACAACACCCCAAATATTTTGGATGGTTTTCCATGGGTCCTGAGATCTTTGCTGCTCACATTTGGCTGCCCCTCCATGAAGAAGCTGCACTTGGGGCTACCCCATGTTTCAGCCCCTCTGTAGGCAAATGCTGCACGGGACAAGTCGCCCTGTGCTGGACCAGCACCTTTGTATGATCATCCCAAACCCTGGGAAAGGTCGAACTGGGGCTTTTCCAGAGCAATGACTGACTTTTGTTTTGCCGCCATGAGCTTTGTTCTTCCAACATGAGCTGTTATAAACTCTGCACTTTGTACCCAGGACACTTCAGGTCCATCCCAGGTTTCTTTACAGTGTTTGCTTGCAGAGATTGTTGACTCCAGCTGCAACTCACAAGCTCCACTGAATTTGGCTCCTGTTAAGACAGTTCTTAACTGCATTCCTGTGTCCAACAAATATTCTATTGCATCTTATCTAAAAACACAGAACTGATGGAAGGAAACAAAGCAAGTGTGGCTTATAGGTCCTCTTGTCTTACCTTTCCCTCTTAAGAGACTGACATCAGAAGGCTCATACAGTGTGAATTATGCAAGATTTACCAGAGACAGTGGAGTTTGGGCTTGGTTTTGTTCATTTGTTTATTTAAATACTATGGTTTAATGTCTTATTTATGGTTTCTAGGCAAGATTTGTCAAATGGTAGTGGTACTATAAAATTTGGAGGAATAGGGACAATATTGGCAGAAAATGCAGGATCCCTCAGTGACTGGATAGAGGAATTTTTGGTTTTGTTTTTGGTTTGGTTTGGTGTTGCTTTTTTCGTTTTGTTTTTGTTTGTTTGTTTGTTTGTTTGTTTTTAAGCAAAGCTGAAGTTTAACACACAGAAAGGGTAAGGACTCCTTCATTGTTTTGTTTCATTGACAACACTCAAGATAATAAAAAATATGAATCCAAGTGTCCTGAGTTGATTAAAGCCTCAAGCTGGTGCTTGTGTAAAGAACTCTTTACAAATCCTCACATTTTGGTTTTGTTGTAAGATGCTGTTGAATTCCTTTGATTCGACCTGGCCATGGTGAGGAACAATTAAGGAGCTTTTAGTTCTTGGGATTTGTATTTGAGTTTCCTTAGGGCAGACTATTCCCTGATATGGGGAAGAGGTGACTTATCTGGAGAGAACTGAAGGCCTGAGAGTGCTGCTCTGGGGACCCTGGAGAGGAGGGACAGCTCTTGGGCTGGGAGTCTGCAGGTGAGTGGGCATTTCAAAGCAATTCGTTGCTCTTGCTGTGTTAAATTGTGTTGCTGGAGAACATCCAGTTGCATGGAAAAATACTTCCTGACTCACTCAGAATTTCATAAGCCACGAGCCCATCCAGGATTGCTGTTTATCTTGTCTAGGAACCAAGACAGAGCTCTGCTGCATATTTAATTAAATGAGGGAAGGCAAAAAATTTTAAGATAAGATTATCTTCTGCTCCCTATCACAGCCCTCATGTAAGAAGTTTTCATGGCATGCAAACCAGAGCTGATGGTAAGCCATTTGTTTTCGAGGACACTGAAAACAGCTTTTCAGAGTCATACTTTTTTCTTTGAATCACCGTATGAATCCTTTTCTGTGTATGAGTAAAAGGATTAGTTATGCATTATTATGAAAATGAACAAGGGGGTGTAAAGAGATGTGTGGGAACCTGGGGCTCCTGAAGGAATAAACACTTTCACTCCTATGGCTGTTGGAAGCAGCAGCAGAAGGACAAGTGAAGAGAACCTGAGTCCAAGTTTCTCATTGCTGCACCAATTCTGACAATAATCAGAATTAAGGCACTGGGAATAACAGTATGAAGTCAGCCAGAAGCCAGAACAATGGAGTTTTACAATCAACAATAGAGTTTATATTGTGGTCTCTCAGTTCCAGTTCTGCAAGGATTTTGAGTATGTTTAGAGACTGGCTGCTAGTCCTTGCCACAAAGGCAGCTGAAATAGCAGAGTCTGAGGTGGCAGGAGGGCTGTGAAGAGGATGCAGAACCAGGATGGAGTCCTGTGAGGTTTTCTGTTTAGTTTAAATCTTCAGTGTTGGCACCGGTGTGCAACAAGTGTTGTGGCTACATATCCCTCTCACACAGAAACCAGAACTGTCACAAGTCTGCACCACCACAGCTGCAGACCGTGCTCTGCTCTGTCTGAGCTGGTCTGGTCCTTTGTGACTCAAACCCCTTCAGATCTGTGCCCTCCCCTTGCAGTGAGGGTCAGAGGAAGCCTGGACAGTGTCTGTAGAGCTACTCAGTGCTTTCTGTACTGTCCAGGGAGCTGGGGTTCTGCTCTCCTGGCAGAAGGATGTGGAAGGCAGAGGAGATGGTGCTTTAGACCCAGTTTTGCTAATTCTGTGTCTCTGAACAAGTTGTTACTCCTATTCAATAAACTCCCTACCCGTGATCTGAATGGTTCTGAAATACTCTCTGCCCTTTGGGAATGAGTCACTGATGGTAATCAAGTGGTGGTTTGGTGTGGGCAGTGACTGGATGAGCCTCCTGGGGCTGTGTTGTAACCTGGGCAGAGGGGCTGTGCATGCATTGGGACAGGCACAAAACATCTCTAAGGAGAGCTAAGGTCATCAGACTGCAACAACTTTACTGTGGTCCAAGAGCATTCTGCACCTTTCTGCTGTTCAGAACAGGATCCAAGTTGCTCTGGGCCAGAGGGAGATCCACAGTGTTCAAGGGAAAGCTAACCCAGAGGTGTCTGTAGCTTTCATGCACTGCAGTAAAACTCAGCCCGTCATTAGGCATTCATGGTGCCAGAGAAACAAGTAAAATTCAGGAGCAAGTAACTGCCTTTGTGGTTTTGTGAGGACCTCTGTGTCTTTGTACTTCCAAATGCTGGCATAATAAATCCTAAAGTGCCTTTCTGCTCACAGCAGACATGATTAATACAGCTGTTAGCTGGTGTGTCTGCTAGAGGAAACAATTGGCAACCCCTAGGTGGATAAACACCAGAGGCCTGCAAACACCACGATTTTCTCTGCTTTTGAGAAACTGAGACATAAAATAAAAATGTTCTTTTCTTCCTCTTCAAATCCATAATCAGACACGATGTAAAGACAGTCACTTCTGCAATAAGTATTTCGGAGAGTGCCTGTTAGAGTGAAGACGCTCTAATGTTCTGCACAGCTGGAGCCCCTGTGGGGTCAGGCAGGTCCAAGTGAGACACAAGGACCGAGGCAGCACATCCCATACACTGCCCACAGCCCCTCCTGCCTGCCTGGCTTGGGCACCAGGGGATGTCCAGGTGTACAATGCCCTTTTCCTCTCAGCAGCGCTTCTGTGAGGTGAAAAGGGGACTTGTGGGAATGCTCAGGGGTGCTGACCATAAGCTTTAGGCTATAAATGCATCTTTCCTCACACTCATTTTCCCACAGGGAAATCCTGAGCAGGACACAAATATCCTCTCTGCCAGCTTTCCCTTCTGATTTTTTCAACATAATCACATCCACTGATTTCTGCTTGTTTGCAGGTCTTGTTGGCAGCTGGAAGTTCAAACCACTATTTATTTTCTGTATGGGTTCCTAATCTGGAAATAGATCTAATTTGCTTTACCAAATTACAAGTGAATTAAGCTGAACACATTGTTCTATGTCCGGATACATCGTGGTGCTTTCATGAAGGAGGAAAAGCCACGTTTGTCACTGCTGTGATTTTCTTCTTTCCTCGTTATCATTAACTCCATGTTCTCAACAAATATAAAATGTGTCTATAAATGAGGGTTTTTTCTTGGGGCAGGAGTTGAGGAGCCAGAGCTGCATCTGTTTTACATCTTTCATCCTTTCAGCCCTTTGAGAATATCCCCACCAACACCCAAAGTGCTCCTCCCCTGTAGTCCCTCCCCTTGCTCTTAGACACACTTTGATTATCTGCAATATTGTATTTGATAATAATACTAAATAATTCTGAAAATTTTCCTTTCAACAACCGCTTCTTCCCTTTCGAATGCAATTTTTTCCCCTACCTGTAAATCAGCTTTAGGGCCTTGGATGTTGTCAGGGTTTGGGATACTTTTCTTTTTTTGTTTAGCTCTCTGTGGTGGAATTTTTCCCCATTCGAGTTGCTGGGGGATATAATGGGCAAGTGATTAGTTGCTGGGCAACCTTAATGATGGGTGATTAAGAAGGGACAAAGCGTTGGCTCGGAGATGGGTGTGACTGGCTAGCGCTTATCTGGGACTCCCTGATGGCTGGGATTTTTTCCCCTCAGAGGGGGCGGGGATACTGGGACTGGGACGAGTTTAAAAAGAGCCAAGCACAGCTGAAGGGCACCTTCTTCGCTCCTAGACACTGAGAGGAGAGGGAGAGAGACTGCTTGGAGCTCCAGGAAGAATCTTCCTCCACCGTGGGCTTCTGTTTCCAGCTGCATGTTTCTACCANAATATATTAGTAAAGGACTGTTATTCCTCTTTTCTCATACCATTGCCTGAAAGCCTCTTGATTTCAAAATTTTGCCAATTTGGAGGGAAGGGGGTTACATTCTCCTATTCTAAAGGAGGCTTCTGCCTTCTTTAGCAAATACCTGTCTTTGAAACCAGGACAGATGTCTAAGGAGAGTAAATACATCAGAGCTCCAAATGAGACAAGTACTTTGCATTTCCATTTCCTGACCCATCAAGAAGAATTTTGTGCAAAATGCAGGAGAAATGTCAAAGTGATAAAAGAGCATTGGTTGTGGTTCATTCTCTGGTTAGAACAGGGGGTGTTATGGAAAACATTCAGCACTATCCAGACTTTGTGGAGGGCAGTGGAGGGCAAATACTTTATAGGTACTGCTACAATTCAGTGGCAATTTTACTGACTGACAAATACCACATCAGCTGAGGTTTTCGTTATCATTTCTTAGTTTACTGTTTTGAACCTGAAGCACATCTGAAGTATATTTCTTTGCAAGGAAAGGTTGCAGTCTGGATGTGAGATGGACTCCCCATACTGCATTTACAGGTATAGACATCAACTTTAGTTTTCTGCCGCCAAACCACATTTATTCTGAGATGTGGTAAACACTGCTCCTTTTCAGAAAATCTGTTTAAAGCAACTGATTTGCAAGATAATTTTGTAGCTGAGAACAATTAAGAACTCTAACAGCTTAACCAGCTGTGATAATTAGCACACACTAAGTCTGTCTTTGGGGAAATACAGCACACAGTCCTATTTTAGTTCTTCCATAGGAAGGACTTAGAAAATAATGCAAATAACCACTGCTCTCCTGAGCAGCTCCTTGGGATGGGAAGCCTGGGGCAGAGTCTGGGCTGGGTGTGAGCTGCCATAGCAGTGATTTCTGCCTGCCCAGCTCCCAAGGTGTGTAATTTTGGTAAACACAGCTGATAAATTTAACTCGTCATCATGATGTAAGCAAAATGTGTTGTCAGTGAGGGTGGAAGTGCATGCTGCTCCCTTCTTACAGGAAGGACTAATTTTACTTTAACAACTCCTGGAAGCAGCCTCCTGGGCTCCTGCCCAGGCTGGTGGGCAGTCAGTTAAAACAGATAAATAGATGTTCCTCCTCTTACCCATCTGCCAGGTCTTCAGAGGAGGACCAGCGAATGTCCCTGCAGGTGCAGGGCTGGTGCAAGTGGAGGACTTACTCCCCTCTGCTTCCTGCTCTGCTGCTTGCCAGGCTACAGCCCCAGCTGTGTGTGCTTGTGCCAGGCAGTGCCCTGGATCACGAGGCAGGGAGCTGGCATGGGGTGCTCCCAGATGGACAAGCTTCCTGGAATGGACACATCTCTCTTCTTAACCTGCACCACCACTTTCTTGGCTGTGCCTTTGCAGAACCCTCACTCTAGGAAAGCTGGGCTGTACGGGCCTGCCTGTGCTCCTTGGGACAGCTGGGGATCTCCAGCATGGGGCTTTGCCCTTGTCTTCCTTGGGATGGAGCCTGTGCTTTCAGCAATCCAACGTACTGCTTGCTGCAGGTTTGATTCTGGCACTGGCTGATGGAGCTCTCCTGGTCTCACTGCACTTTGTGAGAGAAATAAGAGAAGCAGGAGATTAAATTTACCTGGCCCAAGATTTACAACTGGGATTTTTCAGCCATTCACAAGTCCTGGCATGCATGAGCAGGCCTGGAACCAAAGCAGTTACTGTAATTTCACCATCTCAACACAGGCAGGAAGAGATGCTCTCCATGCCCTGTTCTGTAGTGGCAGTGATTTCCTTCCAGCTGAGTCCCAACAATCCAGCAACAGGCACGGAGTGCAGGATGCTGAGGCTGGGAACATCTTCATGTCCATCTCCTCCTGCCTGTCCTGGTCACCACTGGACATTTCTCAACCTGAGTCCCACATTTATAAGCACAGGGCACTGTCGTGTGGCTTCTTGGGTGCACTTACCTGGGTGTACGTGCTGGGTGAGCAGTCTCAGCTGCCTTGAAAAGACCGCTTGTCCAGGTGTGCACTGCAAAAGCCACGGTCTGAGCCAGCCATTGCTCACCTTGTTTTCGCAGGGTCTCCCTGCCACTGGCCGTATTGTTGCCTGTTATTGAGCTTGTTTCCATCAAGAGGAGCCAGAGTCCTTTTCCCGTCGTGCTGTGGGTGACAGCATGCAAATGGCATCACCGTGGTGGCCTGATGGGGTGTAATGTATCATCATTAGAGTGCAGTAATGTGGTACCCAGCTTGCGTGAGAACAACTGCCAGCCTCCCACCAGGCTGTGTTTTAGCAGACCTCATCTCTCCGTCAGGGATTTCAGGAGAAGCTGTTGAGTTAGCTACTTGTGCTGCTGGCAGTTTGCTTAAATCACTAGTTGGGCCACT
The DNA here is from genome assembly GCA_013400735.1 of Pomatostomus ruficeps. Lineage (NCBI taxonomy): Eukaryota > Metazoa > Chordata > Aves > Passeriformes > Timaliidae > Pomatostomus > Pomatostomus ruficeps. The sequence continues at coordinate 1,067,327 of VYZT01011173.1, forward strand.
TAAAGGCAAGATACTCCCAGGGTCAGAGGATGTTGTGGGCTTGGAGACTTCAGTCCCACAGCATTTATCCCCCTTAATCACAAAGGTTAGAAGAGATTTTCAGTTTTAAACCTACCAAAATTAAAGAAAAAAAATAGTCAAATTAAATAAGCACTTCACACCAGCTGCTGAGTCTTTTTGACCTTAGAAAGCACATTTGGCTCTCACAGAATAGAAAAGTGTAATTTTGAACTTTCAGTCTTTTTCTACTCCGTAACAGCAGCTCTTTTCCCTTCTTGAAGCTTAGCTCATTCCTTTTTACAGAATCTCTTACGGGTAAAGAAGCTTTCAGGAATGAGAGAAGGCCTACAAATTCTGATTAAAAGGTGCTAGTATGGTCAGGACATTTTAAAAAGGGAGGATATTCCCAGGCACATATTGTAAGTGGACCTGTCAGAATGAATCTTTTGGCTGTGAATGCACAGATTGAGATCCCAGTCTGCACCACCCAGAACTGTGCTCATGTGGTGGGGGTCAGTGTCTCCCCCATTCTGCTGTCCAAAAATAACTGTAAACAATTGTAACTCGTGTGACTTTTTGTCATTCCCTGTGAAGTAAACTGGATTTGCTTGTTTTAGTTTTCATAAATTTCAGACTAAGCTGAAGCAGAAGCCACCGTGGTAAGATATCATTCACTCTGGATTTTTATATGCTTTGCTAGGTTTTATTGACTAGTGATCAATAATGCTGCATAAATTTTAATAAGAAGTTGGGGCTACATCCAGCTTTGGTGACAGACATGTGCAATGAGTACCTCCTGTATGGGCTGTGGCTTCACCTCCTTGTTGAGATATTTTGTTAAAGGATTGTCACTCAGTTTTGGAGTCCTAATGCTTCTGACTTGTGACATCCTGGGGTCTCCTCCAGCTGTCCTTCCCCTTGCAGGGTGAGTAAATCCATGGCTGGATATGATTTCATGGATGGCTCATTGCCATGCTGCAGTTTCTTGCAAACATCAATTGTTCGTTATATGCCAGGAGTTACTCATGGAAGGTGGTGGAGGTTTTCCAGTGATGGATGGGGCTGTTCAGCTGCTTGGGAAGAAAACTCCTGGATGGTGGAGCTGTATGCTCTGCCCCAGTCAGCCTCCCACTGCCTGCAGATGCTCGTGGGGCTGGTGCCAACTGCCTGGCAGAGGCTGTGCTGTGGTGGGCTTTCAATTCCCTGAGGGTGGCATTGCCTGGCCCTGGTGGCACAGCCCCAGTGTCTCCTGGTGCTGCACAGCACCTCACGGTGTGCCCTGCAGCACCCAAAGGTTGGCCCTTCATTATCACAATGGAAAGACTTTCCCGTCCCTGACATTTTACAGGCATTCACTCTCACATGCAATAAAAGAATACAAGAGAGCAGGATTTTTTAATCCTGTTATTGCTGATGACTTTGGGAGTAGCAATACCCCACTTAAATCTTTTCCCCACAGGCCAATTATTTCAGTCCTCCTCTAAGCAGCTGAAGAAGGAGAAAGCTGAACCCCATTGCACATGGACAGGAAGTTGCTGTAAGACTTGAGCATTCATTACCCATCTCCCCATGATCCCATTTCACACATGCTGCTGCAGAATGGAAACTCTGCTCTGTCCTCCAGAGGTCTGAGGTCCTTGACACTGCAAGGAACATTGTCAGGATAAAGGTTTGCTACATCATGATTGCACTGACTGTGCTGGGCTGTGTGACCTTGATCATCCCAGGAAAAGAAGTGAAGGTTGTTTCTGGGGGAACAGGTTCACTTGATGTATGGTCTATATGTGTTCTTTGGAAGTAAGTGCCTGGGTGACAGATAGGTTTTAGAATAAGTACACATAAGCAACTGTATGCACAGGATCTGTATCACCCCTCCTCCAGAGGAGACACTGGCACTGGGAAGCACAACCTGCTGATTAATGTGTCCCTTCTGACCCACTCTTCCATAAACCTGTGCAATGCCTTGCTCTGTATAATGGTGTCTCACCAAGAGGCCAGGCCAAAGGTGATAGAGCACCTCAGACAGTGTCAATGGCTCCTGGTTCTGCCCAGCATCTGCCAGCCAAGAGGCTCCTATGGTCCTGCCTGCCTGGCCTGGGTGCCACCATGTCACCAAGAGCTGTGACCGTTCTCCCTATCCCATCCCACTGCGGGGTCTCCAGTATGACTTGCAAGTCCCTGTAAATGATTTACAGCGTAATTCTCCTGCTAATCAGAGCTGCAAATGCTGAAAATGTGGTATAACAAGGAAACAGATTAACTTCTATCACTGCAAAATCTCAGAAAGGACAGTGAGGTGTCAAAGGAAGTGGTGCAAATGTGGGGAAATTTAGTGGTGGCAACTGTGCACATGCAGTGATTTCAATCAAATTGTTTCCAGGCTACGAAGAAGGATCAGATGCTGCTGAGGATGAACACAGAAAAGAAGGCCAAATGGAGGGCTGAAGTGGAGAAAGATCAGGAGGCATCTGACGGGAAGTCACAATGATTTGGAACAGATTAATTTTAACAGAAGGAGATAAGTGATTTGCACATGTGGCATATGGACCTGTCTTCGTCTAACTCTTTAGAGCTTTTTCACTGAAACTCTCTCAGTGCAAAGACTCCACTGCTTAAAAACTGCTCCATGAGAACTGGGAACCCCCTATGGAAACTCCAGCTGCTTTCTGTGGCTTCTGGTCTTTGGTACCAACTCCAGCTGAAATACAAAAATCTCTTTTAAACTGGAAAGTGTGGGAAGGCCAAACGCAGGACTCCCCGCTCAGGTTCAGCTTTTCACGGTGCTGCTGGTGCTCTGCTCTCCTCACAGTCAGGAAGGACATGGCCCTACATCAGGGAGCATCACATTCTGTGCAATGCCCCCAGGGCAAACAGCCTTGGCCAAAGTGACCCAGAGCAGGGGGGAAAGCAGTCTGAAATATGTTTTACAACCACAAAGACGTCAATTATCTCTCTGTCTCAATTATCTTTGAGCCTGCTGCCATCACTCTTCCCTCTTGCTTCCACCAGCACTTTGTGGGATGCTGCGGCCAGGGGAGAGGGGGGACATGAGCATGAAGAGAGTCTGGGCATGTGGAAGAGTGTGAACAGACTCTGATGACTGATTTGGGCCAAAAGGGGCTTTGGGCCAGAGGAGACAGTGGTGGTGTGCAGTGGTTCCTGTGGGGCAGCCCAGGGAATCCATGCCTGATGCAGGGAGCCTGGCCTGGAGACATCTCTTGTCCTGTAGCACCTCACTGGTTTTCCCTTTCATCTTCTGCTTCCAGTCATTGTCATGAAAGTTGTCTAGCACTTGCTTAGCTGTGACTTTAGTCCAGAGTAATTGTTAATACATGGTTTGCTCAAACTGAATTCTTTTTAATCATCATAGTCCATTAACTCATAATAAAACAGCTGTCCAATTACACCTAAAACAAACACATCTCTTCACAGCTTCATTTAGAGTGTCACCAAACTCTCTGGGATGATGCTTAACAGATGGGAGAAGTCCTAACGAAACATTGAAAATTACATTTTCATGAAGTGACTTAACTTCAAGACTGGCCCCAGTTCATGCCTGTGGATGCTGATGCTTTGATCCCCCAAGTGTCACCTGTAGCCCCTTGAGACCCGTAACGCTGGCTGGTGGAGCTGGATGTGCTGCACAGAGTCCCAAGGGACGCAGCATGGCAAACCCAGCCAGTCTTACCCCAGCTGCTGCAGGAGAAGCTGTGGCCACGCTCAGCCTTGGTGCAACGTCCTGAGCATCACACTGGCGCTTGGCCTTTCCAAGATTTATTGCTTGGAGCAGTTGCACCTGTGTTCCATGGGAGTCTGGAAGCTCCTGCTCAGGTCTCTGAGGGTCATTTTGTCAAAAATCCTGTCCATTTATTGCTGCAGTGTCACTGCACAAACAAGCTGCTGGCAAAGTTGGGCTGGGGCATTGGCAGGTGGCCAGCAGCTGCTGGGCTCTGGGACTCTGTCTTCTGTGCCTGTGGACTGTGGTCTTTGGGCAGTTTTTTCCCTCTGATGCTCCTTAGGAGCACTTCTCTCCATGCTGCACACCCGTTCAGGGTGAGGGGGTTGTTACCGCTGTCACAGCTCCAGGCTTGCAGTCCTTGTTTCCAGCTCTCAGCCCCACGCAGTACAGTTCACCAAAACTGATGTCTGGTCCCTGCAGTATTCCTCACAAAGCACAACTCGGGGAACTGAAATAATGGTCTAGGACAAGGACAGAATGAAAAAGTCTCTGCTGAGAAGGCACTTTTGCTTCAGAGGTAATATGGCTCTTTCATTTTATATGACCTGGTTTTCTTGGTTAGTGCAATAAACTGCAAGAATTACCTCGAAGTTAGTGTTCATTTGGGGATAAACTAAAAGACTGCTCAGTTTCTTAGATGTTATTTTTTTTTAATTCTTAAATGACTTTCATGTGCCCTTTTTCAGAAGGTACGTGTAACAATTAAAGGAACCATTTTGATACTTGTAAACAAATCCACACCCATGTTCTGAGCTTCCCTGACTTAAGCAGGAAAGGAGATGACCATAGCAACACCTAAAGAACAAGAAAATTAATTTTGACTTGTTCTGATGCTTTGGAGTGGCTACCTAGAACAGAGGCCAGAGAAGATTAAGAGAATAAAATGAGTATTTATTGAAGGGCCTTCAATAGGGACACCTTGGGCAGTCAAAAACCTTCTCCAGGAGAGGCTACACCCAAGATGGATGACCGGTCACGAGTTTTTCTACATTTTTGTAAGTTTTGATCAATTTACATATCAGGGTTAATTCTCCAATTACAGCTTCAGGTAATGATGTAATTTACTGTCTGTCCCCACTTTTAGAGGCTCAGTTTCCATATTTCGGGGCCTGGAACAACGAGGTGTCCTTGAGTCCAAGCCTGGAGAGCATTTGTTATGTCGGACCAGAATGGGAGAACAGGAGCCAACAGATTGTATGGAGTTTTAGAGTTACACACTACAGCAGTACAGGATCTGAAAAATATAAAAGCTGAATCTTAAGGCATCAGTTCCACTGCTCTGCACTCCCCTCTGCCTAGGAAAAAAACCTGCTTCAGTTGTGAGCTATTATCAGATCCTCCTAAACAGCTGTGGTCTCTGCCTGCAGTGCATAAAGCTGCCACATTACACATGGTCATTAGGAAAAAATCAATTCCTCCTTCTTGAGCCACTGGTAATGCATCATCTGAGTGACCAGATGACCCGGGTCCTTTTGAGCTCTTACAAAGAGCTATGACTATTACATAGGGAAAGATCCTTTACCAGTGTCTACATGATTATTCATTTTAATATCACAGTACTTCCCAGAAAATCAATTGGACTGATCTCTGGCTTGCACTTGGTTGGTGGTGAGTGGCTGCTGGTGCTGCCTCAGCTGGAGTCTCCCCTGTATGAACTGGACGTGCCTCTCCAACACTGGGACTTATCACCGCTTGTTAAAATCTGTTTCCATCTGTGTCTGCAAAGTCCTTTGACTCTTCTCTTGAAAAGCCTCTAATTAACACAGACTCCTGAATGTGTAATTGGCTGCTCCTCAGCACCTTACAGTTGTGGGTTTCTTTACTTCCCCTCCCATCTATATTGCTTCAGTGCCACACCTGTTCCTGCAGGCATTTAAAAAGGGGATGGGAGGTGTTATTGGGTAGGAGCTACTCTTCCTTTTTTAATAAGGTGCCTTTTGCCAGCCTGGCCCTGGGGAGAGAGGTTTGCTCCTGAAGCAGGGAATAGAGCTGAGAATGGGCTGCTTTGCTGTGGTGCTCAGAGAGACCAAGGGTGAGTCCTTTCGACTCTCACTGCCTCGTTTACTGCTTTGTACTGGGGGGATGCTTCTTCCCTTGCAGGATTTTCTGTTTTAATGAACTCTTGTATGGCAGCGGTTAACAATGTACTGGTGGTTGGTGCCACAGAGATTTGCATTACAGTAACAATTATTGGAGAAGCTTTTCTATAGTAGCTGGAGTTGATCTAATTCTGCTTCCATTAAAATCAGTGCTGCAGTTCCTCCTGGCTGTGGATTAAGGTTATCATCCACGACTTTTTGAAGTTTCAGTGATTTCCAGAGACTTAACTTCCCCAGGGAGTCAGGCTGCTGCAGGGCAGAGCTGAGTGCACTGAGCTTTGTTCCTCCAATGTGGTGAGATCAAGCTTGCATGGGAGGTTCTGCATTATGAGCATCCCAGTATGCCAGAGGAAAAAGTCTGAGCTCCAGAGATATCAGTCCATTCTTTATTCATTTTACCTCTTGTGTTGACCTTCTCAGGGTGCTTCTAGTGACACTTGATTTATTTCCATCTGCTTTGTGCAGGTCTTCTCCAGACTGATATGTTCCTGCACTTGAGAAGGATTTTTTCAATTTTTTCTTGCCATTTAGAAAGACATAATTTTAAAGACTGCCCTGTTCTTTCAGTGTTTTGCCTCCCACCAAGCTGAGAAGCTTCTGCTTGTTTTAAGTCTAAATGCACGCAGCTTCAGCTTCCAGGCATTGGACATTGTCTTCAACATGGAACGTAAAACTTTCAACCCAGCCCTTCCCTGTGCCTTACCAGTCATCCCTCAGCTGTTGTTTGCAGTTATGGCTGCTATGTTCAAAACACCTGGCGTTTCTAACCATTGCCTGGTGGTATCATTGGTTTACTGGCCAGTTAAGTGATAGACACTATGGTGAATTTATTGCTGTATCAAGTGATTTACTCCATTAGTAGCCTCTTCATCAACAACCCAAATGGATTGCTTTGGTTTGTTTTAGAATAGAATCAATAATCTAGTACTCTTTGCAGAAAGAATGTAACAGCTTTCCAGACTTTACTGACCTTCCTGGAAAATTAAAAAGCTCAATGGCTACGCATCAGAAACTGTTTCTCCTCCATCTGTGCCCAAGGCATCAGCACCTGCGTGAGCAGCATGGCCAGATATGCCTGCAAATCTGCTTTTATTTCTGGGACTGCCAAGAAATCAGTTCAAAACAGCTTCAAGGCTAAAGGTCTCCTCTGGGTGAGATGTAGTGATGGTTTGGATCTGTAAAGGGACCTGCTTCCTCTTACCACAAAGATCTTCCCAGCTTGGAGCAGCTTCCTGCTTTCTCCCTTGCTCAGCATCACTGCAGCAAGTTAGGTGGTGGCTGCTGCCACCACTGGCACTGGGATCCTCATGACCACCTTGATTTCAGAGCTGGCTTAAACACCACTGTACTGCTTGGATCTGGCATGAAGTCATTCCAGCCTAGCAGGACAGCAAGGCCAGTGTTCAACAATTTGAATTAATTAATGAACCATTCATTAATGCATTGAGGTAACATTAAAGCAATTTTCCATGGTTAAGTAGCTTGATGATTGTTAGTGCTGTGTGATGCATTGCAAAACCTCTGTGACAGTCATAATGAGTAAGTAGCTCCTGAAGGGCTCTGAATGGACCTGAGCATTTAATTTCTCTGCTCTGTGAAGGATCCAGACACAACTTTCAGCACTGCGTCAGTTGAACTGGCTCCGCACCTTCTCTGTGCATGCAAGGGCTTTCTACATGGAAACCTAAACCTGGCACCTGACGCTTCCTCTGCAGCACAGTGTTCCTCAGTGAAGGACCCAAACCCTGAGCTATTTGGGCAGGGACTGCTGTTTGCTGGGTGTGTCGGGGGTCACCATAGAGAGGAGGTCAGTCTGGAACAGGGTTTCACAGGAAAGAGCTGGGCTCACTCAGGGCTATTGTTTGTTCTGCAGCACAAGCAGAGTTATCAAAAATTGCTGGTGAAACTGCACCAGAACACGGAGGGGTTTTCATGCTGGTCTCTAATACACATCTCACAGATGACATATGGCCCTGTGACTTTTTCTAAATGAAATGGGAACCAAAATAGCCCAATGAGCTACAGTTATTCCTAATGGTTCATTTTTCTCTGTATGCAGAATGTGTGAACGCAAACACAACTCACACAGAGCTCTATGAATTGCACACCCTTGCACTGAACTCCTTGTCCCCCACAAGCAATTTTGTCATTGTCTAAACATTGTCCTGCAACAAAATTCTACCAGCAGGGCTATAATCTGTACCAAGAACATCCATTAGGGCTGTAAAGACGTCATTAAAGCATTGGTGCTGCTGGGGGAACAGAACAACCTCCAGAACAATCCCAAGTTGTGCTAAAAAGCAGAAGAAAACTATGAAAGGCAGGCAGTTAAATATCCCAGTATTTCAGTGCTCTAAGCCACAGGAGAGGGCAATATTACTTGACAAACAAGCATTAATGCAAAGCAAAAATACAGTTATTGTATGTTGTTTCCCACTCATTTCTTTTTTTCTTCTCCTGGGAGTCCTTGTGCAGGTGGCACAGGGGATGCTGTGAGCTGGGGACTGCTGAGCACCCACTGCTGTGGTGTGAGCTCATACACACCCAGTGGGATGCTGTGAGGCTGCCAAGGACTGCACAGTGAAACTCTGTAAAAATGGGCACAGGGCTGCAGTATCCCATGTACCAACTCCCACAGCCTCTCTGGCAGCTCTTGATTAGGGTTTGAGGAATTTTTAATCTACTTGCCTCTCATTGCCTTTGCTGAATGCATCAGGAAGAGATTTTGAGATTATTTCAAGTGAAGTCCAGGTGTCTGTGGACTTCCATGGGTGACGGCTGCGTGTCTCCTGCTGCTGGGAGGGCACAGGTGTCCTGTCAACAGCCAACTCCCCAAAGGCAGCTGATTCCTTTCCAGTGCCTTTTGCTCTGGGCTGCTCTCTGACCTGGCACCTGGGTGCTCTGCAGCAGATGGTGCCATCCTCCCAAAAGCCAGGCTGGGAGAGCCCAGCTGCTCCAGGGCTCCCAGGGCAGCATCAGCACAGCCACCACAGGTGAGAGCTGCAGTCTCACGACCTGGGGCTTCCATGTGCCCGTGGGGTGACAGGGCTGGGAACAGAGCTGGCTCTGGGGGCAGTGGGGTGTCACGTCCTTCATCTGCCCAACCCACCAGCACAGGCAGTCACTGAGGTTCATCACCCTCCGGACTTCCCACAACACATGGACTCTGCAATGTTCATCACTGGCCTTCTTTTTGAGAAGTTCTTAATGTACAGTGACTACCCTAGGAATGCTCTTCTTTTGGAAGAACTAGGACAACAGTGTTCAGCAGAGCAGCTTGAGCCCAAATATTTTCTTTTGCTTCAATTAGTCAGAGAGAAAAAATAATAAGAATTATATATATATACACACACACACACACACAAACACACACACATATGTCCTGGCAAAATTGTTGCTACACATGAGCCCGAGTCACCTATCTCCACACTCATTTTCTGTACACAAAGTTGTGCACCAGCCTGGAAAATGATTTGCAATATCCCTCAGGTTTTTTTCCTTTACACACATATATTTACATAAAGTAAAGTAAAATCTCTGCAGCCTACCTTTATCTCAAAAGTAGGTTTCCCTTGAGACAGAGTGAAATAGTGTGGCTGTCTCATCTGAAGGAGGAATGAAGCGAATTTTGCTTTCAGCCCTGTGGAAAGAAGCTGTAAGTTTTGCACTGGGAAAAGGCAGACTATTTTCTTGTTGCTACTGGGGAATTTAACCCATGCCTTCCTCAGCAGCTCCCAAAGCACACCACAAAAGCAGTCAGTGCCATGCCATACTTTTTCAAGGTGGGGAAATCGCACTCCTGGGAGCAGTGCTGCTCTGAGAGGGTGTAAGGGCAAATGTGGACTGGCATAGCCATCATCCCTTTATGTGCTCTAAAAGGAGCTGAGGACTTAGGAGGAATGATGTTTAAGGCCTGAGGCTTGGGATGCTGGGAAGGGGTCCCCCATTGCCCACACACCTGGAGATGCTGCTGAACTCTGCCTAAGACCCTGCTGCAGTGACCAGCCCTTGTAGGGCTCCTCTGGGAGTGTACCAGAAGGGGTATCACTAATGAGTGGTGATATTTACTGTAGAAAGCAGCTGAGTGCAGAAATATTTACAAACCTGGAAGGGAGATAGAGGAAACAGCCCAACTGTGGCACAGAGAAGAGAAGGCTTTTCCCCCTCTTCATCTGATTTAGTCTTCCCTGTTAAGAATGTTTTCATCAAGCAGGAAATGTGTTTTGAGTTGCTTTTACACATCAGCTAGGGATCTGAGATTTGAGGCAGCCTCCCTTGTGCACTTATCAGTCTTCTCACTGAGGCTGGGTTGGGGTCTGGATGCTCTCACACAGCAGCTGGTGCAGGCTCAGTGCTTTCCTGCTAATGTGCTCCCTTGCTGCTCAGAATGCAGGCATACTTCTATAAACAGCAATAAAGCCACGTACTTAACCAATAAAACAGGCATCGGAGCTCTGACACCCAGACATCAGAGCTGAGATAATGGCTCTCCTGGAACCTAACCCCTGCGTAGGCTGAGCTGTTATGATTCCTCGCTCCACAGCTATTATCCTCCATTATCCTGCCCACCATCCCACTGCTCTCTGTAGAGTGTGCTGTGTCAAACAGCAGCTCCCAGGCTGTGATCAGTGTCCCCAAGTCCTCAGCACTGATCCCCTGCATGTTATGGGGTTGGGGCAAGGCTGGTGCTTGCCAGCTCGTGGTGTTTGCTGAGCATTGCTGTTCTTCACTCAGGTTTCACTGAGCACAGACGGAGCTGTGTTTGCAGCCAGGCAAAGCCAGTTCCCTCAGGGAAGGGCTCAGCACCGTGTGTGCTGTTTGTCACACACGTTGTGTCCCAACTAACAACATCCCTACACATTTTACCTACTCACTTGCACACTGGCTGGGAAAGGAATGTTGCTGACAGGGAAACTCATCAGCCTGGTGTAAAACGGGGTGTTTAGATCAGCTGTATGCTGGTTGTCTGGTTCCATAGACCCAGGAGCAGTTTTACAGCGCTGGTCTTACAGAAACATTGGCTTTGTCCCGAAGAGGTGAAGGAGCAGGAATCATGTCCCAAGGTCATGTCTGACCCATTGCTCTGACACATCTCAGTCCACCCATGTCAACCTGCCAAAAGCTCTGCTCTTAGATGGGTGACATCCATGCAGTACACCAGCCCTTATTCTGGGTGTGATTTGCTGGTGGACCTGGCTGGAGTTGCCAGCTCAGGGTAAGCTCAGTTCTCTGGTGCGCTTGAATTATGTGTGTCCCCCCCAGAAACTATGTGTGTATCCCCCAGATCTCTGGTGAAAGGGGAATGGGGCTCCCAGCTATATTTTAAAATGCAAAACCACAGCTTGACATCTATGGAAAATTAAGTTTCATGCAATAACCACTTTAGAGACTCTGATTTTAAGTGACTGGAGAATAGCTTTTAACCTAGGTGAAATCTAAAGGTAGATTTACATAACAATTGATCTAAAAGCTCCCTACGTCCCACAAAGAGAGCAAATAAACCTATTTCTGCTCTGTTTTATGTTTTAAGTGCTTCTAACAATGCAGCAATAGTGTTTCAGTACAATTTGCAAGTTTCACAATAGTCTGCTCCAGAGAAAACTCCTTCTTAGCATGTCCACATGTCTCAAGTTCTGCTCAGAGGCCTGAGTGCCTTTTAGTAAAAACTTTCTCCTTTGGCTTTTCATATTCATATTCATATTCAGTTGTTTGTTTAAGACTTAAGTAGTTCCAGAATATACTGTTTAAATTGTTTTTTCCTTCTTGTGGCAGGAAAAAAAAGCCATTAAGCCCAGATTCAACTTCATGCACATGAGGAAAATATCCGTTATTAATGCCTTTAGCTCTGATGAGTGAGAACTCCAAGCTGTCAGCTCTAACTCCAGGGAGAGTTCCAATGCTGTGCTCAGACTTTATATTAAAAAAGAATGAGAAACTGCATGTCAACATATCAGTGAAAAGCCCATGAAAGCGAGAACACACAATGCATTGTTTATTAATATTATGGTTCAGTAAAAATATGAAAGCTGTCAAATAGGGAGGAGAAAGCAGGGCCTGAATTTCTATCCAGTTAGGCTTTACAGTCCCTGTTTGACCATTTTGCCCCATCTTCCACCTTTCTAAGTAGGAAGCTCAGGATCCAGCCAAATGGGTGTTTGTTTACCTTTGAACACCAGCAGATATTGCTTCTTCCTGCAGCCTTGTCAATACTGAGTTATTATTCGGCAGCTGGGCAGAGGCTGAATCTGGCCCAGGTTTGGTCAGGAACACAGGAAGACAGCAGGCTCACACCTTGCAGAAGCTGCTGTATCCTCTGCCAGAAACCCAGCACTTCTTTATTTTTAAAGCAAATCTCTGGTTGCCATGGTTTCCAGGAAGCACAGGTCTCACATTGCTGTGAGGCTCGAACAAGAGCACAGGAGGGGAGAGGCTCCCAGCTCTGTCATGGGGCTCATTTGGTTTCCAGGCCGGCGTTGCCACTGGGGCCACCTCCAGCTGCAGGAGTGCTGGGTCCTCTGGCTCAGACATCACAGCACCTCCTTGGCTATAGGGATTTTTCCAAGATCACAGCCACCCCATGTGGTTGCAACACACGGCTACAGACCAGGTCATTTACGCCTTCAGAGAAATACGATAATTTGATTTAAGGAAGCCTTCTGGTGCCAACATTCTGCCCACAAGTTTCAGCAGGATGCGTAAAACCTACCCTCAAAGCTCAAAGATTTTCCCACTGCTGTGGGTTTAGTGTTATAATCTCTCCTTTTCAGCCTGTTTAGCATCTAGACTGTCAATCAATACCTCTTGTCTCAAATAAAGGAGTTTGACCTTGGTTTATTTTATACCTGCAGGTGGAATCTTGTAGCTGTTAGAGACGGATCATCTGTTACATACCCAAGGAACAGGCAGGTATTATTAGAAATACTCCCACTTATCCATGAGGATTGTGAGAAGCAGCAATGCTCCTAGGTGGGTTTCAGGGGAGGCTGTCAGTCAGGAAATGCCGTCAGAACTGCTCCTGCCTTTGCTGATGGCCAGCACTGTGCTAATAAATCACTTCTAAAGTTCAGTGAATCTGTAATCTTGCCGGGAAATGTTGAGAAAGCAAATTTGCTCTGAACAGAGGGCAGGCTGTGAGGGTACGACTTGTTCCTATTCTAAATAGGTGTTTGCTGGTGCAAAACTGAGTTTGTGTAGGATCCACTAAGCACCTCTGTTTTTCCTTCTCTCAGTCTTTTCCCTTTTGCCAGAAAAAAATTTCTTCAGATTCTAACTGCTCTTCCCTTTTGATGAGAGTTTTGGAAACGAGGGGTGGTTTCTTCCTCCTCTTTTCAGAAGGAACATGCATGAGGTGAAGACAGAAGACCTTAGGAGGACAGGAGGGCTCTGCTCCTCCTCACCTGCCTGCCCTGCCTAACCCACACTGGCTACAGGCATCAGTTTTACAAGGGAGCACCTGCCCTTCAGCTGGAGCAATGTTTTGAGTGCAGGAGTGACACAAACTGGAGCTGTAGTTGTGATGAAGAACAGATAAGAAAGGGAGGAATTTGCCACTTTCTTCTATGAGTAAATGGCAACACTCTAGACCCAGTATCATTAAACTGTTCAGGGAAAACAGGAGCTCATAGAAAGAGGTCGTTTCCTCCTTCTGTGAGGACTGGAGTCACTGCAATTACTCCATAGCACCAGCATCTCCATCACCGCCATAGTGAGTGCGAGAGTGAAAAATAGTCAGGGAGGCAGGAAAAAAATACTCCACCTCTATTTTTCTTTTCTTACCAAATTAAATGACCTGCACTGGGGAGTTTCTAACACTTCTAAATGGTTGACTGAAGCTCCAATTTATTTCCTGTCAGATTCTCACATGCTCCAGTGTGATGAGGACTGCCCTGCAAGTGCTGAGCAGCCTCTCCTTGCTTGGAGTCTGTGTCCCTGAGGCACCACATGTGCAGCTCCCAACTGCTCAGGCAGTGGGTGCAGTTGCTGGTTTGTTTTCTCGTTGTGGTTTTTAAGTGACCGCTGTGCTTGCAGAGGAAAATTCGGACAGAGATAGAGGTGGCTTTTAAGGTGTCAGGGTGAGGCTCCTTGCAGCTTGCACTGTAGCTCTGGCCAGAGGGAAGGCAGCCAGAACGCAGCTTTGTTACTGACACAAGCCATTTCTGAAGCACTTGGTGATTTTAATAGCTTTCAGTTAATGTGAGCAGATGAGGCTGAGCCAGGAAGAGCAGCCCAAAATGTGAGGCTTGGGAAAGCAGCCTAATGCCAGGCTCCGGGGGGCAACTGAGGTACTGCAAACCAGCCCTGCTCTGCCAAATGCAATGCTGAGGAACCACACTGGCTGGTGGGACAGGTGGTGTAGGCAACAAGAGACAATGGGTGTGATGAGAGAACCACCTCTCAGGATGTCCCAGCCACACAGACCTGTTGCTGCTCCTTGCCTGGCTCAGATGGCCCAGAAGCTGGCTGTCCCAGAGTTTGGCAGGCAGCCTTTGCCCATCTACCCTGCCATGCCCCACGTGGTTTGTGGGTGTTTGAAATTCTCCATGGTGGGACTGAATAGTCCCAGCTGTCCTGGACCTCCCATCCCAAAGGTGGATAGAGCTTGTAGAAAGGATAGGTCTGTACAGACCCTGCTCCTGCAGCTCCCAGCCTCCATACAGGACTTCTGTACCTCATGGCAGGAGCAAGAGAATGAGCCTGAAAAGTCTACAGCTTTTCAAACACGTCTGAGCCCTACATTCTGAAATTTGGCCAATACAGGACTCTCCAAAGGGCTGTGTAGAAGCTGAAGAGCACATGTTGGTAAAAACAGCATCCCTCTCCTGCACTGCACTGCTGAGAGCGGAACAGCACTCTATGGCATACATAAAATTAGTGACATTGTGTTTTTGTTTCCTCCTTTGATTAGCAAAGCTTGTTGCAAGTGGTGTGTTTAAACAGATATTATGCAGGATGGTGATAACCAGTTTTAAGTCATTATACAAGCAGTTTAATTTGATGTTGCTCTATAAATAATCTAAGTCTATTTGCATGCATATTTTGTTGACAGGAAGATAAAAACCATAACTCCTACAAACAACATAACAATGTTTTATCAGTGGCAAAAATAGAGGAAAAATCTGCCTTTCAAAACGCAGTAGTTCAATCACTAAAAAGTAGAACTTCATCACATCCAGTCATATTAAAAAAAAAGGTACAGCTCCATCCATTACCTCCATGGAAGTAGAGAAAAGACTAAACCATGTAAGTTGGGGACAGTATCTTTTGCTTCCTAGCGGAGAGTATTGGCTGATGTCAGTGTTCTCTGGATCTGATCATTGCACTAAGAGGGTGCTATGTCCCAGCACATCACTTAGATACACAAAAGTAAATTTTATGGGGTTTGACCGTTCTTTGTAAGATTATCACATCCTTACAGGAGAAGAAAAGAAAGTCTCAGTCAAGCAACTTTTCAAAAACACTTCTCTGTGTCTTGAGTCCAAATGCAAATCCCTCAGCCCGCTGCTGTGGCTCACGAAGTTCTGGGGTGCCCCAGCACAGCTCCCAGCACTGGCAAAGATCTACTGCCAGAGATTGCCCTGCTAGCATAGGAGGTGGGCAAAGCTCACTGGGAGTAGAAATAAGAGACAAATAAAATATTTTATTTGGAAGTTTTCAGTTCCTGGTTGGAAACATGTACATCGTATAGCCTCTAAAAATTTCATCCCTGCTTCTGCTGTTCTGTGAGCAAAGCTTGGCAGATGTAAACTTGTGCCAAATAGGGTGAAATGAGGCTCTGCTGGGAGTCCTGTACATGTTCAGAGCGACAAATGTCCAGGTCTTTAATATTGCTGCCTTGTGCAAGTTGCACCCAAAGTCAGCCTTCCTGGACAGCAAAGTGCAGACAAGTGCATCCATTTCTTTCCAGGCCAAACCAGGAAAAAAAGTTCGTTCTCCTGAATTTTTTCACTACATTTCACACAACTGTCTGCTCCGGATATTCATCCCCCTAGCAACTGCTGGGCCACCTGGGCATCTCCTCAAATCTCCCCCCATGCATAGAGATGAGTTTTTCCTTTTTTAGAGATGACAGTGTTTGCTGTCTTGCAATGAAGTTTTCTCATCAAATCCCCCCACCAAAGTCTCTCAGTTGGTGTCAAGTGCAGGATCCCCAGGACAGGACATCCTGGCCTGGAGGGGTGGCTGGAAGCACTCATTATCCATGTTTGGTCTGAAGGTGTTTCCAAGCCTGGAAGGAAACCTGGGGTGAGGTTTAGCTGTGCCCAGCCATGCTCACCTCAGGGATGCCTAACCTGGCCAACACTGCAGTGATGAATTCTGTAGAAAAGAGCAAATTCATCCTGCAGATCTGTCTGCCCGAATTCAAAAGCTTCATAAAGAAATGACAGCAAACCAGGTTATTTTTTCTCATCAATGGTGAGGCAGAGATGCTGTCAGCATTCTTTTAATGTGCTTCTACATTTTACTTACTAAGAGTTAAGTGTTGTTTGAAAAGAGGGGGAAATGTAGCCTTTGTCATATTTTTGCTAACTCAGTTTCTTCTGAATGAAACGAAGTTTGCAGCTGGTACTGACAGTTTGGAAGGAGGACTCTGCTTTGTGTTGGTCCACTAGGTCTGTTTGTTCACTACTGAATACTCCTTAAGACTTTGCTTTAATTTAACAAACAATTACATCTGTCTCCAATAAATAAATAAAATAGAATATTTCTTTTCCAAAGCCATATTTGCCAAGTCAGGGATGTATTACTATTTTGTTGAGGCACAACACTGGTAGAGAAAGTAATTGTGTCATTGGAGAACACACTTCATTCATTTCACAGTGGGTGGTTCTTGATTATCCAAGTTGAGTTCCTTAATAAAAGATGCCTGTTGTTGAAAATAAGCTGTAGTTTAGCAAATTGCCTTAGTGCAGAAGTTAATAACCTTACCATTTTAGAGGCAGCACTTTCCAGATTTTAAATCTCAGTTTTGAGGCGATGAGAAAGTGTGGGGTCTCTCATCAGATCCTAAAAGACAAACCTAAGGGTTATTGTTTTGACTTGGACGGAACTTCCATTTTGTGTCCTCTTGAACAGATGGAAGTTTTCCCAGTCTCACACAACTTCAGCTTTTTGTTGTTTTTAAAATAAGAAATTTCAAAGCTGAATAGGTTCCTAATAAAGAACAAAAGGAATCAAGAATGAACAGCACAGAAGTTCAACCCAGCTCCAGAAAGTTGCCTAAGCAAGGAAGTCAGCAGGGACACCAGGAGGTGAATTTTTAGCCTGCTTTTAGCTTCTGCAAGGAAAGAAGTGATCTTAGAAATGTGAAATTGCTAAGAATTAATCCAGCTGAAAGTTCATATCCCAGTCAATTTATTGCCAGTCTTCCATAAGAAAAAACCAGCTGCCCATCTTAGTGGTACCCGGTGCCTCTGTGTGCGCAGCGCTCAGAGCGAGGTAGCAGGTGGGACTGGCTGGTGGCATTGTGGCTCACATGGGACACTCTGCCTTCCATTCACTAAACCAGATTTTTCCAAAAAGCAGCACATGCAGCAGCTGACAGCAGACCTGGATCAAGGGCATTTTCCCAGACTGGTAAACAATGACACGGTCTCTGTCCTTCGCTGAACAAATCTGAGTGTAGAACTGTTAAGAAAACACTCTTGGATTTGGGATGGGGAACGACAAGTAGCTCTCTCTGGGTTTACCGGGCAGCATGGGATGTAAGGCAATGTCCCTGTTTTGGAGACAAATTTAGGAGAAAAACGCTCTGAAATGAGCATTTCTCTCCAAAGAGAAAAAGCTACAGTAACTCCCTTTTCTTCTGCCAGTGAGAGAAACAGATATAGCCATGGAGTCAAAGTGAAAAAAAAAGTAAAATTGTTTATTAACAAATTAAAAAACAAAGGGTTGCCTGCAAGGCACAGGAAAGGATTGAACTCAATGCCTTAACCCCCCCCACCTGCCAGACCGTGTGGCCAAGGGGCAAAGATGGCAGCTGTCTTTCCTTGTCTCCAGGGATAGGGAAGAGTTCACACCACAGAGGGGAACCTGTTGGATTTCTGGCCTGGGTCTCCCCCTTGCAGCAGGTGAAGTTGGTGGCGTTTAATGTCCCTTCTCAAGCTGGCTCGGTCTCTCCCGGTATTCTGACCGGCCTGGCTGGGGCCACCTCTCCTGCAAACTCCCGGACGGAAAAAACCAAACTGAGAAACAGTTCAAGGGAGGAAAAAAAAAAAAACCACCAAAAAATTAAAGAAACAACTGAAGGATCTCTGCTGGAGTCCAGGGAAAAAAGTGAGGAAAGGAAAAAAAACCCTTCTTGCCTGAGGAAAGCTAAAAAAGTAATTCCACAAAGGCATCGAAGTAACAATCCATCTCCCCCACGTGAAGCACGCTGCCCAAGGGCGTTGAACCGGGCACCCAGGAGCCCAAGGCTCCCCACCCCACCTTGCCCAGTCCATCTTAAAGCTGCAGCAGCCCTTGTCTGGGCATAAAGCAGGCGGTTAGGGAATAAAGTATCATCATAAAACCAACCCAAGACAGACAACTGATACTTTATCAGCAGACAAAATGCATTTATTGTGCATCAGGACTTAGACTAAATTTGTCCTGAATCTGAAATTAAATACAAAAAGCAAACAGATGAGAATAAAAACAGTTCTAGTATGAGGATCCTACTCCCACAGGCACAAAGATGGACGATGTGAAGAATTACCCATTGCTGTACCCATTCACTCGGGAATGTTTCACTGACCCAGACAGCCCAGGAGGTGTCTAACTGACTCTGCTGTTTCAGCAAATGGATAATTGATGGGTTATTTATAAATTACATTCTCATGGTTGGTTGGAGTGCCAAGGAAGTCTCTCTGAAGTGATGGCTGGAGGCACTGGAGGGCTCTGGTCCCTTTGCAGAGTTGCTGTGGTAGGTAGAGCAGAAGTGCACATTGCCCCTGTGGTGTTCCTGGGCAGACACATCAATGAGGTGGCTTCTTGGGCCAGTTTTACTGTTCTGGCAAGAACAGGTTTTTTCACAGCCAGGACAGAAACCTGCTGAGCACAGACCAGCCAGCTCCTATGCGCTAACCTCCCTGCCCTGTAGCATCCCCCAGCTGGCAAGTGTTTGCTCTGCTGCACTCTCTCACTTCCATCACCAGCATTTTTCACTTTCTTTCCTGCTTTTTCAGCTGCTTATAATTTGTTCTTTTTCAGGGTGTTGCTTTGTTACTGCTGTTTCTTTGGTGCACAAAATTTTGTCTTATTGTTTGGGTTTGCCTTTCTATCTGCAGATTATTGTGCTTGAAAGGACTGTTGTGAAATCCTGCCGTTTTCAAGAATTAAATGAAGCAGTGGGAAAACAAACAGATCCAGGAGTCTCAGAGCATTTGCCTGGCTTACAGCATCACTTGGGCTTTTCAATTCACTGTGTGCTGGACATGGAGAGAGTTAAGCTCCCTCGGAGAGCAAAGACAGCAAAACCCACCCCCACCCTTCTTTTTGGGGAACTCACGTAGGATAAAGTGTGGAAGGATGCAGGGTATGGATATCAAGGACTTGAGAAACCTCCAAAACATACAAAAGCAGAAATAAAAGGGAAGGGAATGGAAGTGAGCTGATGTGGAGTAACATAAGCACAGTGTGGGGAGCATTTATCCCACCTTTGAAAATGGCAAAGAGTGAAATGCAGGGACACTGCCTCTGTACAGCACTCTTCACCTGAAACCACAGCCCAGGAAGGCTTTTATGTGCTTTACCCCATCCCAGGGTTTTCTGATGATTCTAATAGATGGTCCACACGGCAACTTCCTGAAAACCACAGATTATCAGTGCAAATCAAATTGGCTCAAAATCTTCATGTCAGATGTAGATTTTTTTTGATCAGAAAGTAGAATTTCACATCAGAGAGAACCGTAGCTTCAAATTTGGCATGAAGACAGACAAGTAGCTGCTTTGCTGAAGGACTAGATCCTGTGAAATAGTACTCATCTGCTTTCATTTTCATGCAGCTGGGTTAAGCCTTGCCTCATTATGTTGCCATTAGGTGCATTAATATTTTTTGACAAAACTACATTAAAATTGTAGATTGGTCTTGGTGTGCTGCAGAGACCATGCTGGCTTTCTAAAGTGCCTGGAAATATTTTGTGTTTTGATGTGAAAGAAGATGAAAGGATTCAAAGTCTATCAGACAGATATCCTGTGTGGTACTGTGACATTTGGTATATCATGTTTCCAGAGCAGGATTTGGTGTGGAGCATGGTGTGGTGGAAAGAATCCCTACTCAGAAAAACTCAAGATACTGTAACAATAAGAAAAACTATATATATAAAATGAAAAGATGCATGTTCAAGTGGCTAAAATGTTTTAATGGAAATATTTTATTTGTGGAAAACCCAAAATCTAGAAGCGAAGGATGTCAATGTCATTAACTTCAGCAGCTGTTTGTTCTCCTGCATCCATACAGCTAACATTGAGACTGAAGATGTTTCTATGCAATAACTGAATACCAGAAATGTTCTGTTGTATTGTTTTATATTGGGATGTCCCTACTGCCTGGATTTTAGCAAACAGAACAGTAAACTTTTGCTAGGACAGAGCAGCCTGGGTGCAGGGTAGGCCTGGAAATCAGGGGAGGTTCAGCCTTGCAGAAAGTTCGGCTCTGCCTTGTAGTTATCGAGATAAAAAGCTGAAATCACATGCAGGAAAGAATTATTATTTCTAAATGTGTTCTTTTGAAGAGAGAGGGAAGATTAGTTGTAAACTTTTTTAAATTTTACTTTCAGTTAGAAAAAGATGAGCTTGAGATCAGTCTGATTGCCACCATGGGGGATTTGAGACAGGCTCCTTGAATTCTTGACTCTGAGATGTTTTGTTCCTGGCCCTGCTGTACAAACAGCAGTGACTGAACTTTAAGAGTACTTGTGAGTGGGTTTTAGCTCTCTTGACTTAGCCAAGGGAAGCCAACAAGGATTCAGCCTGCATTTGAATTACCATTTCATGGAAAGTGTGCAGCAGTGATGGGGTGATTTCAGAGATGAGGCTGGTATTCCACGGGAGTCCTTGGCTGCTTCCTCACTGTCCTGTGCAGAGCAGCTCTCCCCTCTCATGGCGAGGACATGATTGTACCCTCACTTCAGCTCTGCTTTAACTAATCACCTGGAAGTGTTTTGTTAGCTGTTATTTAGGGATGTAACTAAATATGGATCCAGCCTCTGATCTTCATGCAGTGACTATAATGATGTCCTTTAAAGTGCCACTTCTCATTGCAAAAACTCCTTGTCTGGTGGAGTCCTTGTCCTCTGTACCAGCTCAGAGCATAATTTTGGTCTCATCCTGTTATGACTGTGACCTCCATTTCAGGTGCCTTCAGCATATTATTTACAATATCACTGACCACTCTGCGCAGTCTGGGGGAGAAAACCAAAAAAATCTACTTCCTAACATAATCTTTGCTCTATTTCATCTTTTAAAAATGTACCTGGCCAGCTGGGATCAAGGCTAGAATATTTCTTACCTCTCTTTCTCCTATCAAGCAAAATCAAAGCTGCTGATCTTCGCAGGGCTGGCTGCCAATTGAAGTGCAGTCACTCCTCATCACTGAAACCTGCAGGCTGTTCAATTCTGGGCTTCTGCAAGCCAAGACCCAAAGCTGACCACAGGGAAGGGTGGGACAGCCTCACAGAGACGAGCACCAGGTGGCTTTGTCCCTCTGGCTCAGGCATTTTAGTGGGAAAATGCAAGCAGGAGCTGATGGACTGAGGCAAGAGCAGTGAGGAATTAATATGAGCCTCTGGAGTGGACAGAAATGATGGCTGATGCTTTGTTATTGCTGGGGACTGGGGGTGAAAAGGTAAGTGAGAAACAAGTGCAAAAAGAGAGGGATGTAACAGGAGCCTCTTTCCTGGGGAGCTGAAGGGGCCCAGCTCTTTATAACGCTGTTTGCTGTGTATGAATCACCCGTTCACAGAGCTCCTGTTGGGTTTGCTCTATACCTTTATTTTCAGGGTCAGCTTGAAGCACCCTTGCTTTAGGTGGGAGGACCTTTTCTTGAGGCAGTAGCTGAACTCCCCACCCCCAAAGGCATGGTCTTTGCTACCTTCTGGCGTCCACTCAGGTGATGGGGACCAGTCTCTGCTGCTGGACCCCCTTCTCTCCAGCTCTGTGCCATGCAGGGGCTTCTGACTTGAACTCCAGAGCTCTCAGATTCCCGGGGCGAGCAGGGGACTGAAGCTCTGAAAGACAGTGTCCCGTGTGTGGTAATGCAGAGGGTGAGGTGAGATGGGTGGGTTTGTGTAGCAGCGGGGGCTAGGAGGGTGCAAAGAGGACACTGCCCAGCTGCCACTGCAGGGCAGCCTCCCCCAGAGGAGAATTAGCTCCTCTTAGCACAAAGCTTCAACTTAATTATTTTAGCTACACTGGGATAATTTCAATTAGCTCCTCACATCTGATGCTATCTTTCCTGTTCTGCTTAGGCAGCATTTGCCCTGAATTTTTTTGCTCTTGCACTGGAGTTTGTCAAGATTAAAAGTCTCACCCGATTTCTAGGTGCTTTGTATTTATGCTCTGAGCTTCATTGTTTATCAGATTGTTCAGGATATTGAAACAACTTATTGGAAACAGTTTCTTCTTGATTAAATTGCATCTGTAGTGCGGAGGTTGGACTCATTTCTCTGCCTCTCTTATCTCACCAGCATCAACTCTCAGCTGGACACATCTTCTCAGATGATTACAAACTTTCTCAGAGTCCTGTTGCTCCCTTCCCCCTTGGTGCTTCTTTGTCAGCTGCATGTCTGCAGTGTCACATGTGTGATGGAGCTACTGTGCAGGCAATATCTCTTCATTTGGAAGGGAAAGAGTGCTTTGAAAAGGAGGGAGATTAAGTCAAGAAAATTTCTGTGAGCTTTGGTGGAAGCGACCTGTTCCTCTGGGGTAAGACATATTTTAAAACTTTACCCAAAAAAATTTGCTGGCACTTAGGGTTGTCTCATGGTGCGAATGATGGGAGAAGTAGCCTTCCCTTGAGAAGCTGATAGTGGCAGAAGGGCCTTGTGGATGCATTTTCTGTTCAGGAATGGTGCTGCAGACTGCCCAAACTCTGGTTTGTACTAAGGTTAAAAGAAGAAACAAAATCCCACTATATTTGTTTCCCTTTTCCACACCATTTACAAATCTGGGCTGACTATATACCACCCTTTCTCTTCCTTTTTTTTTTTTTAATTCCAAATTCTAGGGTGATGTTTGAAGATTAATTTTTAAAAAATGATTTTTAATTTTTAATATGTGTTAGCTGTATAACGATAGGAATTAAGCCACTCTGCCATTCCCATCATGCTCCAAGGGGCCAGTTTTTACACAGGTGGTTATACTTATTTACCCCACAGAAGAGTGCTCTGCAGGAGCATCTGTTTGGATTTCATCAAGGACAGGAGCTCTGCCCACATTGGACTGGAGACCTCTGCTCACTTGTAGTTATCTCCTGTTGGTTTTAGCCTATCCAATCTCCTAAGTGATGGGAAATGTCAGAGAGATGTGATAGTGCGATCTGAAGGATTGTCTCTGTTCAATATCAAAGCAAACTTGTGGTTGTCTTGTAATAATTAAAACCATTTGCTCAGCTAATCAATACGTCTCAGTTTAGCTAAGTCTTGCTCAGTCCAGACTTTCTCTTTAATTAAACTTGCTTCAGTGACCTTTTATCCCCTTGCTTGCATCAATAATGCCATCCGTTTGCCTATATTAATGTAATAGGAAGGATGTACTCAAGCCAGCTGTGTGGAAATCTTGATTGAACAATTTTATGAGGAAAAGGCTGATTTGACAAGAAGGTTCATGATGCATTTGCAAGAGAAAGAAAGACTCAGCTAGGAGAAACTTGTTCAATTCCTTCATAGCAACTAGAAGGTTGTTGGCAGTGAGTGTCCTGATTCCTGATGCCCTGATTCCATGGGATTTCAGCTGGTTTGCTCCTTTGGTATGGATCAGCAGGGATGCCACCACTGTAAGTTGTGTCCTGCCTGTGCAGAACACAAGACCCCGTATGACTACAGTGAACCAGGTCTGTATCCTAAACCACAGAGTAGTTTCAGTACCACATGGAAGGTGATCTACCAGATCTCCAGTCTGCTCTGACATGTCCCTTCTCTTCTGCTGCTTCTGGGAATTGCCAGATTTACAGACTGGGAGTTTACTGCTTTTTAATTCTTTGCCCTGTGTGAAACTGGATTGGTCAGGAAACCCTTTGTTCTGACTGTAGCAAATTTGCCTGCTAAATGCTTCCACAGTCAGAGGCTGGGTAAAACAGATGACATTTTGTGTGGCTGTGGATTTGCAGCCTCTGTTGGTGCAGGCCACCTGAGATCTCTTGGCATCATGCAGAGACATCCATTTGTCTGTCTCATTTTCTCTACCTAGTAAACACAGATTAATCTCTCTCGAATGCACAGCTGGAGAATTTAAAATGGAAATAAGTCTGCTTTGTGGGAGCCAGCACAAAAATCTCAGCCCTGCATCCTGACTCAGTTCAGAGGGTCTTAATAAAGCTGGTGGGGTTCAGGGCAGACCTTAGAGCCAGCCAGCCCAGTGCTGGATTGTGCCCTTAGCTGGTATGCAAATTCATCACCCTGTGATTCATCCTGAAATGGGGAAAACAGCTGAACTTTTATATGACAGGAGAGTGGGCAGGTTTGAATTGTTAAAAATCACTGTTGCATAGACAGCACGTGAAGCAAAGGGAATGTGCTCACTTCATACTCCCCCGGCCTGTCTGTTCCCCAGCCTTTTGCTGCTAAAGGTCACTGGATGCTCTGCAAAACTTAGAAAAACATTGCTACTCTATGTTTTTCTTTCAATCTACTCTACTGCCATTGCAAAGCCCAGCTGGGGGAGACTGCCTAGGCACTGGTTATAATTTCTGTGTTCCATCTGTCTCCTCGTGGTGCAGGGAAGCAGGGGTGGAGCTGTGCATGAAGCTGGCTGGCTCTGCTTTATGGGCACAGCCAGGGCATTCCTCCTCTGGAACAAAATGAGAAATATGCTGACATTTCTGAGAGCCAGGGAGAGGGGCTGGCTAACTCCAGAATTGTCGAGAGGCTGGAGAATGGGATGTGTACCCAAAATGAACATCTATTGACTTCTCTAAAGCAGGATGTTTCTGCTTGGAGTAAAGTGGGATGTGGTGTTTCTCCCTTCCTTCCTTGCTGCTACTGCCCACCCTGCATGCCAGCAAACACCAAGGTCAATGGAGAAGACCCTGTTCTAGAGGCTTTATTGCAAAGATGATTTTGCAAAACGTTAATTTTACTGCGTTTTTGATGAGGTGAGAGTGGGAGGCGCAGGGTATATTGTCTGCAGAAGGCTCTCTTGTTCTGTCTGTCCCTGACTTGCCATCCAGGGCATCCTAGTTCCTCAAGACACTCCTGAATGCTCTGTTATATGTTTTTCTGCTGTTTAAAACTTACCTTCTCCATTGAAAGGCACAGCCACCTGTGGACTGTGTTCCCCTTTCTGGAGGCTCTTACTATGAGATGTGCTAAAGATTTAAGAGTGTTTAAAGCTCAGGATAAAACTCAGACTTTCAGAAAAGGTTCTGAAGAGATTATTATTATTTATTTCTTATTAGAAGTCCATAAGGCATGCAAGGTAGCAATTAGTTAGCATGCAATTAGTAAGTATTAGTACTTACTAATACTAATTACTATTACTAATTAGTTAGGAAGCAATTAGTTAATTGTCCTTATAAGCAGCAGGGGGTTTGACATTGAGCAGTGACCCACTAGCATTCCTGCCTTTCCCAGAACATCCCCATCTCTCAGAATGCAAAAGTATTTTCCTTTTTGTAGAGTTTGGCAAAACCGTAAGAGTTTAGCAATGCTGCTGATATTTTTGGCAGAATCTGAAACCTCGATGTCCCCACCTGTAGAAAATAATTTCCAGCTAATGCTGGCAGGTGTAAATAGGATGCAGAGTTGTTTCCAGGGCATTTAATGCCACAACTAAATGTTTTTGAGCCATGAATAATCTGCATTCAGCTAGAAAGAGCACTGCATGCTCCCCTGAGACAGCACAGACTGACCATCCCTATTCCTTGTTGGAACAGGCCTCCTTCATCCCACAGAGGCAAGAGCTCACCTCTCACGCAGGCTCTGTGTCAGCAAAGACGCTCAGGGATGCAGGGCTGATCCCTCCCTGCCAGGCTGAGCAGGCACAGCGGATCAGCCCAGGCACTGGCGCTGTGAGCAGAGCTGGCATCAGCCACGGCAGTGCCCCTCTGGGGCTGGTGTTTGACAGCAGCAAGGTCACCCTCTGTCTGCAGCTCTGCGCCGAGCAATCTCCTGTGCTACTGAGGCGAGATGAAATTCAGGGCTGCTCTGTTCTGCTTTCAGCTCATTGAAATGAAGCCTGAAGGGTGAAAGCCAAATGAAGCGAAGGCAAACAAAATATTTTGCATGAATATTTTTGTAAGCTCTCAGGGGGCTGAGAGCAGCATGTCCCATATCCCTGGATAATGGGGCCCTGAACAATTACAGTGTGGGCACAAGCTGAAAACTGCACTGGGTTAGCTCAGCTGAAATATCAAATGAAGAGAGATGGGTATGGCTACTCTGAAAGCAAAAGGGAGGCTCATTTTTGCATCAGTTTGGGCTGAGCTGTGCTCCCTGCTGCTGTCTTGCCCCATACAGAAGCCGGTGCTTTAGGGAAATGCTGTGAGCCTTTTCCTGAGACTCCTCTGTGATGACGGTAGGGTAGGCAAAACTGAAATCTGCTAGAGTGATCCTGCTTGATCTGCTACGTCTCCTGAACTCGTGGTCGGGTAGGTCTGTAACTGCAGACACAGTGCACAGAGGAGCCTGCACAACTCACAGCAAAAGCCCTTTTGCCACCAAAGGGAGCAGGCTGGGGACCGCAGCTGCTGTGTGTGTGGGAGGAGGTGAAATACAAAATCTCCACAGTGGCATGTGGAAAGGCAGGTAATGGCCCTGCAGAACGAGCTGGGTATCGACTGCGGGAAGGAAATGGGCTTCCCGTTTGCATGAATTATCTTCTTTTCTATGTGTGCCGGCTGGGGGCTGGTAAAGCCATGGATTATATATAGCAATATTTTATGCTCCTTACCTGGGTCTCTCTTCATTTTCTACCTCCCCTTTTTGCCATAAAAGATCCTACTCTGCTTTAATTTTAATGTTCCTGAATAGGAAAGCTGTAATTAACTAGTCCATCATGATTACTTTTATACCTGAGATCATTAAAGGTAAGGCAAAGTCGCACCTGCTCCTGCGATATGCTGCCATGCTATTGAGAGCATAGATACATTTTGAACATTTTCCTATGAGAGTGCCAGTTTCACTGAAAGTTCCTGCAGCCATAGGCTGCCTTCTAAGCCAGGAGCTTCTATGCTCTCTCTCTCTCTCTCTCTATCCCTAATTATTCAACTCTACATCAGTAGGTTGGTATTTAATTATAGGGGCATTTTTTGTTTGTTTTGGATCATGACCTTTTTGCTCTGGATCACCACAAGAATTTATTTGGTGCAGTATCACTTCTTCTAATTACAGACTTTTAAAAAAACCAACCCTTTGTTTGTGTTACTACAGAGTTAAATGCCCTCTGGTTAGAAGAGAGTCTTGGCATTTCAGTTCAGTAAATGCTGTTTGGATTTATTAAGTCATGCAAAACTAACAAGCAAGATTAAATAGAATAAATGAAAAAAATGCACTCCAAAAAACCCAGCTACTCCTACAAGAAGTGGGAGAACTCCTAGGGTGTGTGGTTAATTTTAGAAGATGGCAGTTTTGTGATCTTTATTATGATCCCTGGAGCTCTTGTGTATGTGTCTTGCAGCTGCTCTCTTAATATTAGAAAACACCCACCTCCAAAGAGCACCAGAGTTTCTCTCTTTGGTTCAGGGCTGTGTTTTTAGGATCATCAAGGGCTCAGCAGTGCACAAAGATGGGCACCACTGAGGTGCTCCGACATGGGCAGCTGCATTTGCTAATATTGGCCATCAAATGTTAACTAGGTCATAAAAATGTCTGTGGGTTGGGCATAATTAGTCTCCTAATGATCTGCTGTTTCAGTCCCTTCTCCAGTGGCTTCACGAAGGTTGTGCTTATGCACACGTGTCAGGGTTAGCAATCGTTTTGTTCTGCGTGATGGTAATGGCTGGGGGCTATGAAACCGTTCTTCAGGTTTTAGTGGTTGTTTTGGTCAAACATTTCCCTGTCATCGGGCATGAAGTCCTGGTGTGCAGAATGGCTTAGACTGCTTGCAGACAACTACACTGTTCCTCTCGCAGCTAGACAGCAGTAGGATAGTTGTCAGATATATTTTTACAGCTCTTTTTTACCTCCATTCCCCCGGATTTATAAATCATAGCATTTGCTTTTGAACACTTGCAGCTAAATAAAACCCAACACAACAGCTTTCCTGTGCTGTGGAAAGCTGTTCTGAGATTTTTGCAACCTGGCTTACAATTCTCAGCAACCAAAAAACCCGAGTGAATGTGGTAGAGACAGCATTTCCTAGGCATAAGGCTGTGTGGGAATGTCTATGGAGTCAAAGGCAAGAAGCTTCTTATTTAGAGAGGCATTGCATATAAATAAATGTTTGCTAAACAAGCCTTTCCCCGGGCATTACCCCTCCTGCCTTCCAGCGGGGAATGTTGTGTGGAGGTGTAGGGGACCACAGGTGACGTTTGCACAGCTCCCTGGGTCATTGGGGCTCTCCCATCCATCCTCCCTGTGCAGCCCTGGCGCTGTGGCTGCTTTGCCATGGGGGATTTGCTGCAGCAAAGCAGAACAGCTGCCTGCAGCTCTGCCCATCTCCCTGCTCCCAGCTGAGCAAACAGATCTCGTGCTGCCAGGAGGGAAGGAGAGGTCATATGGTGACACCTCTTGTGACATTTGCTGTGGAGCTGACTGTCCCTGGACAGAGTGGCTGAACCCCACTGTGGGACAGCCTGAGCTTGAGCACCTGGGCTCAGCTCTGCAATTTGGGCAGGAGCCCAAGAGGTGGAATTGAAGCTTCCTAACTACCTGTTATGAAAGGAGCTTTGCAGCTTTCACAAAGGGCAATTGAGGACAAAGGTGTCTCCCTATTGTAGATCAGTGTTGTGCAAAACATTTTGGTTTTGCAAAGTTTTTGTCTGTATCGAGTGCTTTTCCAGACGTGAGGCAGGCTGTGACAACCCATCTCTCCACTGCTGTTCTTGCTCCCTGGCTTGGGGCAGCATTGTTCTTGAGGAGTTTGAGCCATTCCAGAGGCTGCCCCAAATTCCAGCCTTTTGCACACAGCATGCTCCTGGGTATCTGAGCATGGCTTGGCCACGCTGCTCTCCTGTTGGGAGCTGTGCTGTCCCACAAGCAGTGAGTGCCCAAGTAAAGCCAGGCTCTCCTCCTTCCCTCCCTCCCTTCCACCTTGCCCCACAGAGGGTGACTTCTGCAAATTAAAACTGCTGGAGATCAAATTGAAGCCCAGTGAAAGCTCTGGGGGTCTTTCTGCTGACTGCCTCACCCCTGCCTGCTTTGGGTGCTCCAGAGAACTCTTGGTTTCCACCCTCATTGCACCTTTCTTGGTCTGGCCTGTGCAGGACTGCTGTAACCAGGCTTTATTGAAGCATAGGCTTGATTTAGGCAGGGACAAGTCCCTCTGCACTGGAGCAAGGAGAGGAAGCCTTGCTGCAACTGCCTGTGCAGCCCTGCTGAAATGAGCTCCAGGTGGAGCACAAAGTACCACCTATCCTGCAGGGGAGGGAGAATTTAAAAAAAACCCAAACTCCTTGGCTCATTGAATCCAGTAGCTTTTGTTCCTATGATTGTCTAGATTTAGAGCGTGTGTAGGTTCCTGAGGGAAAGTAAATTAAACTCTGAAAAAAAACTCCATTCTTTAGAATGGCTCATAAAAATATCTTCTAACAGGAGTGCAATTTCTGCCTTTGTGTCCTCTGGAGCTAAATGATCAGCCATGTTATGTGCTGTGCTTCGTTACCCAAGAACATTGCAGCAACGAGCTGGAATAATGAGTGCAAAGCTTCATTCAGAGGGTGTCTGAGATCCTCAGAGCTTCAAAAGACCAGGTTTGTTAGTGAGAAATACTGAAACATCCTTATTTAAGAAATGTATATCTTCTAGGATGGTTCTGAACATTACAGCTACATCAGCTGAGATGTCAGACATAAAAAGAGACTGTGTGGTTCCCACTAATACCTTCTGAACCGTGTCTGTCTTGGCTGCCCTTCCTGGCAGTCAGCATTTCGCAGCTCTCATTTCCAAACAGCCGGATTTGGCTTTACGTAGGAGATCTCTCCACTAGCAGTGGGAACAGAAATAACTGACATTCTAGCAGCAAAATGTAAAGAATGTAATCAACTTTGCAAGCTTTAAAGTCCTTTCTGGATGGGTGGAATGGTCGTACCCATCAAGCTATTCTCATCTCTCCTAGCTTCTTAACATTGGTTTTCGAGCACCATGTAGTCCACAAGAGCAAGAACAATGTCCATTTCCATTGCACGAGGCTGCCAGGCTGCTTTGTTCACGTGAGCTACTGTGTACAAAGAGTCAGTTTGAGCTTATCTCCTGCGTCTTCTCTGAGCTAAAATATTGGCATCAATTTTCAAAAAATACATTTTATCTTTGCAGCAATGAATTTATATGTATCTTTAAATGAATTTTTGTAAGTCGTTTTTCATGAAAGACTTTGAAGCATATCGTGAGCTAACTGGCTTTGTTCCCTTTCTTCAGACAAACTGACATTAAGAAACTTCAGGCTTCATCCTGACAGATCTTATGACATTTGTGCTCTCTCACTGAGCATTGTGGACATAATTTTGTCCCTTCTGGGATTAGTTCTACTTTACCAAATCACTCAAAGATTATCACTTGTACCTTGTGTCCAGTATGACTTCTAATTCCGTGGTCTATAATTCCCACAGAGTACTTGATTAACTTCTGAGGTATTCTGTATAACGTCGTTCTAAGTCCTCAAAGCGATTTAGCAAGCCTTGCTGCCTTCACAGTATTAATGTTCTCTCAGTGTTGCATTCTGATGATAAACCCTATTTTAAATAAATAAGCCCACAACACTGAGTGTGCATTTTGATCGGACTAATACTGATCTCCCATGCATTAATATGAATGAGTAGGATTAGCAGGGGAAAATTTACAATTTCTCTAAGTGCTGGAAATCTGAGTCAGGCTAACAGTGTTAAAATTTTGCCTTGGCTTGTTCATTCTTAATGGTTTTCTTCCTAAGTTATAACCAAGCATATAAATGCAGTCAAAGGCCAAGAGCACCAAATATAGTTTAGAAGTTGAAATTTTCATTATGTAAGTTGGAGATGTGATAATTTGCAGGCATTTTTTACTCTTATTTTCCTACAAGGTTGGGTTTTGGGTTTGTTGGTGAGAGGAATTGTTTAGGTTTTGTACATTTGGTTGTTGATGGTGGTTTTGGGTTTTTTTAAAATTGAAACACGTATCAGGAGCTGGCAGGGTTTGGAGTGTGGGATACATGTGGGTGGTTCAGCGTGGAGATAAGGAGATGGAGCAGAAACTAATTTCCACCTTTACCTATGTGAAGTGTGGGGCATAAGGAAAGAGGAGCAAGGTTCATCTGAAAGGTGCCAACTGAAGGGCCATGAGGCACCTTCTCACCTCACGCATTTCGTGGTTCCATGAATTAAGCAGGTATTTGTGTGCAGAACAGTGGCTGTAGATGTCCTTCTAGTATGACCTACAAAACATCAGGAATGACAAATTGTCCCTGTCCCAAAGGCTGTGGGAAGGAGGATATGCTGGGTGTGCTGTTCATGCTGTTCAGCCGGAATGTGGTGGGGACAGGGCACCTGTGGTCTGTGAGCTTCTCCACCTCGGCCTGCAGAGGAGCTCCTGCAGGGACCTGGGCTTTCATGAGTGTCTTGCTTTCATGGCCTGTGCATCCATTCAGATTATAAACCCCTTCCCAAAAGGAAACATCAGGCAAACTTCTGGAAACTGAAGTGACAAATGGTATTTTTTGCTTCTTCTCTTTAAAACATCCTTCTTTAAAACTCTGAGCAGCTGCAGTCTCCTTGCCCAAGCAACTTAATTATCAACTCTGTGGTGAGCCAAGCTCTCCTCTTTAGGTCATTGCAATGAGGAAACAGCTTAGTTAGAGCAGCATCTCTCACAGGTGAACTCCATGGCATTGACAGCTCAGAAATGGAACAGGCTTTGCTAGTGCAGCTGTGTGTGCATCACTGCCCTTCCCACTGCCCTGACACTGATTTACCTGGGGTTTCTCTGGCACTTGGCATTTAATGCATATGGAGCTGGAAACTGGAAGATACCACAAACTGTATTTGCTCCCAGAACCCTCCTTTGGCTGATTGATCCCTTCTCCCTTTGAGCATATATTAACTTCTGTTATCAAATATACATCAAAGCATTGTGTATCGTTACTACTCACAAATATTCTCTATCACCATTAAACAAATGAGGTGCAATTGCTGGATGAAGTTAGGGAGAGTTGCCTAGCTGGAGAGAAAGCAGCAGGGAAAGAACAGAAGTGTCTCCTCTTTTTGCATCTTGGCTACTGTTCTAGGAACACTGAATAATTAGGACATGGATTTCCTTGACATCCCATCTTAGACTGCGCTGTTGGGAAATGCACATCTCCCTCGGGGTCTGGAGCAGAAGTAGAAACATGGAGGCAGAGGCTGGCTCTGCCAGGAGAAGGGCTGGCTCTGCAGCAGGCTGGCTCTCTGCTCCCTGCCCAGGTGACTTTGACCTTTTACTTGTTGTTTTTAAGTCGTGATACTGCTTGTGTGCAGGGCTGGGTCTGATACTGGAACTGAGGGTGTGCTGGGGAGCCAGAGCTGTGCCACCTTTCCATGAGGGAGCAGAATGTAGGGCACTTAAAATGACTTTCAGGGATACTAGCTGTGTATCTTTTGTGGGTGCCAGTGCCTGCTGCCTCAGCAGGGGGCTGCAGATGCCTTTAATCAATATATTATGATTTTACCACAACTGTGTCATTTTGACTTTCCACGTGTTTCTGCAGAACCAATTATATGCATATATACATGAATAGATTCAACTCCCTAGGCTGTTGCTGGGAGCTTAAGCTACTCAAAAATCCTATTTTCAGAAAGAAACAACATGAGAACAAGAAAATTCAGATGCTGAGATATGTTCTGATGCTTCCAAGGACGAAGGGTGTTGGTTCCTACAGAAACAGTTTTGGGAGGCTCTACAGTGGCACTGCTTATGCAGACCTGCTAAACAAGTTTCACCCTCACTGATTTTCTCCACTGCAGGAAGTGCTGCAGGCTTCTTTCCTGCTCTTGGAAGAATCAGCTGCTGAGAATGGCTGCTATTTCCAACCCCTGTTGCTTGCTCAGACAGGAGAAGGCTGAGAGAGGTCTGTGAGGAGGAGGTGGGTGCAGGTGGGACAGCTTGCCTTTCTTCCTTTCTAACAGTCTGTGTAACATAGAGAAGTGAAATACTTACAGGTGTCACTAAAATGCTGAAGGCACCAAATATTTGTGATGTTGACCTGCCATGATTTTGTAAAAAATACTCTGTGCTACTCCAGCATGCAGTGAAATTCCAGACTCCTCACGACAGAGCAGCCCTGCTGCACCCAGGTTGGCAGGCTGCTGCCTGCTGAAAGGAACCTCTGTGTCTGAAGGTTCCCTGGCAACCAAGGTCTCATATCTAGTCCCCTTTTCTTTTTAATGTTAATTTAGCTTCATAGTTAAAGGGAAAATGCTGGGAAATGCAAAACATGAGGTGTTAATGGGTTAGGCGATGGAATTTATTTGCTTGCTATGGTGGTGAGGGGCTCAATCTGTGGGCACAATGAGGTTTCTCCAGATTTTTTTTATGATGGGTCAGAGTTAAGCCCTGGGTTTCTCTGGCATTTGGGGACTGGAGACCTCCAGCACTGGCTGAGTTAACAGGTGGTTTTGTGTTGCGTTGTGCTGTTGGCCAAATTTCTGGTTTTTTTCATGTCCAGGCACTGCTGTCCCCTGCCCCCCACCTCGGTATCTGGTTTCCCCCCCTGGAGGGCTCTGTATTTCGCAATCCTATACAAAGCCCACCAAATTCAAACCCTGCACTCCTTCCCCATAGGATGTTGTATTCTCCCCCACCCCCTCGTGTTACAGTATATATGGAACTGTAACACGCCATGCCAGTGCTTCCCTAGCACAACCCTGGTGCTCGAATAAACATCTGGGAAAGCCCTTCCGCTTGGTCTCTCCTTCCTTGGCACGCCTGTACCATCGGTGGGTTGGGTGAAACCCTGCTGGACCTTTGCCAGCCCTCCCGCACCCCCGAAGCAGCCCGGCAGCCCCTGGAACCGCGAGCAAACGCCCGGTGCCTCTGCCGAAGGCATTGCAGCAGTTTTATTCTTACAGCCCATATGGTGAGAAGTCAGGCATCTGTAAAGATTTTGGAGGGATGGAGGTACAGCAAAGATCCTGCATTGCCTCTGGGCTCACCTTTGCAATCAGTGAATTTGACAGAAATCCCATGGAACAAAATTCTCACTTTTTCAGTGGAGAATACCCCACTGCAGAGGAGGTAATGCTGACCCTGTGTCTCCATCCCTCCTTCACTCTCTGTTGGCTCAGTCACCCCAGACTGTCTCCACATTTCCAGCAAAGGGCACAAAAAGCAAATTTGCGGCTGCTGTGGGGACAAGCCACACCTGCAGCAATGCAGATTTACCAGTCAGGGTGGCAGGGCAGTTCCCAAACCTTGGGTCTGTTAGAAGAGTCTCTCCATGTCCTCAGGAGGATCCATAACCATGAAGAACCCTTTGCTGGTGGAAGCCCAGCTCCCCAGTGGACTGATGTGTCTGAGTTATACAGCTTCTTTGTCCTCTGCCCTTGTCAGGACAAGCATAACCTCGACTGCTTGTTATGGGGAGTGTGTGTGTGACCACACAACCAGAAAAGGGCAATTTGGGATCCTGTTATTCAGACAGCACTGTGTGAACTCAGGAAATTGGACCATGGGGTGAGAAAGCAAAGCTCTTGCTGAGTGCGAAGCAATGGGGAATACAGTTTAAGGAAAGAGGGAAAACCGGTAATGAGTCTGTTATTTCCTGCTGCTGAATTCCTGCTGAAGAAGCAGAGCTGAGAGCATGAAAAGTGGTCATAACCAGGTGCAGAAACTTTCCAGTTCTTTGCTTTTCTGGAAACTACCTAATTCACTGATGACATGAGGGTAACGGGAAAACACTTTCCCAAAGCTGAGATGGGTTATGTGATACTTGATTGAAATTTTCAATTGCTCTAAATATTAGTGATATTTGGAGGTAAGATGGTAAAATTTTTCAATAGAGGGTTTTTAGACAGCAAACTGTAAAAAATAGTAAATTATTAACTTGGGAGGAATATGAATTGACAATCAGATAACTGTGCTAAAATTTGCCAAACCCTGGAATCTGTGAGCACTGCTAAAGCATATGCAAGCTGGAAGCACCCTTGAGAATTGTGATTATGCTGCCACCCTCCCCTTCTTGAACAGGCTGTGTGTGCCTGGGTATGGAAAGCAGTTCAGTAGAGGAAGAAATTGCCATTTTGATGCTGCACTGACATCTGAGGAAGAAGTGAAACGGTGCTGAAGGTGCCCAGGGCAGGGACAGCAGGAGAAATGCAGAGTGTGCTGGGCTACATGTGCTGGTGTCTGTAGATGCTTTGCTGTACTTTTTCCTCCTAATCAAGGCAGTTGGTTTGCTTCAGGCTGGGATTGAGGGTTTGTGTTGTATGGAGAGGAGAGTGAATTTCCCTGGATTATAGCAAACCATGTGAGTGGAGAATATGCAAGGTCACACAGGGGCGCTAAGGCAGGAACCAGGATAAAACTGTGATCTCTTCAATCCTGATACAACTCCCAACAGTGAGGAACATGTAGGGGAAAGGGCACAGAGATTTTCAAGTCATTTGAATTGATCCAGATACTTATGCACGGGGCTTCATAGCATGAAGGGTTTTTACACCCCCAGTATAACCAGAGTGAAGCTCAAAGGAGCAGCAGCTTGGGCCATCTCCCTTTTTACTGTGCTGAACAGCAATAAAAACCTCCTAGCAAGAAAAGGGATTTGCGTGATGAAACCTTAAACAGCTCCAGTCCTTCACCTGAAGTGATGCACTGGGTTGTAATGAGATCTAAGTTAAAAAATCCAATTTATACTTCAGTTTAATTCTAATTAAAATGTGCTTTTCAGATTTCCACTGATAACTCTCAGATACCTGATGTAGATCATGAAACACTGGAAAGGGCACTCATTTTGAGCACTTTTATATTTGTTAGTCATGCTGACAAATTCTCCAGAGTTGTTATTGAATGGATTCATAGAAGTAGCCACCTTCACAAATGTGGGATCTAAATCTCGTCTGCTGGAGAAACTGGAAAAAATATCCTGATCTGAACGGGAGCAGCATTGGGCAGGCAGAGGGAATGCTGCTCTGGGAAGCACATTGCTCAATGCCTGCTCACAGGTAATGATTTTGTTGCCAGGGTTTTTTGGATTAGGTGCATGAAACCAATCAATGTATGTGCTTCTGGCAAGAATCTTAATCTAAATATGGTCACCCAAAAGTGCTTTTGCAATGTCTCATTCTGGGGGTTTTCAGAGGTGCATTTCAGAGGTATGAATTTATTGGTCACTATCTGTACAAACTGCATCTCTGGTGGGAAGGTTTGCTGGCAAAGCAATCCCAGCAAACTGCCTCTGATGGTGGCTGGTAGAGGCAGAAAGTGCATGAGGTAAAGCACAGGATGCAGTTAAGGATGGACTCCTTTTCCTCCACTACTTATAAATTAATGCCAACATCCTCTGAGGATCTCCCAGGATTTCAGTTCATGAGCTCACATGACATTAATCACAGAATCTTTCACCATATCAGCATGTCAGCAGTACATATCCCAGGGCGAATAACAGCCCTGTTAACCAGCCACCATTCCATAGGAACCCAGAGCCTGGTTATTCAAGGCACTGGATATATTCTTTTTCTGTCTTCAAAACTGCAATTAGACTATTGGGAGACCTGTGGGAGACACTTCTCCTGTGGAGGAGCGGATATTTATGCTCTGAGGAGCTGCCCCCAAATTGTCTTAAGTAACTAACAAAAATAACTTACCCAGTTACTCTCTCATCATTGCATTTCAGGAGGATTTCAATAATCTCTGATGACAGGCTCTAAACATAACACAATTATCAGGACAGCAATAATGCCCTATTTCAAATAATGTCTATTACACTTCTGAATGTAAAATCTCAAGCTACTGAGAGATAAGGAACACGTGGTGATTACGTAGGGAATCTCTTTGCTACTGGAAAGATTTTCTTGTAGTGTTTGCAGAGAGGAAATGTTTGTTTAGCTCCTTTGATCTGCAGCTGCTGAGTTGTCTTCAAGTGGGAATGGCCATTTCTAGATGCTTTAGAATTTCAAGAAGCATTTGATCCAGAAAGGTACTAGACACAAGTTCTCTGTGTTTCCAGGGGTACAGGGAATGCATCACATGCTGGGAGACACCCCTGCTGTTCCCCAAAGGATTAGACAAGGCTATCGTAACATCACCGGGGAATTTGAAAACAGGCATTGAAACGTGTTTGTTCTGTCACTTATGAGGAATATTTGATGGAGCTTGTTTGATTTGATTGTCTCACTACTGTGTGAGCTCGTTTATCTGATTATGCTATTGACCACTTTCCCATTGTATTGAATTTTAATAGTCCCAAGATTAATTAGATGTGCATAAAGAGCAGCTGCGAGAGATGTGAACCTTTTGTTCTGGATTTTTTTTTTCTACTGTTTTGAGAAGAAAGAGATGAGAGATAACTGAGTGCAATCAAAGTGCAGTCACGCTCTTGATTAACAATATAATTAGTTAAAAATCTGAAAGTTTTTCAGGGAATATCTGCACTTGATATTAGAGCTCTGAACTGACTAGAGAGACAGACTATGTTTGGATTTTGCTTTATTATTTATAAATATGATTGAATGTTTTAATAACAAAACCTGTAATTTTTTTAACAGGAAAATCAGTTAATAATAAATAAACAGACAAACCAGGACGGTATGTTGGTTTTAATGCTGTTACATTGACCCCAAAAGGGAAAGTTTCATCCCCGCTCACAGCTGTTTCGCAGCTGGATTTGCTCTAGTTCTCTAAATCCACACCCAGTCCAATGCTTCATAGAGATGCAGACAGAAAAAGGCTTTTTTTAATCTGGGGAGCAGGACTTTCTCTTAAAAAAATTCAGCTTAGGTGAATGCTTTCAACAGGAGAAGATAGAGGAGGGATGGTGCAGGCAGAGAGTACAGACCTGGGATGGAAGTGGCTGACTGGAATGGAGGATGTTGTCATTTTAGCTAAGGGTTAAAATGTATACTTTATCTTTTTTCCCAAAAGAAAAAAAAAAAAAAGTTGTTTTTCTTATTTAGCTGTTAAAATTATGAAAAAAATCTCTCAGGCTAAAATTGGTAAGAATATAATGAGGTTTTAATGAAGATTTTTCTGATAGGTTCTCCTGCTTTAATGAAAACTTTATTGCCAATTAACATTTGAAAATACCTGTTTTCACACTGAGTGCAAATTATGCCTAACATTATGTATAAAAAGAGAAACAACAGAAGAAAAAGAGCATTTTAATGGGTATTACTTGTGAATACTCTGTTTACTTGCCAAAGATAACACACAGGATAGAGAACTGCAAGTTACGTCTTATTTATATTTTATGTAATTATATGTTTTTACTTTCTGCTTTAACCAGAATAACCTTAAAAAAATCCTTTAAGCCTGTGGGATGGCACAAACTTGATAGCAATGAATCTGTATGAGCACACAAAATATGTATTCACTGTTCTAGAAATTGATGCTTCCAGATTTGAGTATCTCCACTCCAAAATACATCCTGTATAAAACTCTGAATTCCGTTGGTGCATCTGCAAGTTTGCATCTGCAAGTTTTCCTTACAATTACCTGTGAGTTTTAACTTATCAAATTTCATTTAGCAGCACTGCTGAGAATGATAAAAAATAGTAGACTAGAAAGTTAGCAAACTTATTTTTTTTGTGCAAGGGAAACTAT
Organism: Pomatostomus ruficeps; assembly: GCA_013400735.1. Taxonomy (NCBI): domain Eukaryota; kingdom Metazoa; phylum Chordata; class Aves; order Passeriformes; family Timaliidae; genus Pomatostomus; species Pomatostomus ruficeps. The sequence goes on from VYZT01011173.1 coordinate 1,106,218, forward strand.
TATTTTCAACATCTGGAGAAAATCCATCTCGGCTGTAATTACTTCCGCAAAAATTTTGATCTTTTTTTAAATGAAAAGTAGGTTTGTTTGTTTATTTGTTTTGTTCCGTAAATTTTCAGTGCCCATAAATCCCAAGGGGTTCCTTGGGAGACAGATCCACCCTTTTCCAGCAGGGGCTTTGGGAGGACAGGAGCGAGGATTTGGGCTCAGAAGAACCCACACCAGATTGATTCTGCTCTGGTGTTCTCGATACTTCATTTTGAAGCCTTTTCTCTATCCCAGTGTGCTGAAGCACAACACAGAGGGCTTGTCCTATTCATGCTGAATGTCTGATAATTAGAAATTAACTGTGCTTGCAGCCACTTCTTGGTGGGCTCATAAAAATTCTTTTAAATTCCGCACAGCCCCTCAGTATGCAGAAATTCTTCTGTACACCATCTGCTCAGGGCTTGTGGACATCTGCAAGTTACCTCTCTGTGACAAGGGTATCTGTGAGCTGAGTGTCTGCAGCATCCCTAACTAGCTGAAACATTTCAAAGCTGGCTACTGGTGAGAATGCAAAGGGGATTCTTGCACAAAATCAATCTGTGCTATGAAATAAATTACTGGGACATACTTGCAACTGTTTACCTTCTGTTAAGCTTGTTGCTACTGAATTAATTTTGGAAACATGGTAATTTCATTCTGCCCTAACTAATGTATGCATGGGATGTGTTTTTAGAGCTTTAAATCATCTGAGAACACTTACTTTCCTTAATTTATCACCTGCTTTCTAAAAACTTTAATTTGTAGTTTTTGTACTGTGCAATCAAAAACTTATTATCGAAGAGGCTGTCACTCAAAACCTCCTCCTTCCCTCTTGTGATGTTCAAAATGAGTTCTCTGTCAAATGTGCTTGTGTGATTCACTGGGACCAATTCTTTTCCGGATCTGATCCCACTTTCGCAGCTGTAAAGCCTGAGGAACTCCTCTGAATATTCACTGCAAATTATCTGATCAGCTGTTATCCAGCCTCCTGTTAGCAAAACCAGAATATAACAAGTGTTGGGTGAATTTACAGGCTGCTATGTAGCCTCACCTTTAAATTATTGTCCTTAAAAAGTATAGTCATGTAGTGCAGGAGCAGAGCTGATACAAGGATGCCCTGACTGTAAGGCACTGAAAGGCCACTGTTACACTTCCCTTTCATCAGGCAGAGAGAACAGATCATTTGAGCTCTGTAATCTGTTGCTGTTGATAGCTGACCTAATTTCGGAGTGCAGAAATGACTTAGCAGCAATCCCATCTCTTTGATAAAGGAAGTGAATAGAAGTGGTGTGTTGTTGAATGGCCTCTGCCAAGAAGGTCAGCAAGTTCTTAAGGGAAAACGTTTGATAGATGCTGCTAAATGTACAAGGCTTCTGCCTATTGCTTATTGACGGATTCTAAAATGAAATTCTTTTCTCTCAAGCTTGAAGGTCATTTCCAATACATGTCTTGGCACTAAACTCAGGATCACTTCAAATTAAATGCCAAGAGCGGAATTGAAAACTTGAAAATCTTCATATGCCGCAGTTACAAAAAACAAACCAATAAAGGAAGCACATTTAACAAGACTCACAAATGTCAGGATACAACTTCAGGACATATCCACATGCATGACTAAGACTTTACTCTGTGCATGCTCATATTGCACAGCTGATAGACAGAGAGGCAAATTGAACCTCGCTGACATCCTTCATCTATTTAAAATAATTGCTTCCAATGCATTGCAGGGGAAAGCAAAGTGGATGTATAATTAGACATATGCCTCGGTGGAAAGTCAGTCTATAGGCTTGGATATCTCTTTATTTTTAACATCCCCAATGCCATCTGGAGGTTATTCTAACCCCCAAAAGTAAGACAGCTCTAAACCAGCTTCAGCAGGGCTGGGCCCTGAGGTTCAATTATCATGCCTGGTGTCAAGTCATAACTCATTAATTTTCAGAAATATAAATTTATAATGTAATATAGCAGGCATAAATATTTTTGACACTTGATGGGGGGACACAATGGGAACAGAGCTGTACTTGGAGTAGCCTTTTTGGGCACATGGATGAGATGTCTGCTCGTTAAGGGAGCAGCCAGCTGCTGGCCATGGCTGATTGCATTGCCTTGTGTCTCTGGGAGGTATTTTTCTCTGATTTTACAAGCTGTAAAAATAGCCCCCGTGAGTCTGGGCTCAGACTTCCTGCCGCATTTGCACATTCCATTAGTGAAATAGGAAATTTGCTATTACAGTACAGAAGGTAAAATAGGGTAATGCATTTTGCTTTAGTGTATGTATATACACTTCTAAAGCAAGCCCTGAAAAATTTTCAGTGGCTTTCTCCCTGTCTATTCTACTGGCCCCTAAACATCCTCTTATCCTGCTACCCATTTCAAGGAAAGTGTAATATGCTAAATTTAATCTTACTGTGTTGGATTTGGGAAATCCCAAGAGACTTTTGGAGATCCCCTGTTTCTTGACTCTATCCTTTTATGGATGTAGTCAAGATCCTAGTTTCTTGACTACATCCATAAAGATGTAGTCTCCTTTTCCGCTGCTTCTGCAGCTCCCTGTAAATGCTCAATGCACTCAGCAGTAATGGGCATGGGGCAGATGGCCTGAGGGACAGGGTCAGTCCAGTGCATGTCCCCCAGGGTCTGTACTCAGCCTTCCTGCCCCCTGTGCCTCTTGGATGGTGTTTCTAGCAAAGGGCCTTTGGAGCAGCAGCATTCATGGGTCAGCTCACCTTCCTTTCCAGTGAGACTGGTAATTTGGAAAGCCCTTATCAAGAGTGATACTGCATTCTGGAAGATGGATGGAGAAATTCTTGCTATGCATAATACATGTTTCCCCCCAAGGACAAAGCTTAAAGCAATTCTAGCAGGATGCCAGCAATGGAGATGAGATGGAAATTCCCACATTGAATTCAGATCCGCAGTGCCATTTAGCAGCTGGAGAGTCTTGGACGAGGGAAGGCTGGAATTTCCTGGTGGATGGGGTTTTGGGGCAGGATGGCTATAGTGCAGCACCTCAGCTGGCTGTGTGACCGGATTCAAGCCTCTTGGGACCTGCAGCCTTCTGTGGTGCTGTTCAGTGACTGCCTCCAAGCTCTTCTCTGGTTTACCAAAACCTACCTGCCTCTCAGAGGCAGAATTTGAAAAAGGGTCCCTCCAAGCAAAGACTCCCAGTGTAGGTGTTTATGTGTACAAATACATTCAGGACTACTTTCAACCATATAGAACAGCTTGGAATTTGTCCCCAGTGTGTGATATATAGTGGCACTTAGAGACACGGTAGAGGAACTTGGCAGTGTTATGTTCTTGGTTGGACTTGATCATCTTAAAACTCTTTTCCTGGTCTAAATGGTTGCATGCTTCTATATAGAAATCAAAGGACTCCAAGTACATTTACTTTCTTGGTATGATAATTGTCTAGAACAGCTCTCCACCACCCTGAAAAACCTAGATCATCTTCTCTGGGTAACATTTATTGAGCTGTCACTAGAAAAAGAAAGTATTTTGTGGTGTTAGGCGTAACATCTTTAATCTCCCTTTATTTGTGGGGTTTTGGACTGGAGCAGGTACATTTACACTACTGAACTGCTGAAAAACCTTCGGCTGCAACACTTCTGTATATGTGAGATTTGCACAAAACACATCAGCTGTGGCACATGTGACAGGTTAGCAGATGGCCAGTACGGTCCCTGGCATTGTTCTGGTCTGGCAATCCTGCCTGCCATGGAGGCTTGCGCTGGTGCTGGAATGGAGGAGTGATGCAGTAGTATTTGATGCATGATCCTGCAACCATGGCATTGCAGGGCTCTGCCAGCGGTGCTGGGAAAACAGCATTTCTAGATTATATCAGCATAAATTTCTACAGAAACGGGCCTTCTTTGGGTCTGTGTGAGATAACTAGAAAACCACAAAGTGTTTAGCAGGTACCTCTCATTTCCCTGTCCTGCGATCAGAACCAATGCTTAGTGTGCCCCTTTGTGTGCCTTGCTCTGGGTTGTTGCTTCTGCAGTGGCAGAGCCCCTCATCTTCCTCCCCTGTCCCTGGCTGAGCAGCCTCACTGCTGTCATGGGATTCTGGCAAAGGAAGCTCTGCTTCTGTTCCCTGGGTGTATTTATCCAAACCTCGGGACCCCTCCCAGGAGCATAAACATTAAATGTGGCACAGAAGACTTTCAGCAACAGCAAAGAAGGGAAGGCAAGAGGCAGAAGGTGAGCTGTGAAGGGACAATCATAACCAGAGATCTATACAAACTTCCTTGTGAGCAATACAATACTTGAGCAGTCTGAGGAGGTGGTTAAGGACAGATGGGACATATCTCATAGGCCAAAGTTTAGCTGTTCCTGCCCGAGGCAAGGAAATGTCTGAGCTGGAGCTGCGAGGTGCCTCCCAGCCCTGTTTTCTGTGATTCTGCAAGTCTGTCCTTCAGGCTCGCATGGCACTGCTGGTGTTCTCAGCTGGTCTGATGGCTCTCAGCCCTCACGGGCCCCTCACTCTGCTCAGCATGAGAGCACTTGGGAGCTGCATGGCACGCTCAGCCCGAGGGGTCTGCCCAGATCAGAGATGCCTTACAAGAGTAAACCAGGAGGAATTTTCCATGCAAATAAGATGCTCAGGGCTGAGCTGCCTGGTGGCCCTGTGTCCCTCAGCACAGGACACTCAGCTGTCCTTGCAGTGCTGGTGCAGCAGGGCGAGGTGAGGGGTTATCAATGCACTGGGGGCTTGCAGTTCCCAGCTCACTGAAAGGCAGCATTTGAGGATGGCAGGTGGGATGGCATTTTTGTCATCCCACACCCAGAGAGCACTCTGTGGGACATGAAGAGCACAATGAGATGCAGCACCTTTTTCAGGAGAGCTGCAGGAGCCACAGACTGGCTGCTTTTCTTTGTGCTCAGTCACCAGGATGAACAACTCACTCAGGTGTCAGCTTTTGTCCCTGCAGTGGCTTGCCAGCCTGTGAATGGAATTGCTGATTTACCTCCACACAAGAGTATGACTCTCTGTGCCACCAAGTGTCAATAAGCACTAATTAGCCCAGTTCATGTGCAGTGACTTGAGTCTGATGCCAAGGCCCATTTCCTTTGTCCTGTATAAATCCTCTCCACTCCTACCCAGGGCCCTTGGCACCCTGCCACAGCCCCATCGAAGTGGAGAGTTACTCCAACTCTGCTGTTGTTGCCTGCCCTGGGGAGTCAGTAATTCCCCTTTACTACCCCAGGTGATATGAAGACAAGCAAAGAGGCTTTCTAACTGCTATTGCAATAGAAATACACGTGTTCACTGTCCTCACTACGGTGGAAAGAGATATTGTATTGGGTTACTGAGAAATGCTGCACATGGCTGGGTTGTAATGAAAGGAAACTGCTCTTTCCAGACTGCTTGGATCCCAGACTTGGATTCATCACTGCTGTGCTGGAGGAAAGGCTCGTGTGCAATCTGACATCTGGCTACAGGTAGTTTCCAAACAGTCAGATCTGTGGCTTGGGTCAGCTCTTTTTCTGGTATCTGTTTATGTGGACTTTAAGGTGCAGATGTAATTTTTTTCTTTTATTTTTTTACCTTGGTCATCAGCACTGCCAGAAGTCAAATTGTTTTTGATGAAAACACTGATTTGAGGCAGGCATGCTAAGACCAATGTTAAGCTGTTAATGGCACCTAGATTCAATTTTACCTTCTATGAAATACAGATTTCATGAAATGCTCCATGACTTCTCTGAGCTGTTTCAATTATCTTAAATCAGTTTTGAAAAAACAGTTCATCATCTTCAGCCAGTCAATTTTCTTGACTTTTTGACCTTAAAATCCAATCTATTGTATCCAAATTAGTTGGGACAGAACAAAAATACAACACTGGCAAATTAGCTGCCTTACAGAAGCAGTGGGCAAAATTCCTGCTTGCAGTACAAATCTGGAGCAAATTTAGCAGCTTTATGCCAGATCTGAACTGAAAGCAAAAGGGGGCTGTTTATTTTGATTCCAAATTATATATAAATGTTGTAAAAATTGTGTCCTTGCAAGAACTTCACTCTTTCTACAGACCCAAATATTTACATGATGACTATATGACAGAGAAACCGTGGCACTGAACTTTCAGGCGTTTGTACTGGAAGAGCTCCATAACGTGCTTTTATTCTAAAAGATGCTGCCCTTGTAAGTCTTTGCACCTCATTGTTTTTTATGGCCAACTTGTCCTTTTTGTAGAGAGTTATAAATGTGACCACGATGTATCTACAAAGACATGGTAATTAAATATATAATTAATTTTAATACTATGCAGTTTAAAGTTCTGTTCAAACTGTAGGTGATGTGATATTATATTTCAATGCTACTTTCATTAAAGACCTTACTAGGAAAAAATCACTGAAAAGCCTCTGGCTACCTATTGGGAGAGAAGGTGTGAATTTTATTGTCCATCTAATTACTTGGCTGAAGACTCTGAGATTTAAAATCCCATTTCTCACCCCAGTAGGGATGTTAGATACTGTTTTCTGGCCCAAATCCAAGCCAAAGAGTGAGTTTCTGCATACCAACATGCCCCTGCTGCTACAGCTGAATGTACTTCTTGCTGGTTTGTCCTGAAAATGTGGTGTAGCGTTGCTTTTGCTGTCTGCTCCACAGGCAGGTGCTGTGACAGAGCACCTGGGCAATACAATGAGTGATGTTTTGCCAGTTCTCAGAGCCTCTGCCAGGGAGCCCTGGTAGGCGCAGATTGGTAGCCTGAGGGTCTATAACTCCACCAGGCCATTACTGAACTTTTATGGTCACTGGGAACCAAACTGAACCTGCTGTGCGAGGGTGGGATGCAGCTCAGAGCCGGCTGTGAGCTTCTGTATTGCCCAACAAACACCGAAATCCTCTGGAAAAGCTCTGTATGAACTGATGGAAATGCACATTGCAGGGAAAACGCCCTAAGTGTTACTAAGAGAAAAACTGTCAGATTTTAAATTGAATTTATTAATTGTCTGTGCTATTTTGAACTCGAATACAAAACAGTGATGTTGGAAATGGCAGTGTCATCTGTGTGAGTGTTGTATGGGCAGCTCTGAACTTCTCCAGCTCCATCCATGGACCAGGTGTTGCATCCACATGGAGAAACCTTGCTGGCAGCAGTGCTGCCCTTACCTTGGAGATCCTTGAGCTCAGGGCAGGGCTCACGTCTCATCTCTCATTGTCCGGACAAACCTGTGGGATTTGCTGTGTAGAGCAGCACAAAATTCCCAGAAATACAAAACCTATTTTGCCTATGGCCTGCGTGTGGTGCTGGCATTATGGTGGAGATCTGCTCAGTTAACCATGAGGGCTGCAGCCACCCTGCTGATCCATAAAGAAGCAAAAAAATAGTGAACTAGACAACAAGGAATGAGACAATAACTATCTCACGTTTTCCCTCCAAAGAAGAGTAATTTATTGAACATTCAAAGCTCTTAATTAATTATATGAAACAAGCACTCCTTCTCCCCCTCTCTCTTTTTTAATAAGGTTTCGATAGCAAGGCAAAGGTGTGAAGTTGGTCTGGCCCTCCTCAGAGGATTAAGGCAAATTGTGTAAGATATATTTGAATCAATTAATCTTTTCTGATAGGTCCTAAATCATGTCATCAATCTATTTGCTTCCACAGGCGTAATCCTTAACATGCAGCTGTCTTGTGCAATAAGCCAGGGAGATGCTCAGTTGCATTCAAGGGAAATAAATTTAATTATAAACACATCATAGAGTCAAACATTTCCTGAATTTGGAATTCAATGTTTTGTCAGCTTTCCAGCAGAGAACGCCATCAAACTTTTATAGGGAAGTAGACTCTGCCCTGAATTTATATGTACTGGCAAGCACCTTAAACCAGAAAACTATTTCCTCTTTTTTACAACGTTTTTTAATTTAAGGTTATTTTTGTCTAACTTGTAGAATTATCCACAGTGTTCAATAAAGCCAAGAGTGCAGTTATTAGAATGTGTCAGAAAAGAAAGAAATACAAAAACCTACCTGGTCCACATGGCAGCAGCATCATACTCAAAATACTGCGGGGAGCAGAGGGACTGGAGTGTGCAGAGGTGCAGCAAAGCGCTCACAGCCCATGTGCGTGTGGCCAGAAATTCAACATCTTGCTGTGTTTCAAACCTGGTGGCTCCTTTTGGTGCGGATTGTTACTCGGCAGTTCTACCAAGGACCTCAAACGTGGGGCTGATGCCACGGGGATCACTGGCACTGAGTCAGCTGAGGGACGGTGGGACCAGAGTGACCCGGGGAACCACAGCCTGGCGTGGGAAGAGGGATGGACACCCAGCTGGGAGGGACCCCAGGCTCTGCTGGGGTGCCACAGCCAAGCCCTGGGGGCTGGGAGCTCCCCAGTTCCGACAGAGCCCCTGCTGACCCTGTTGATGCTACCTGAGCACACCACAGGCCCTCTGGAGCTACTAGAACATGAATAATTCTGCATTTCTCTTTCAAAGTTACTTGTTCCTATAACTCAGTGTTGTCTCCTCAGCCTCCAGTTCTTTTTGGATTCCTTTAAGAGGAATGATTGATGGGGATTTTTACTGTGTGGTTTGTTTTTTGTTTATCATTACTCCAGGTTATACTAAACATTCCATAATTTATAATGGAATGTTGTGTAACAGATGTTTTAAAGGAATTTTATGCTTTGAAAATTCTGTGAAAAGGGCAGAAAGAAAATATCGTGAAATCAGTGATGAGCCCTTCCAACACTTTCTCACAGTATTTTAGTTAGGGAAATGTGAGCTTGTTATTCTTTAAAGAATTGAAAAAAGTAAGTGTTTTCATTGTTCCTCCAGTGTCAAAGTGAGAGTCCAGCAGTGAGCAGCAAAGGTGAGATGCAACAGAGTTCCAAGGTGCTCACAGAGCCTGAGCAATGTGGGTTAGAGTTCCCAAAAGAAGGCAGCTGTATTAGTATATTATGTATCATAAATCTGTAATGGCAGAAAACTGTTCTTTTAATAGCTTCATTTAGTTCAGAGTAAATTTTTAATCTTCACTTTTTGCAGGCTATTATTAAAGTCAGTTTTATATTAGCTGGGGAGTTTCAGTGCAGCTTTGGCTCCACTTGAGGAAATCACAAATATTTATTGACGTGGCAGTTTTTCAGTGACCTACCAGGTCCCACAAAAAAATTTACTTTTTCCCATCTTCCGTGGTTTGCTTTTAGTTTATTATGTAGTTCCAGTGTCCCTGGAGCTCTAGGCCTTGTGGCTTTTTGAACCCTAACCCTACCCTGACCAGTAAAAGCAGCCTTCTGCTGAGGCTGAGGTGTCCAGCACGTGGGTGGTCGCAGTGACAAAGGCGTGGAGGGAGCAAAGCTGGAGCAGTGCCATGCTCCCCTTGGCGTGCCTTTTGTACTTGCAATGCTAAATCAGTTTCATTTATAACCAAACCAAAGTTTTGCTGGTGTCAAGGGCTTTTGGTTGCTCCTACATTGCCCCTTTCTTGGTGCCTGTGTGGGTTGTATCTGTGTGGGTTTGTGTTTTCTTTTCCTAAGCTGTTCTGCACCTCTGTCTTGTGTTGTGTCACCAGGCACTGAGAGAGAAATTCTGAGCTGAGGAATAAGAGATCCAACATTTTCCTCCTGCCAGGGAGATGCTCTGAGGTGGATGCTGGGGGCAAGCTTGGCTGGGGGGTCAGCCCCACGTCCCAGTGGAGGGGAGTGACACGGGGTCACTGCTGCTGAGCTGCCTTGTCCTGTACACAGGTGGGAGGGCAGCAGCTCCCCTGAAACAGCCCCACTGCAGCATCTCCTCTGCCACAGCAGCTGAGAAAAGCTGACAAAAACAAGCAAGCCCACAAACCCAGGGGCAAAGCTCAGGGAAGCAAAAGGCCACATCTTGTCCAGTGTGTAAGACCTGCTGCATCCCTTTCCCAGACAACCTATCAACATTATCTTTTCATATTATATTTTAATTTAGGTCGTGGCTGGTTTTTCTGAGTGCCCTTTAAATATGCTTATAATGCAGAGGAAGGGTAGGGAGTAGAGAGAGGTAATTACCTGTTCAACCCTCCACTGCAACCCCATGCACCATCTGGAAAAATCTGAGTTTAAGTCAGAGGAAGGGAGAGCCTAGGCACAGCTTATTGGCTTTCCTGAATATGTAGCATCTGTCAGGTATAATTATTTCACCTAATATCTTGTTAATTGTTTCCCCACACTAAACTGGGGTGGTGTCAGGACAGGTGAAGGAGACCAAAATCCCAGCTGTGTGTGCTGCCCGTGCCATGGAAGAGAGACAACCCTGGTCCCTGAGAAGCATCAGGAGCCATCATTTTTAGATGACATCTTTATCTGTATGGGGTTTGCTTCTGTCTCTGGTAACCTGGGACACCTTGGCAGCAAATTCAACTATTTCCTATTTCTACGTTTTTTATATACGCTTGATAGCTTCCCAAGAAGACTTAAGCTTTCATTGATGAAGCACTCAGCAATATTCATGATACTTTTTACTTTAGAAAAAATTTTGTTACCAAAATTTTAGTTTTCAATTTATAAGGAATTAGGTGTTATTAATAAAAGATAGGTGCTAAACTAGATACCATTTGAGAAAATAGTTGCTAAGTGTTTCAATGATGGTTTAAAAGTGTTTTCAAGAGCATGTCAATACAATAATCATTAAATCCATAGAAATATTTTCCATAGATAATTTTTCTACCTGAAATTAATACACAATATTTTTCCAAACTCCAGGTGATGCCTTCATTGTTCGAAGTGCATAAAACTCAAGAGAGCATATATCAAGGTAAAAATGTCAGTGTTGCCTGTGATAAAGCTCTTTGACTATAATCTGTTTATCTTGAAAACAGGAAGGATGGGCAGGTCCTGCCAGGGATGGCAAGATCTTGTCTGATGGTATACAAGAAAATGACCATAACTGCTTGGGGACACACATGCTTGAAGATGGCCCAGAAACTGGACACTGACCACTGCTGCAGGCCACCTTGTCCCACAGAAATCTGGGTGATGGTACCCTCGTGCATCATCTGGGAATCTCTGGGGAGGAAAGCTGAGTTATCACAAACAATTTCAGCCTGACTACATATAGAGGTCTCAGGCTGTCAGTGCTAAAGTGTCTTCAAAATATTTTATAATTATAGATGACAATCTCCTAACTCAAAAAGCGTGGCATTTGGCTCAGGAGAAATCTGTGTCTGACCTTCTAATAGGGACTGATACGTTTCTAAGAACTGAAAATGAGTTATTTTCCTGGGTACAATTAAATCTGGCTGGACTACGAGACCAGCTACACTTGTCTTTGTAATGGAGGGCAGCTTGGTAACAGCAGGTGCTGCAGGGTAGTAGATGAAATATAATATATAAATTCAGTGGAAACTGAAGCTACTTCACACTGAAAAAAAAAAGAGCAATGTTTTTCCTGGAGAAAGGGAAATTAACTCTGGGACCAATTTGCAGAGGAGTTGTGGTCAAGGTCATTATAACAGGAAATTTTCCCAAACACAGCCAGATTTGCCTCTTTGAAATCTATGCTCTGGACCCCACAACTACAGGACTTGTGGCAGAACCTTCTTTAGACAAAAATTACATTAAAGGAGAAGCAAGAGCTGTAACAAAGCGGGGAGTGTTTTCCTGATGCTCTTTTGCACCGGTGCAGTCCCTGGGAGGAGATCCTCTCTTGGTCCTGGGCTTATCTGGAGTGACAGGTTTTCATTACAGCTTTGTCTTTATGGTGCTGGATGCCTCAGAGGCCTGTCTTGTGATGGTTCGGTGTAATCTGGCAAGGCCCAGAGGCCAAACTGACTCAGAGCCAAGGGAAATCCCTTAAGGCCCAAGTTTGGCAGCTGAGGTTGCAATGTGTGCCTGGAGCTGGCACAACACCCGGGACAGACAAGTCTGGCTTCAAGGCTTCACTTTTAAAGTAACTTCTCAGAATTCCCTTACAGAGCTCAGGGGGAAAGTGCGGCTTTCCAGAACCCAGCATTTTGCTTAGTGACAATCTGTGGAGTGAGATTTCAACTTTGTGTGTTTGAGGACACTGGGGGTCAGAGCACCTAATCAATGTTTAATTGTTTAATTAGATCCAAGTGACAAAAGTTCCAGTTCCAGTGGCACTGCATTTAGTTGCAGCAGCAGAATTTTGACCTCTGATTTGGAGGAAAATGGGAGAGTTTTTGCCTTCAAGGTTACTTGGCTAATACGCCAGAGTCAGACTGTGATGTATATTGTTAAGTATTTGCTTGTGCTTTAATTATTGCTAATTATTTACCCTGCACACCAAGTAACAGTACCACTCTCCAGTTTCTTGGAGAAGCAGCACCAGTTAGTGCCTTTACTGGTAACTGCTGCTTCAAAAAAGAAGCCTTTGGGCTACATAGGCTTTATCTTTTCAGTGTGTTTAACAGGAAATTGTGCCACAGAGAATGCAAGGAGAGGAAGCCATGAAGCCAGGGAATGGGCTCTGGTGGAGGTGGAAATGGAAAAAGGGATTTTCAAAAGGTTATCAGACTGCTCTGTGCCCTTAGAGGAGTTAGCAGGGAGTGATGGCACATACACTGCGCTGCTTCTGGTAGGGAGGTACGGACACAGCATTATTTTTACTCTGCAAGCCCCTTGTCAGGTTAATCAGTGTGGCAGTGCTCCCAGCATGGCAGGATGGAGAGGCAGCTCCTCTGCCAAGGAGAAACAGCAGGACCCTGACGTGCTCCAGGTGAGTTACATAAGTCACCCTGTGAAAGGTGCCAGGCTGTGCCTTACACAGGCCCAAGAAAAGCACCAATAGCTCCTCTGAAGCCAGAGGCAGCAAAACCCACGGAATCATCACACACTTGGTTACAGCCACACTCCGGGACCTACTCACATGGTACACACTGAGTCATCTGCAAGAAAACTGCCTGGCCAGTCAGGATGCAGAGCAGGAGGGATACAAATGTGCCTAAAAGACTTCCCTCCATGCAGTAGTCACCAGCAAACACTTGTTTTTCAGCAAGAATGGATTGCAATCTATTCACATTGTGCTGCATTAAATTAACACGACAGATTAGCTCACAGCAATGGCTCATTGCGGGGGAAGATGTCTGGAACAGGTTGCTGGGAGCAAAGTGCTCTGGAAGTCCTGCAAAAGGCTGTCCTTTGACTAGTAAAAGGCCATCTTTTGACTGGTTTTTAGCAGGGTCCTCTTTGTCCATGACATTTTAGCCTAAAGACATCATGCATCATTAAATCCTCCTCTGTGCTCCGTCCTGGAAGTCTCATGGCAAGAGAAGAGATGGAAATCAACTCCTACCCTCCCTGCAATGCATCATATGCTTATCCCTCTTCTTGCTAAGCCTTGAGTAGTCTGGAAATTGGTGTGTGTGAAGGAAATGATGCTTCTGGGATGTAACCAAGCAGTGCTGGTTTCAGGGCAAGGCTTTGCACAGAGATGATTCCCAGTGGTGTGGCAGGGATGGAGAATCATCTGCAAGGCAGTACATTTGCCACCTGATGGAGGCTGTAATTAAGCACAGCACCTGCATGTAGAGGCTGCTGGGAGAGACTTCTGAAAATACCTTCCAGCAAAGGTTTTCCCACCCATGAGGCAGGAACTCTCTCCTGTGCTTCCCTTTAGACTGAGCCTGGCTCTGAGCAGACTGGTGAGCACACAGGGACTGGGGGAGCTTGGCCCCATCACTGGTGACTTGGCACCTTCCTTGCATGGGAGTGTTGGGATTCATCCTCCTGGTGTCTTTCTCTGCTCTGTCCTAGCAGTTGCAGCAAGTGAGGAGCTCTGCTTTCATCCCCTTGGAAAAGAGCAGGTGGAGAGCACTGCTGTGATTGTGCCCCTTTCCAGTTCCCCAGAGCTCTGGAAATGGATCTTTATTAACACTCTTGTCAGTTATAATGGATTCTTTTTCATTCTCATTGCTAAAACAATTCTGGTGCCTGATCAGTCACATTATCGCCACTTATGTTTAGAGCTAATTGATTCCCTGTGTTTATTTTCTCAGGTGCAGAAAAAGCATCACTCAGTGCCGAGGAGCAGCTTTCTCCCCCTCAGCCCTGCTCATTCTCCACCAGGATGTGGTCTCTCCTCTCTTTTCCTGATCCCTTAGGGGCAGATGAAGACATCCATCTCAAGAGTGATGAAACACCGTGCTCTGCACATCCCTGAGGCGCTGGTAAGGAGAGACATGGGGAGGTGACACTTTTTCTGTACTGACACCAGGGTCCTCCAAGGGCTGTCAGTACCAGCTCAAAGAACACGGGAGGAGCAGAAATCCACCCTGGTTCGTGGGCAAGCATTAATTAGCCCATAGGAGATGCACTGACACTTTCTATTCTTTGCTTCAAAAGTCATCATTTCCAAATGCAGCAGGAAACGGAAGGCGGGTCAGAGAGGTTGCCCCCAAGCAGCCAACCTTGCAAAGAGTGATTTATTTTGGCAGGGAAAAGGAGGAAGAATGGGTTTTACCCATGGATGTCTGTGTTTAAGCAGAGGATTTGATTTCCTTATAACTCTCCCTTACGCTTCTGGATTCTTAAAACATTTATAAAAGAATAGATATATGGAACAACAACAAAAAGTGCCTTTTGACTTGTTTTCTATATAAACAGGATTAGGATTCAGTGTCCTCTTTCAGCTGAAAGAGTCAAAAAAACAGTGCCATGCTACAGCCTTGGAGGGAAAAAGGCTGCATTCGTATCCAAATGTTTAATTTTTATCAGATGATGGTTTCTTTTCTTGTTTGTTTCAAAGAATAGGACATAAAAAACAAGGAAGGGCATATTTCTTTTAAAATTTAAGGGACAAGATGTTGAATTTTACATTTCTGTAGCAACATATGCATTGATAATGTGCACACAAGGAGCTTCAAAACAATTACAGCAATCTAATATTAGAGATCAAAAATAAAACAAAGCAGGGGACTCAAGCATGTAATTTGTTCACTGTTCATTTATCAGCCTCAGCATGAATATTTTTTATCTGAGACCTGGACTCGGGGCTGAGTTACACCACGCAGTCATGGAGCCTGCCTTTGAAAAGAGCTGTTTACATTAAAAAAACAAACAATAACAACAGCAGCATTCTTCTAACTGATCACAGCTGAAGCAAAGCAGTCTTACTCCCAGCAAAAGGAATTTGTTAAGAGAATTAGTGGCTGTCTGAGGCATCAAGCTGTGTGTGATAATGAGATGGGTTATAAATAGAGTCATTAATTCACATGTCCTTCTATCACATGCCACTCCAGTTAATGTACAAATCCCAAATCCCTCAATGCAAAATGCACTGACCTCCTCATTAAAGTATCTGGTGGAGAAGCCTGGTTGCCACGTAGCTGCGGTCTGGATCAGGAACAATTAAAGGGCAGCACTTCTGCTTCTCAGCTAAGAGGCAGAAGTATTTCTGTCACAGGAAATAAGGCTTTCCTCACATCTCATGCTGCTTTTCCCAAGTGTTGGGATGTGTTATGGGGCAGCATGTCTCCCTGGGCCCTTACACCAGTGCTGGGATTCTCCTGCATCCTCTGAAACCTCTGCTTGCTTGCAGCACCCCTTGAAATCTTGCTGTCAGTGCCCCAAAATTAATGACACCTCCTTCAACCCTCTGCTTACCCCACTAGCAGCAACTTTTTTGGCCAGGGAAGAGTCTATGCTGATGGCAGCTCAGTCTCTGAGGTCCCGCTGAACTGGGGCACTGCAGACAGTTTCTGCAGACTGGCCCTTTCCCTTGCAGGCAGCCTCTGAGGTTTCTCTCTTGTTGGGAAAGAAACCCTCTTTATGGGGAGCAGAGATGGGTTGCTTGCTGTTCTTGGGGCTGTACGGAAAGAGCCCAACACCTCAGTGTGCACCATTACCAGTGAACAGCCTTATACCAGCAGGAAAGGCAGAACAGACCAAATTGTTTTTTCCTTTTTCATCATTTTTCTAATAGGCCTCTGAAGAATCAACATACTTCTAGAAAGTGCCTGGAGAGAGCAGTTATCTGCAACACACACGGAGTTCCTAGTGAATCCATTCTGCTTCGCCTCTAGGACACTCTGAAATGTCAATGCCACAGCCATGTACAGCTGGGGCAGCAGCCACCGGAAAGTGTTGTGGCAACCCGCAGACTGCACTTTTGTTCTCTGTCAGCATCACATGCAGCCTGAGTAATATTTGTCCCATTTCCATTTTAAGAGATTGAATGCGTTGGGTGTTTTCAGCAGGCGGGCAAACCACGTCTCTGCAGTATCATGGCTTTTGTTGGTGACAGTTTCCATGGTGTTGGTGTTCCCTCGGTCTCAGAATTAGCACAATTTAATTATCTCCAAAGATGGTGTTTAAATTGCCCATCTTGTTAATTATTAGACCCTGGTAATTGTGGGCTTTTCTGAATAATCTAATAAGGACACTTCTGCTTGGATGAGGGGAGTTTAACTGTAAAAGCAAGATTTATAATGTTCTTACAGAAACTGGGATCAACAGGAATGCCTTCCCTGGACAGTGAAGGTTCTCTCTGCTCTGTCCAGCCAGAGCCCAACTTCTTGATGGGCAAAGGAGCTACTGGTTTAAATGCATTAAAGTCACCAGGTCTCTGAAACCCCTCAGCATTTGCTTGTGCAGAGACAGAAGGATCAAGCCTGTGTTGAAAAAACTCCCTGCCCAGCATTTGTAGGGGATAATTCTGCTCTGAGTCCGCTTGCCAAGCCAAAATACAATCACAGTTTCATGATATTGACTTACAAATCAGGAGATATGTTGTAAGTAATAGAACCAGTGTTAATTTTTTTTTTCTTCCTTTTGGGATTTAAGTTTTCAAAATTCACATACTTAGGCTTTATTCTGAGCCTTTTGGAGAACATAGGAGATGCTGAGATTCTCCCTGTAATCGCCTGCCTCTGGGATCTGCAGCTGCACAGATGGTACCAGGTATCAGAAGAGCTTTTGAAACACAGGGGTTCAGAGCTGGCTTATCCATCTGCAGCAGACAATGCATTCCCTGTGGTGACAGGCAAATGCTATTGGTGGTGTGCAAGAATATTCTGTGTAATTCCCAGTGCACACATTCAAAAAAAGAAGCCATAAATCCATGGCAGAAGTGTGGATAGTAGAGATCCAAGTGACCTCCAGGACAAAGAAGGACTCAGGGTAAATGGAGTGAAGAAGAAGGAATTGGACTGTGATTTTTTGGGTAGAGGAGCCAAAAGTCAATGAAACGCTCCAAAACCAGCTCTAAATTGCAAATAACCAATGTGTGTGAAACATCTACAGGTGCCTCATTGCATGAAATTATTCCCTTTTTAATCTGTGCAAAAATAGCCTGGTTCTGCAATAAGATTCTGCTGGCTGGCCAGGGCTGGTTTCAGTGTCTGTGATGGGGTTCTTGTTGGGTTTCTGCAGTGCTGGGATGAAGATGAGTGTGTGTGTTGACTGATTTTATTCCTAGTCTGACCTCAGCAGTACCTTCCTGGATTAGTTAAGACATTTGCCTTTTTGGTGTTTATAACCCCATCCTCAGGACAGCAGGCTTTGCCTTGATGAGAGCTGCAGGCCCTTCACCCTTTGCATTGCTGTAAGAGCTGTCAGTCCTGGAAGTGGCATAAAACATATATTTTCTGGAAGAAATTAAAAGTGGCTGTTTTATATCTGTAGATGTCACACACCAACTGGCTTACAACTATAACATTAATGCCTAAAATGGTGATTATCACATTTATACTTGCTTAATAGCATCGTTTTAAAGGGAATTACCAACATCATATATTACATTCTTCCCCTACAGTAAATGGTCTCTCCCTGCTGTATTTTATTACTTACTGTAAATTCATTCAAGCAGTATATTTTGCTTTCAGTAAGGTACCCTCAGTTACTTTTTCTGTCCAGGATAAATTGAGATAAATTTTGCCTGAGCCTGGATTTTGCTCATGGCATCCATCTTTGCCCATGAAAAGTTACAGCTGGAGTTGAACAGGACTTGAGAAATGATAATATTGTACTGTAGAAAGTCACAGCTCACCAGTCCGCAGCCAAGCTGTGTACAGAGGCCACATTGAAGCAGCCAGGAGTTTAATAGGAATTGAGAAACACAAAGGAATGTGATGTATTCTCTAATGTTTATTCTGATAAAGCAATAAGAACATTACAAGAAAATGGCACTAGTTATTTACCATCGCACTGCGAGATTATACAGCAGCATATCATCACCCCAGGCACCACAGCTTGTCACTAGTTTCCATTTTTGCCCTTGGAGGGCTAAGAATTTATTGCTAGAGTTATAAAAAATGTTGCTAGAGTTGTAGGAATGTTGCTAGAGTTATAGAATACTTTTTGGAGGGGGCGGAAGGGAAGACTTCAAATAAAAGATATCTCCATGCCTTTGTTGACAATTCCATGTTCCCAAGGCTTAGCAAATCTCAGCTATGACCACTGTGCTGTCAAATTGAATAAAAGCCTTCAGGCTGGCACCGACTGCCTTCCCGCAGAAGTTGTGGAGTCCCTGTGCAAACTGCTTGATTGAAGGCTCTGGTTTCACAGCTCTTACGGTGGGAATGAGATGTGACCTTGAGGTCACTTGAGCTTTGCCGGGGCTCTGGGGAGACCTGCCTGTGGTAATGAAGTCTCCACATTTCCATGCCTTTCAAGAAATCCTACTAGCCGCCCCCAGATGCAACATTTTTATGGGTCCACCTAGACTCTGGTTTGCACTTCCAGCCCTGGAAACCGCAGGATCAGCCCATGGCACAGTACCTGTGTTGGGATGGGTGTTGGCAGATACCCCATCATGCAATATCTGTTGTGGCAAGTCAGAGCAGTAGCTCAAACATAGAGTACATATTGATGGAAAAATAATAATTATTTGGGTCCCCCAGGTTATGGGGCTGCCTGTGGCCCTGGGATGGATCATCAGCTCTCAACATCCCTAAGACTTTTCCTGCAGCAGTGGAAGTGCAAACAGCAGAACTGTTCTCTCTTGCTCCTCTCCAAAGACTTGTCGTTTGCTCCTCACTAACACCAAGTGTTTTATTTAAAAGTGTTCAAATATGCAAAACTCATTTTGGATTTGTATTATTAGAATTTTTAAGTGGACAAGGGTGCAATTTTCTCATTACAAGGGAGAAATGTCACATTTTAGCTCAAAGATAGTTGTCAGTGCCAGGTTACAAAACGTAGCTAATGAAATATGCAGACTCTTGAAAACAGCAGTGAAAGAAAGCCTAGCAGTGCTGCATGTTCTCAGAGAAGCAAACCTCTCTTGACAGCTCAAATCCACACAGAAAGGGAAGGGAAACCTTCTGGGAGCTGTGGCTCGTCCTGTGGCAGAGAGGTTCAAAACACACCTTTGGGGATACTTCTGGGCATTGCTGGAAATCCCATCCAAACCTGACTCTTTGAAGCCAAGCAATGTGTTAAAACTTACTGAGCTTCCAGTTCCCTCTGTGAGGGCTCACAATATGTTTTGGTCTGCAAATGTCCCTGATTTCCTTATGACAGTGATGAAAGGGCAGGTGTGTGTGCTAGAGGGGACTGGAGCACTTGTGGGAGATGCCTGGGCTCTGCTGAGCTGTCTCTGTTGACTCGCCCTTGTGAAACCTCTGAGGTTTATTCTGCCTGCATACGTTGCTGAGAAGAGAGGAGCAATTCCTCTGGAGATTTTAGCATTCTGTAAGTAAAATAAAATGATTTTAACATCATGGGGCTGAGACTTGAAAGCCAGTTGGGATGGATTTTGTTTAACTTCCCTATTTAAATAGCTCATGCTGTTTGAATACATACACTTGTCTTTTTATTATCCCACTCGTGTTAATGGTAAGTATGTCTATATTTTATATCTTTGATAAAAAATAAGCATGTGGCATGTAGGGATGCAAATAGATATTAGTCCCTGTCTGATATAGGGAGAGTTGATGTTACAGCCTTCTAGCCCAAGCAGGGCATGAAAATCTCAGGTGCCACTGGGGCACTTTGCCATTCCTGCCACCCTTCCCACTGCTGATTTCTCCTGTGGTTGGTGTCCTCTGGGCTGTCAAGAGCACTGAGATCACCACTGCACTGTTGTTACTTTGCGCTAACCCTGCACACGTTTAAGAGCTGTGAAGGGCAGGGTCACCTCCCATACAAACAAAGCCAATTAGGACTTACAGAGCACTAAACCCAGATTTCTTCAAGCCATTTCATTTTATTGATCAGATACATTTTTATGTCCAGATTGCTCGCTCTTGGGAACCATCCAGGTTTCCTAGTGTGAAGGACTGTGTAAAACGTAATGATTCAGCACTCTCAGTGTGGCTATTTGTGGATTTTGTTAATCTTCAAGCTACATTTAGGATGCAAGACAAGACTTGAAGAGCACCATCATATATCTGATGCTCTTCTGAAAGAGTTGTCCCATTTGCATTTCCCTCATATCCTCCTTAAAATCAAAAGACATCTGTCACCTCTCTCGGTTAAATCTCAGGATTTTCCTGGAAGGGAGATTCCCAGCATGTAAGAGAGTCCAGCAATTCAGCCGGATGGAATGATACTCAACTAACTCTTATTCCAAAAATTTTTGTCCAGATTGGTAAGTTTGTCCCTGGGGCTAATGAGTCTCAGATCTGACAGGGGGCACTTCAGGCAAGAAGCTGGAGCTCACCCTCACCTCAGAAAATGCTGCACAGCTAAATACTATCACTGCTTCTCTACCAGGCGTGTGAGTGCTGGCTCCAGGCACACAGACATTTCTTGGAGTCTCTAACATCAGCAACACAACTTTACTGGCAATTTAATGTCTTTTTGCACAGGAAAAAAATATTATTTTTGCCTCAACTGAATGGGAGATTTAAAATCCCAAGAGAGGAAATAGAGTGATTCTAGATCAACAGAGAGACATATACAGTAAACATCTTAGTATGTTGTACAAAAAAAAGAGCCCTTATGTCTTATAAATATGGACACTTAACTTATCATGTGCATGAATTATAAGTACAGGCACACAGTTCTTCAGTATCCACAAACTGCCTGAAGGGCACAGAGCTGAGCAGGTCTGCAGCCACTGGAGCTGCCTTTTTATGTGTTTCTCCTGCTTGCTGATATAAATTGGACTGAGAGTGACTCTGGGAAGAGCCATTGCCATTGTCCTGGACCAGGGCATACTGGGGGACGCAGGGCAGAGAAACCTGTGCTGGTTCTGTGCTGCTCTGGCTTATGTTTAAAACCAGTAGCAGCCATTCTCATTACCTAGGTAACAGAAATCCCTCTAAATCTGCTGATGACACACGGGTTGCCAGGATATGGGGAACAGCAACAAAGATCCGTGACTGTAGGGTGACAGTCTGAGCATCTTTGTGTGAGGGTTCTACAGAAACCTCTGCAGAGCTGAGGCAGTTGTACTCTCTGCAGTTGTTATCCTAACCAAGCCAGCCGTGCCTTTGGGGCCAAGGAGTCCCAAAGCCGCATGACATTCAGCTGATGGAAATCCATGCTCTCACACTTTGTTAGAGGATGGCCAGGAACAGGCATGGGGAGAAAAAGTTCGACTGGTTGCGAACACCTCATTTCCTTGAGAAAACAGACAAAAAATCTCCCCAGCACACAGAGACTGGGCGCGAGCAGCTCTGAGTGTGTGGGAAGAGAAGGACAGTCTGCCAAGGCCAACCAGAGTGGAACGCCTAGAGCTGCTGATATATAGAACTGTTCCTCAGCCGCAGCCCAGCCTGAATCCTGTGGATTTCCATGGTTTTTCTTTTAATTCTTCAGTCGTCATCTCCTCCTTTGAGGTTGTTATGACTGCTCAGCTCGCTTTTCCTGATCCATGTGAGTTCATCCCAGGGGAGCACCAAGCCAGGAAGTTGCACAAAGCCCCCCAGGCACTTGCATGGCTGCTGGCCCTGGGCTGCCAGAGGCCATGAGCAGGGCCACAGACCACTTCTCCTCTGGAAAATGTACCACCAGTGCCTTGAACCTGATGTGAGATGTTGTGTTTCTGTATATCACAGGAACTGGATGTTTAATTGTGTGGAAAACTTCAAGTGACCACACTTGCCAAGTATTATTCCCCTGGTCTACAAGCCAAGGAGGAACTGATCAGAACAGATTTCTCCCTTTGCTCACCTGAGGCTCCCATTCCTCTTTCAAAATACCTTTTCAAATTTCTTTCAAGAAACAATACCTCTAAATAAGGTAGTAGAGAATATATAATCACATATGAGAATATTTCTGTGAAATCCATCATAATCTCATGTTCCAAATTTGTCTCTTTGCCTCAGATTCCCTTTGTTCCCCCTCCATCCTCCCACCAGCCTCCCTGTTTGTTCTTTTTCTTGTTGGCTGCCCACTTGCACATTAATTCTGGCTTTCCTTCAGTCTTTTAATGCAGTATCTATTCCTTGAATTTACTATAGTTTGACATGCTGTTTCACGAGTCACTGCTGCAGATAGAGTTTGAAGCAGATTAAATCACACAAACTAGTTCTAACAGCTCCCTAAATCTATTTTGATTTTATGCTCTTTTTTCCTTTGATAAACCTTCGTGGATTCTTTCATCCACACACTCCCCCCCAAACAATGATGAAGTAAATACATGTGGTTTTGCTCATGGTGATGACTGTGTGCTGGGGATGGAGGGAACCCACAAACACCTCCCTCTTCTCTGTGCACGGGTGCTGAGATAACCCACCACAGAAAACCTGAATCATCTCTTCTTCCTCAGAACTCTTCTCTAATCCTCTTCTCCAATTGATTTAACTTGATGACCCAAAGTGAGGAAATTCAGTGGTAGCAAACTGAGAATGCACCTACATTTGCATATTTTTACTAGAGAAATGTTGTTTGACAGCAACACTGATATCCCACCATTTTTGTGGCCAAAAATTACTTTCCCCCAGCTTTTTTTCCATCATGCTTTATTGAACTTGTTTGCTCTAATACAGTGGGAATCATGCTGGTGCCTAGAGGAATCCAAGCTCTCCAAGCAACAGCTAAATTTTCCATAAAGCTCCACCTTACTCTGGTGTTTAATAATCTTCAGAAATTGTTCCTAAACTTGTATGTGCTACTAAGAACATTAGTCTTTAAATAACATTGTGCTGTGGTGGTGTGAGATTATTAGATTGGCCAGGATTTCTGTTGTAGTGTCATCATAATTTTTATTAGTACAGTGAATTATAACAGCTTGTTCTCTGCTCAGATTGATGTGATTACTGCTCTGAAACCCTGGCACATTTCACTAACACCTGACATCTGGAAGAGAAAGGTGGGAGGCAAAGCAAGCTCTCAAAGTTGCTGTGTGATGCACACTGATGGTCTCTTCATTTGTTCCAGCAGCTGCTGCAGCCAAGGGTAATGGTCTTTGTTGGTCAGCAGAGTTAATGCAATTCTTGTGATGATAAAACAAATAGCTCTTGTGATTAGTGATGGAAAATACCATCCAACAATGCATTGTGCTGAATAGGCAGCAACAGCAAAGATCAGCACATCCCTACTTAAATTAAGGCAATGTATCAGAAGCAGGTGGATGAGTTGGAGAATTATTTTAAAAGAAGAGAAAGCATGCGTGGAGTGTACAGGTGTGCATCAAATTGAAGGCCTGTATCAGAACAGAAATTATTGTTATATTGTTATATTGTTTGTTATATTGTTAAAGAGAAGATTGTTCTACCAGCAAAACTGTAAAAGAAAGCTTTTCTAACTCATCTAACAAGGGATAAATGCTAGCCCTTGCATGATGGTGGTCTCTGGCAGTCTGGTACTGCACAGGTGACATTGCTTCTGCAGGAGCTGCACAGGTCACACCTCTGCCTTGTGCCCAGCTGAAAAGGGGGCACAGATGTACCTGCTCTTCTCTGGAGGGTGCAGCTCAGGTGGGTGTGATGTGAATGGGAACAGCCACCACTTCACCCCCATTCTCCCTTTAGTGGACACCAGTGACATTGTCAGATCCATTTTCTTTGCATTAGCAGAGAAATTCCTTTCCTGCAGCATTAGGTGTCTCACCAGCAGCTCAAAATGCAGACCACTGGCAATGATTTTTGGTGCAGACATATATATTCCAACCCTCACAACTAGTGATGATTCTTTGCACAGTGTCCTTGTTCCCTGCGAAGTCAGCAAGTCCCACATGCTGCCAGTTCTCCGAGTGTCCAACAGGAAAATCTGATTTGTAGTTCCACCATTAAGCTGCTATTTCCAGCCTTGAAAATTATGCTGGGTGACAACAGGCAGCCCGGCTCTGTAAAACAGTGTCGACAAGGCTGTCACATTGCTGCCTCGGCAGAATAATCTGCTCTGACACGGAGGAAACCACTGCACAGGCACAACCGAGCCCTCGCCCAGGCAGGGACATGCACGAGTGTGAGACATGAGCACTGCCACCACGAGAGCCCTGGGTGTGAGACAAGTGACACCACTGCTGGGGGCTCACCCAGCTCCAGGAATCTCCAGGCAAAGCCAGAGTGCCTTCACAGAGTGTGAGCTTCACAGTGTGTGAGCTACAACCCTCTGAGGCAAAGCCCCAGGACACCAAGGGCTGGGTGTCCTCACGGGAGGCACCTGAGGCTGCCGGTGGCAGCTGCGCCTGTGTCAGGCTCTGGTACAGACATGGGGGGGCTGCAAAGGATCCTGGCGCTGGTTTTGCTCTTAGTGAAAACCACATGAACAGCAGCAGCTCTACATCCAATTTTTCTTACAACAGAGTGAGGACTTGTGGCTGCCATTATCACAGATATTTCCTGTACAGCTGCATATTAAACTTTTAAGAAAGTAACCAAAATCCATTAATCACTAGCATATTTCTCACTACTGTGCTGGCCAAGGATTACCTCAATACTTATTTTAATGGATTGCTCAACTATGAACGATTTTAAGGTTAAAGGTCTCGCAAGACTCTTTTTATAAGCTTTCTTAAATCTAATCCATCACTAATTTCCATATGTCTTGCACAGCACTAGGCTAATGTAATGCATCACCACTTAAATCCCTCTCTGATAAAATTATCACAGGTATTACAAAAATTCAAAGCATTGTTCTTAGCTATGTGAGCCTTTTTCAGATGTCTCACTCATTGAGACATAAGCCTAATGTGTTCAATTTTTTTTTCCTTCAGGATAGCTGGAATAGGAAGTTTAAGACGACACCTGGCAGCTTAGATTTTCCACATCAGCAAACGTCACAGGCACAGCTTGCTTTTTTAATGACAGCTCTTAATAGAGAACAACTAACTCCCTACTCTTGTGTCCTCAGACTTATTTTTTGGCCCCAGTTCCAGTGTTTTTAATCCCAGAAACCAACACGTTTTCTCTAGTGTCATATAAAACACTGATGTCACTCTCTTGCTCTTTCATGATTGATTTCCTCAAATAATTTTGGCATTCTCTGCTATACAATATGTACAACCACCAGCCTACGCATCAACAGTACTCTGCTTCTGACAGTTGCCTTGTTGGTTATCCAGCCATGATTTTCACAGGGGAGACAGGGAATGGCATTATCCAACTAATCAGCTGCATACTCAGCTAAGAACGGACAGGTTTTTGCCTTCTCTACCCTATTAAGAAATTTCCTATAAATGGTGGGAGAAGGTTAACACAAGAAGCCGAGCCAGGTCTGCCACAGTGTATGTTACAGGGAAAGTTTATGTCCAGGGTCTAGAAGAAGCAGGAAAAACCTGACTTTTCCAAGAAGTGTAAGAAAAACTTGAAAATACAAGCCTGTTAGTACATCCCAAAGTCAATATAACATCTGAAAAAGTATACAGCAGGACATAAAATGGAAAGGAAACATTGCTAGTCCATTGGAAAAAACAAGGTAATGGAAGTCTTGTATGTGAAGTCAAATGCAATGGTTGTGGCAAGAGAAATCATTCTATCAAGGCCTGCAGACAAGAAAGGACAAGAAAAAATAGACAGCACATGAAGTGAGCAGTGATTCAGACAAGGTGACTGGACAAGTTTTTAACATTATCCCAGCAACAGCAGAAAAAAAAAGTGTCCATTCAGCTGTCCTCTGATGCAAGAACGTGCCCGTGCAGCCCCTGGGGGGCAGCCCCTGAGGAGGAGCTGCAGGAGGTCACCTGCAGGGGGGTGAGTAGCTGTGAGTACATTTGCTGGATGCTCTGTGATGCAGCTGTGTCACATCTGGGCTGTGCCAAAGCCCATTGCCAAGCCAAGCTGAGCCAGCAGCTCAGAATTAGCGGCGGCTGCTGAGAGCAAAGGCAGACATGAAATTACAGAGAAACCAAAGGTCTCTGAAAGGGTTTCCGAGGAGATTTGTTGTTCTAATCTAATACACCTGACACCTTAAAGCCCTTGAATACCATCACCAGTACAGCTGCACTGTACATGGAAGGAATACAAAATTCACCCTTTGCTGGGTAGGTATCTCCTATTGAAGGCTGCTCAGTGCTTCTGGGTGCTCAGGAATTTCAGGTATTTCTGAAACTCGGAGATGTTCAGATGGTTCACCAGCAGCAGAGCTGGTTACTTTCTGAAAACAAGCTTTGTTTGGGCTTGCAATAGGGAGCTCACTCCACTGGGTTATTCAATGCAAGTCCCATGACAGCCTTAAAATTGCAAGCTTCCAACCAGGTTTCAGAAACTAATATGTTTCCAATAAGAGTTTGCTTTATTTTCAGGTTGCCATTAAAGTGAAGATTTGCATCACATTATTAAAATAATATTGCTGATAAGTATGTGACCTCTATTCATGCCTCATGGCCATAAATGATTTACGCTGAGCCCACCTCCATCTTTCCCCCTGTACTGCCTCATCTGTGCTGACATTTCCTCGTGAATATTTAAGGTGATGTCTGCTCTCATATCTTGTTCAAAATCAAACATAAGCACACTGCAGCACACAAGGGGAAATGGATATTCAGCACACAGGTAGGGAATGGGCACAGGACTGGGTACTCTGTGAAAAGGTAATACCCAAAATTCTGCTTTGGTATGTGGGTTGTATCACTCTCATCAATAAGCCTTTGAAACTTTACCTAAAATGTGATGCAAATACTGTAGTCCTCTTACAGCCTCTCCTTATTTCACTGCAGGAGTGTCAGATGGGGCAGGAGTTAAGTGTGGGTGATGGCACCAAATATGGAGGTCACAGGGTTGGCTCAGCCTGTGGTGGGAGATCCACCACCCCAGAGCAACAGCTGAACCTTCCAGAGATCTTCCCTCAGTCCCAGGGTCTGCCAGGGAGTTTGCTGTTCCCAGGAGGGTGGCTCTGCTGCTGGTGCAATGGCACGGCTCTGTCTGTCTGCATGTCAGCCAAGGCAATGACAGCAGAGCTCGTTCATCCACCAGTGCACTGACCTTGTGTGACAGCACTGGTAGCAAAAGACATTTCAAGACACTTCTGAATGGGGACACCAGGTAATTTGTTTATTGAAATGACACCACACTGCCTGCAGGGCCATGTGTTAAACCTTCTCGAGCAATATATATATAAAAAGAGAATCTCCTATATATGTAAATAAAATAAATCCTACACTTCATTTATGTATTCTTCTCATTTCTTGGACATACTCCTGGCCTATGGTCCCATTGTCAAAAAACCAAAACACAGTAATCTGTCCCCAATGCCCGTGGGGTTTGTGCTGCAGAGCTACTGGAAGATGCACGTGATGTAGGAAGGACAGGGACACTGGGGTTATTAATAGCACCTGCCTTTGCCATGTGGCTTTGTAGCTGAGCACCGCCTATGCAAAAGCAATCTCTGTCTAATTCTGCACACCCTGGGTGAGGTACTGGAAATAATTCTGTCTGCAAAGTCCTGCAAAGGACAGGCTGGAGGGAATGGGGCTGTCACACTTACAGGGCGCCGTGTCCTGCTCATCCTCCTTCCCTGAACCGGCTTCACCTGTGGGACTGCCATGTCCCCTGGGCTGAGCCACGGCTCTGCTCCCTCCTTGGTCATGGAGACTCTGCCATGAAAATGTGATTGCCCCAGGGTGCCACTAAGAGCAGCAAGAAGGATGCTGAACACCTTTCAACTCCCCTCTGCAGGTCACATCTGCTTTGCCCCTGTTCTCTATCCTCTAGAATCATCCCGGCGCTGGGCTGAGTTTCCAGCTCACCTTCCCCGTGATGCATGTGAAAGGGAAAGGCTTCAGCCAGCTTCCCAAAGCCCTTGCACCTTTTAGTTACTACAGGGAAATATCGACATTTAGGCAAAACACTTAGCATGTGTATGTTCCCATCTACACTTTCTTACGGTACTCTTCAAGTCAGGTGGGAGTTCCTCTCCTTTCTCCTGGCTTGCTTTTGCTCCCTGTGACTGGAAACTGGGGTGTCACAGGGCCACTTTTGATGCAGGGAATTGCTCCTCTCCATCTCCCTGTGCTTCCCTGGTTCTTTTGTTGCAGTGGCTCTTGCTTGGAGAGTGCTGTGTTTGGAAAGCTCGCCATGCTCACAACCCCTGGAAACAGCACCGTGGGTAGCTTTGCCTGTTATGTAAATTTCACCAGTACATTCCAATATTTGGAGATTTTTGTTACCTCTGGCAATATCACAACAGCCTCACGTGTGGGAAAAATAACCCAGTGCTACCCTTGGCCATGTTGGGATGGACTCGAGTCATGCAGTGACAGCCATGCAGTGACTGAGGACATCTTTTTGTGTCACTGTTACCACAGGCTTCATCTACAACATTACTGTTTGTTCAAAACATCCTCTAAACAAAATCCTGTGTATTGTTCATAATTTTTACATCTGGGTACTCTCCTGGGAAACCTCACATTATGCTTTTGGAACTAAAGTATTACTGTAAGTGCTTTTAAGATTATTCATGACATAAACATTTCAATTGTGCAAACCCATGAGTATTCACTCACGTGAGGTTGAGCTTCTGTTAGATTCAGCTCCTGATTAAGGTGTTGGACAAAAGATATTCTTTAGGATACTTCACTTGTGCACTCAGGGGCTAAATAATTACTAGCATTATTCCTGTAGTTGCAAATATTAATTTCAACGTATATGGGAAATTATGTTCTTCAAAATAAAATCAACAGTGATTAGAATTTTGTGGTTATCTGTTTGTAATATGCAGGTAGGAAGAGCTGGAAAATGTTTTGGTGGTTGGTCACTGCCTCTCTCCCTTTAGGGGGAAATAGTGAAGGACATAGTCCAGTCTGAGTCTGCAGAGCATCTAATGAGATGATGGTACTTTATACCAGAGTGTGTTCTGTTTAACTTAATAAAAATGCAAGCAGTGATACTGTGAACCTACCAAACAAGAAGGAGACTCCTTCACCCAAGTGGTGATCAGACATTAAAACAGGCAACACCTTCAGCTTCCACATGATTTACTCACGGCACAATCTGCAATTCCCCTGTGCTGGCGCAAAGAGCCACCAGCGATGCAGAGCTCTGGGAGAGTCTGGGGGAGTGGGAGCCTTCCGGGGCCTCTCCCCACTTCTCCCCAGTGCCTGGGCAGCAGCAGAGCTGGGCACTGCAGAGCCCGGGCTCCTCTCCAGCTCTGCCCTTGCTGGCACCCAGTGCCACACAGGAGGGAGGGCTGGTTCCAAGGCAAACACATCAACACAGTTTGCAGGCAGCTGTTGCAGCTGAGGTGCTGGGAAATACCCCTCTCCTTGGGCACCAGGGTGCCAACAACAAAGCAGGGAATTTAGGGGAGCATCCCAGGGGGAATAAGGGCAGGCTAAATGCTATTTTTATTACAGTCACATTAGTGTGATTAGAGAGAGTAGTCACAGTGCAAGAGGCATTTTCTGTCTTCTCTCTGTTCTCTATTACTGAGGACATGAATCCAAAAACAAAGCCATCCCTCCTTCCCAAAATCTTACTTACGTTGTTCATTCTCCTTCCCTCCTGCAGTCTGTGAGCCTTCAGCTTGCTGGCATGCTTCAGATGATTTTTAAAACATCATCAGATGGTAGCTGTGGATAGTTAATACCCACAGATGTATTTTAAAAACATCATCATCAGATGGTATTCACAGACAGTTAACACCATGGATGTATTTTCTGTGCATAGGTTTCCCAGCACAGGGACTGCCTTCCTTGCTACACAACACCTAATACAGAAATCTTCACCTGTAAGAGGATGCCATGGTATTGTGAAGTCCAAGCAGCTTTTCAGCACTCTCTTGTGCAGCTATGCACCATGTTTAACATCCCTAAAACTTCTGGGAAATAGGCAGAGGGTCTCCCCCATTCAGAAAAGGGAGAAAAATCCTTTAACTCTCAAGAAGAGAAAGACAAGGAGTGGGCAAGGGCAAATGGTGCCCAGGGAAATAATCACCCAAACTCAGGAAGCAAGAACCTTGAAGGAAACAGAAAATTGAGCTTGGATAATTTTCCAACTCATTAACTGTTGAAATGGAGCAAATTCTACATCTGGACCTGGCTTCATTAAATTGCAGGATTGAGTCACATTGACATCTTTACTGCCTAAGCCCATGCCTCTCTAACCAGAGCAGGAAGCCAATCCCTCAGACAGGCAGTGTTCAGCAGTGCCACCCCATTCCACGCATACCCCTCAAGCAGCTCTAGGTTGCCCATCCAAGATTTATCACCATCTCTGGTGCTCAAAGCCACAGCTGCCCACGCTACCTCACTCCCTGAAATCCTGGAGGTAAAACAAGCCTGCGCAGACCTAACATACCTTGGAACTGCTGCTGCTTCTGCTCTTTGATCCCACCAAGATGCTCTGGAAATGCTGCACTGTGGCAGTGCTGGGGCCCCAGAGCACCAGGCTTCAACAGGACAGCTGGCTGTTGCCTTGTGCAACACATCCTCCTGATTCTGGCAGCTCAAAATGTTTGTGGCCCGGAGGGCCCAACAAAAAATATTAAAAAATAGATACACACATTTAGTCCCCCTCAGTACATTTTTAGGCACCTACATACATTGCCTGCTTTCCAGCTGGGACAGACAGGATTTGAGTTGCAAGGAACTGAGATCAAGCTTAGCAGGATGCCCACACATTTCAGCATCCCACACACTTAATACCCATGATTGTTACAACATAGCAACTAGTCTGTAATTAGAACAGACATTGCCAGAGCTGCCTTTGTATTACTTATGAGTCATGCTACTAAAATATTCTTTATTCATTATCCAAGACCTTTTCATTTCAGTGCCAGCCATTACCATGTTGCAGGATACACAGGACTCTGCCAGACTTGTCAAAGCCAAGTGCATTCTGATAGGGATCTTTATATTTAATCTGACGAAGAGTTGCTTTACAAAAGAGTGAGATCAGAAAGGTTCAACTCTGCACAAAAATAAAAAGAAAAAAATGTGTCTCAAAGTAAGGGATTTTCTCCTTGTTGCTTCTCCAAGCACACATCCACAGTGAGAAGATCTGCTTTAAAACTTGTCTAAAATTGTTCTGCCAGTTAATTAAATATTTGTATTTTAATGTCTTTCCAGTCAACCAGAGAGGAAAAAGGCTGTTTGGGTTTGGTTTTCTTTATACTGTCCAGGGAGCCTGCAGGGACTGCTCCAGCCAGTCTGAGCTCCAGGAAAGACCAAGTCAGCAAAAGAAAGGACCGCAAACTCCACCAGTTTCACTTGCTGTGAGGAGGAGAACAACACCAGAAGTCCAACAGGTCCCCATCCATTCTGCCTGAGCTGCTGCAGAAACTCCTTTTCCCCTTCCCTTGGGACAAAGGGGCCAGCTGCTATTTTTGCCCTCCCTCTGCCTTTTCCACATGGCCAGCCCGTATTCCCCTTCCCCGGGCATCTCGAGTTTTTTTGTTCTGCTGTTGGGGGTGTGTGGGTGGGTAGACGGAGGGTAAAGTTTTGAAAGTTCAATATCCAACATTTATTCAGTCTTTTTTTCCATGCTGGGCGGGCATCATGCTTTGTTAATAAACAAAGGCTTTTTTCACTTTCACCCACCGGTATTCAGTTTTCATTGGCAAAAAAGGATTACCAAAGCCCTTCTCTTTGGGAAGCACTCCTTCCAGAGCATGTTCTTCTAAAATTTGTCTTTAAACCGAGACAAAGACTCATGAAGAACTCAAATGGAATAGAAAACTTTTTTTTCTTCTTTACTATAGTGTATGGAGGAGAAAGGGGGAAATGCAGCTGAAATGTATTATGACAAGCAAATAAGAGTAATATCAGAACATTCCTTTGGGCAGATTCTGTTCTAGGCCACTAGTACTTAACAAGATTCATTTTTTTTATTCACTGTGTTATTAAATCACTGGGTTGGAAAGTCCTTGGGTCATTTCAAACCATTGTCTCATTGATTTCTTATTCCTAAAGCTTCCTTAATATAGGAGTGTCATTAGAGCTGATGACAACGATCCCCCCATTTCCCTCAGCACTGAGCTAATTGTCAAAATGTTCTTGCTGCTGAAGAAGAACACTGACAGATTAACTCAGGCCCTAAGATCAGGTTGGTAAATAAATGGTTAGGTTAAAAAAAATATTAATTTGACAACATCAGAAAATTTTCTATAAAAAACCACAGCAGGAAATGAGTGGCTCAGCTTGCTGTTTCCCAGCCTTCATGCAGCCAGACAGATGCAGGGAGGAAGCAGGGATGCAGCATGGCAGGAGAACATCCCACTGCACAGCCAGGACCTTGAGTGCTCAACTACTGCTGCTTTCAAGACTCTATTTTTGGTCCTTTAGCTTGCACCTATGATCTCTTACTGCTGTAATGCCTGCTGCAGACAGAGGTGCCTTCCCTGAGTCTAATATGTTAAGGGAATGGTGTTTCTCTTTTCAGTTAATTTCACAATGTTGTATTCTGCATTTCCAAAATCCTTTAAAGTTTTCTTGAATTATTTTCAGATTTAGCTCTGTAGTTTAAAGACTTAGTATTACCAAGAAGTGTAATTCATTGCTTTATATTTTGGAAAGCATACTCTCAAATGTTTCTCCTTCTGAAGCTGAAAGAGTGGCTTCAATTTATTTCTGAAGTTTCTTGAATCCTGTTTTAATGAGCATCCAACCTTTGCCCTGCACGCAGAAATCTCTGCACATCACTGCTTGGTATTTCTTGGTTAATGTATTCTAACATTTTTCTTCTGCTTCTGTTTTCTACTTCTAATTTACTTAGTATTTCTCTTTAGCCTTTGGAAAACTCTATGTTTCAAAGAGCAACTACTCTCCCTCCCAGATCTGCACCTAAGCTGGAGCACTTTGCCTGAGCCATGCAAGCGTGAGGGAAGGGAAAAGGCCCACCCGGGTGTCTGGTGGTGCAATGCTGAGCTGGTGTAACAGATAACTGGTGTCACTGGTGCCTGAGACAGACCTGGCAAGGGTTGTGTGTCAGAGGAAATCAAACTGGAGTCAAGCATTATCGCCAAACTATTCAGTTTAGCCATCTAATTATTTCCCAATTAGGAAGGACATGACAGAAGTACACTACATAATGTTATCAAGAATATAACAAGAAAGAAAACTTCCAAAGCATTAATCTAGAAATTAAATTAAATTTCTGGTTTTAATCTGAAATAATTTTTTTTCCCCATGACATCCATATTCTTCCTTTCAGTAAAATCTCTGGGTGCATCCACTTACGAAAGCACAAAGGATGTACTTACCACCTTTCAGGAGAAACCACGCTCTGTGACATGATTTCCTGCCAGAATGACAGACCTGGAAAAACACATCCACATCTGTATGGGGAATGGCACCAGCTCCAGCTCCCAGACAAAATGCAGCAGAGTTTCTCACCTCGTGCCATGCTGGGACCAGACTGCACACAGAGAGGGATTCCTCACCCCTGGGAATGTGGTGCAGCAGCACAACAGGGAGGGACAGGACCAAAACCAACGGGATGGACCAGCGGACAGGCACACGGAGAAATGCTGGATTTACTCAGCTTTTTCCTCTCCCTTTCCCTGGTGCTTTTGACCAGTACTCAAAGCACATGGCTAAAGACCCAGTGGTCAGTTTAGGGCTTGAGCAGAGAAAGGTAAATAACTAAAAGGTACATCTATAGGAATGATCACAGCTGCTGTTTCCAAATCATGGCTGAAGGAGTTTAAAATAATGGCAACTAACACAAACCTGATTCTGAGAGCCAGAATAAGTGCTAACAGGCACTAAATTGCAAATTTCTTCATTAACTCATCTTTCTAGAGAAGAAATGGGGTTTCAGAGGGAATTCAGAAATCATTTCTTCCACATGAAAAATTTGTGCACTTAATTTGTTGCAGTAAACTGCTGCTCTGAATGCTGAGGAGTTTTGTGTTAGGCAGATGATGAAACAGCTTCTGCCTTAACTGCTTTTCCCCCCCATTTAACTAGTAAAATATTTCCATTTCAGTGATGAGATGAAAAGCACAGTGGAGAAAAACACAAGAGAAAAGAAATGCCCAGTTTTCTAAGCAGGGCTTTAGAGGGAAATAGCAGATATCACCAGATTCAGCACAAAAGAAAATAATGGAAAATTCTTTTACAAAAGGTTTACAATGAACAAAGACAGTAAAAGCATTTTGGAGGAGCACACAGCACACGAGTGGGATTTCAAAACAACACAAGGGACTTATAGAGAGATTAATCTCTTTCATTATCAAAACCCCTAGAATTGGATCTAAAAACAAACAATGACAATGGAAGGATTTGCAGACTTCGGAGTCTGAAATCTGAGTATGGTTTCCATAGATTTCCAGTTATTCAGAAGTTAATTGGAA
The DNA here is from genome assembly GCA_013400735.1 of Pomatostomus ruficeps. Classification (NCBI taxonomy): domain Eukaryota; kingdom Metazoa; phylum Chordata; class Aves; order Passeriformes; family Timaliidae; genus Pomatostomus; species Pomatostomus ruficeps. Next base: position 1,140,743 of record VYZT01011173.1, read on the forward strand.
ACTACAGCCTCATAATTGTGCCTCACATTGGCTCTGTATCATCTGTAGATAACCCCTACCCCACTGAAACTCCCTCCAGTGACACACATGCGAGATGCAGCACAGACGTGTCAGTGTCACTGCAGGACCGTGGGAGCTCACTCATTTCACTCCTGGTTCAGCACTAGAAGTGTTAAAGACCCTGACGTTTTCGTCTTTAAACAGTGGCCTGGACACTGGGTTTTAACATGTAAAATATGCCTTATTTTTTAACAAATTCTGACTAAAATATTATTAAACACTTTTTCCAAATGCTCCTTCTTTTTCACTCCCTCCAAATATTCAGTTCTCATATATTACAGCCAACAACTTACTGCATATAAAAATTCATCATTGAATTTGAAGTGAAATCAGAAGGGCTTAAATTGCTCGGTCTTGGGATCCCCCAGCCCCATCTGCAGCAGGAACGCTTTCAAGGATGCAGCCTGTGGATTAATCCCACAGCTCAGTGGATGGATCCAAGCTTCATATTGAAGAAGCTTGAAATACCCAGGTCACTGAGCCCAGAAATCCTTATGGTCAGCAGTGGGATCTCCTCACAGATTTTTTGCTGCGGGTTTTTTGCTGCAGTCCCCTTCCCTGCAGGAGGTGCAGTGACCAGTGTGTAGTTGCCCCACTGCTGCACTCTGTGTAAGGGACCTGCGGACCGAAATTACCAGGAATAAGTTAATTACTGTGCCAACACTTTTAGAGCTGAGAAAATGGATGCCTGCAAAGCATATTTCTTTTTCTTGCAACATTTTGGCAGAGTTCTTAGCACAGAAAAGGCATCATTCCCAAAAGTGATCAGAGGGGGCAACTGCTATCCATCATTTATCCTTCACAGTTAGCACAATATTTTGGGCTTAGTCACAGAGTGGCAAGCTCTCTTGGCACTGCAGATGTTGTTGAGATCTTCTCCCCAGTGTAACACATGGAACTGGAGAACCAGCACTTCCAAGTGTGCACATAGTAAAGATGGAATATAGAGGAACAGGAAATGTTAATGTGAGGGAGCCCTGACTGTATCCCCTGCTCCTTTGGGGGAGTTTCCAAAGCCTTTCTCTACCCTTCAATGCTTTATCTTGCTAAGTGGCGGTGTCTCAGTGAGGAGTTTTATACCATTCTCTAGAGGAAAGAACTTTGTCCCTGTAAGAAAGCAGCCATTGATATCAGACAAAGTAGGGGTGAGAGGGGCCAATCTGATTTTTATTGATGCCTCGACATATGTTATAGATGAGGTGAAGGTTTCCTGTGGGGGCTGTACATGGGCTAACAACCCTGTCCCTGGGGAGGCTTTGCCTGAGAGTCAGCCAGGGCAGAGAAAGCCTCTGTGACTGGACTGCAAGTGACCTCTGCCACTTGCTGGTGGGCAGGTGCCCAGATGCCTGGGAAAAAATGCCTGGGAAACTGGGCTGTGGAAGAAGCCTTAGCATATAAACTCCTCTCTGCTCTCTTTTCTATCCTCCTGCCGTAGGAACACCTTTCTTTATTAATAAACCATTCTCAGATACAACACTGCTGAGTTTGTGCTTCATTTTTGTCCGAGAAATCTACCAAAAAGAATCCTCCCTGACTCCCGCTTTTACAGAGGGACGGGACAAGGGTGCAGGTTTGTAGCTTCATCTGCTTCAGCACCTACAAATATCACAAGGAGAAAACATGAAGGGAGATGTATGCATGCCTACAAATGGCCAAACAAAGCAGAAAGCCACGTTTGTAAGAATTTTTTGCTGTAAGTAGGAAAATGTTAATAACTGGTTACTGAACATATCTATCTGAACACTATTTATAATTTCCAAACACCATCCTGGTTATACCCTGCCCAATCTGCTCAGTAGCCATATCAAAGCAGCCAGGATTTCCTCAGTCAGGAGAAACTGGAACATGCCAATTCATTTACCAGCGCGCTACAACCTTTGCTGTGTCCAAATTGCATCTACACACCGGAGCTGCTGGAGTTACAGGAAGCACAGGATAGTGTCAGGGAAGAAATTATGCCCCTAGGAAAATGTTACAGAAGTGATCTTGCTGGAAACAGCTGAGCAACAAGGATAATGAGAGTCCTCCTGAAATGCCAGCAGGTTTAGTGAGTACTCTTGGGCCAGTGCTGGGACAGTAGTGTTGCCATTTAAATGTTATCACAACAATCCCTGTAAGTCTCTAAATTGAAAAAATAATGAGCAGTATATAGAAATTAATCATAGGCTTATACTGGGAAAGCAGCTAGCCAAAATAAAAAGGACCTTTAAGGTGTCACATTTTTGACATAGTACTGACTAGCAGGAAGGATTTATGTTTGTATGCTCTGCCCCCAGCCTAGTCAGACCAGCATCACTTATAAGGCAAATTTACTCAAGCTTGCTTCGAGCTGGCAAATGCGTGTGCAGCTCAAGTCAGAGCAAAAAGAAGAAAACAATTGCCCTCACGCTGGTCTTCACAGGTTTTGGGAGAGGAATGGTACCAAGTTTTAGGTGATCTCAGTTCAAATCCTGACCAAGACCCACAGAGACCTGGGCGAGTGGGGTAAGCCCATGTTGAGCCCTGTTTCCCCCACCTTTGCTAAGTTGTGCCCATGCAGAGAGCAGCTGCTGTAGGGCCCTGCCCAGCTGTGCTTGTGCAGAGGAGCTCTAACCTTGGCATGGTTTTGGAGGAGTGGGCTGTCTGTGTGACCCACCTCAACTTCCTCCCCTGTCCCTGCTTGGGCACCCTCAAGACATGTACACTGCCTGTGCACAAAATTCCCAGCAGAGCTGATGTTTTTATTTTATTTATTTTATTATATTGTATTGTATTGTATTGTATTGTATTGTATATTATTTCCCATAATGACTGCTAAGGCTGGTTTTATCAAGCACTTTCTCACCTAATAAAACACTGTTGTCACTCATGAAGGAAAGCCAGATGTGCAGCAGATGAAGCTGTCCAGGAGAGTTCTGGTGACAGCACTGCAGATGCACTTAGATGCGATCAATTCATGATAACAATGCTGAGCCAGGTAGCAGATGTGCCAATCTCCCAGCTCAGGTTTGCATACTGCATCTCCTGAGACCTTTAATCCTCATTTTCTCTGCCACTTTCAGCTCTGAGTTTAGCCTGTCACCAGGCTGAGGGTTATCTGGCACAGACAGCGGCCTCAGCTTCCCCACCAAGGACTGGGGGTGGAGAGCAGACAGGCTCCTGGCGTGTTCTGACGGTGAAAATGTTTCTGTTTTCCTGTTGGCAGCCCTGAGACAGTTTCCTTTTGCTTCCATGTTGGGCTGGAAGTCAGTTTGTATGACTACAAGGAGTAACTTACTGCAGAAAAACAGGTATTGTGATGTTTTTATGTAAGTGTTCCTAAGTGGCATTTCATACAAAATATAAATTACCTTGCCCACCACTTCCCTGACAAATACCTTTTCTAGCTGTTTTATTGAACAGCTGTAAATACATCACTTGGTATTGTATGTGTTAAGTGTGCTTAGAGATCCTTTTTCCAGAGGTATTTCAACTTGCAAAAGAGTGGAATATTGACAAAATTAATGTAGTCTTTGAGGTAAGACGTGATGGCCAGCTGGGTTAAACCCATCACTTACTGGAGCAGCAGTCCCATAGAAATGTAGGTGTTTCAGAATGATCGTGCTGCCTTGGCTCAGTTTTCAAGAATACCTGGCTGTCCATGGTTTTTATTGTGCCTGAAGTTTGTAGTGTGATGGACCCCAAGGTTATTTGAAAGATTGTTTTATGGCAGTGTGTCATGGTGCAACCCCACAGAGTCTCCTGCTCACTCCCTCCAGTGGGATGGGGGAGAGAATGGGAAGGGTAAAACTGAGAAAACGTGTGGGTCGAGGTAAAGACAGTTTAATAGGTAAAAAAAAGCTGTACATGTAGCAAAAGCAAAATAAGGAATTCATCTTTCCCCAAGGCAGGCAGGTGTTCAGCCATCCCCAGGACAGCAGGGCTTCATCACACGTAATGGTGACTTGGGAAGACAAACAGCACCACTCTGAACATCCCCACTTCCTTCTTCCCCACCTTTGAACATGATGCCACAGTCTGGGAATCCCTTGGGTCAGCTGGAGTCAGCTGTCCTGGCTCTGCCCTCTCCCAGCCTTCTCACTGGTGGGGTGGGGTGAGGAGCAGAAAAGGCCTCGACTCTGCCCAGCAACAACAAAAACATCTCTGAATTATAAATCCTTATTTCCTGCACAAATCCAAACCACAGCCCCATACCAGTTACTGTGGACAAAATTAACTCCACACCAGTCAAAACCAGGACACAGTGGTATAATTAAACATAATAAATACTGTGCTGGTGAGTTATGGCATTTAGACTCACTTGAGTCAAATTTGAAAAAGAATCTCAGCAGGTCACATCATTCCTTTGGAGTTTCACCTCATGAGGATTTCTAGCCCCAAGAGCTGCTCCATGCACCCTCCCTGGCAGGGCCACATTCATTCACTTCTCAGCAGTCAGGTAGAGGACTATGCTGCGTATTTCCTTCCCCTAAACACCCGGAGAAGGATTTTCTCAAAGAGAAACTTAAACACAGACCCTCTGTCTAGGTTTCAAAGACAGGTATTTGCTAAAGAAGGCAGAAACCCCCTTTGGAATAGGAAAATGCAACTCCCTTCCCTCCGAATTGGTAAAATTTTGAAATCAAGGGGCTTTTCAGGCAATGGTATGAGAAAAGAGGAATAACAGTCCTTTACTAGTGTACTTATATATATAATGGGACAGATAAAACAACAATGGTAACCACAACAAATAAGAACACACAAACCCACGGACAGTCTCTTCCCGCTCTGTTGGCAATTCCCCTTTGGTGCAGTCACAGTCACAGCCGGCAGGGGCACTGGTGCCCCCGGTGCGCAGGGAGGGTGCGATGACTCCCCTGAGAGGGGAAAGGGGGCTCGGGGATCCCGAGTTTCCTTCCCTCAAGACACTGGAGTGGATGGTGGCGAGTTGGTAGAAACATGCAGCCGAATACAGAAGCCCATGGTGGAGGAAGATTATTCTTGCTGGAGCAAGCAGTCTCTCTCCCTCTCCTCTTCTGGATGTCCAGAAGTGAAGAAGTGTTCTCCAGCTGTGCTTAGCCCCTTTTAACTGGTCCCATTCCCCCAGTATCTCTGCCCCACTCTGAGGGGAAAATCTCAGATACCAGGGTATCTTAGATAAGGGCTAGCTAGCCACACCCATCTCAGACCCAACTCTTTGTTTTCTTTAATCACCCACCCATTATCACTTCCCAGCAACTAATCACCCACCCATTATCACTTCCCAGCAACTAGAATGGGGAAAAATTCCTAAGACAGGGAGACAAACAAACAAAGAAAAAAGTATCCCAAACCCCAACACCCTCCAATTTAATCTGTGCTCGAACGAGTCCCAGGATGCACAACACTTGCTGGGATCAAAGCACCAGCAGGATACCAACTCCATCTCCTTTCAGATTTGGCTACTGCTCTGTCACTTGGGATTTCCCGAACACAGCTCTGTGATGGGGTTCCTTTGCATGCTCCACCTCTTTTTACACTTGCTGGCCTGGAAAAGCCCTATAATACAGATTCATTGAACTAAACCACCAGACGCCAACTTCAGCAGACTCCTGAATGCAGGGAATCGCGAGTGCCATGAGGGGATTTCATGTTCTTCATCATTGCTCCTGAAGATGAAGGTGAGTTGCCTATTTAGATGTGTGACATTATGGGGTGACACATGGTGGATAACCCCGTGGTAGCCACCCCCTGACAATGTCACATTCATGAAGTCAAAGGTTATTTTGCCTTTTGTGTTATCTTACACTGGTCCTGAGCATGGGAAGAAGAATAAGAATGCCTGTTTTGCACATCACTCACTATTAGGCTGTGTCTGGGTACATCACATCAGCTGACACAACGTTAACCAATGCAAGCAGATAAAATGTGACACAAATGTCACGTTGAATCAGATTTTAACAGAGTTGGCAGCTTTTATAGCACGGATGAAAAATACCAAGTTCAACCATCATACCTGTAGGTACCCAGGATAAAGCAATGCTGCCACTAACTGCAAGCCACATTTTCATGTTCTCATGGTGCATCTCTAACTCATAAAATGGCCATTTTTACTCTCTTTTATGTTCCTGTTCCTTCCCAAAAGTCATAAAAAAACATAATGAGGACTAGCCAGGGCAAAGCATGTATCAACAGGGAACTCAACCACTGAAAAATGAATAAAACTTAGACCCTGTCTCAAAAAAACCCCACCAAAATCAATAACAACCTTCCTATTGATCCAAACAGGAAATGGATCAAGGTCTCCATGCCTCAATAAATAGTTTTACTGTACAACCAATTTCCCATTAGAGGGAAAAGTACAGAGGTTTTTTGTAGGCCGGGGGGGAAAAAAGCAGAGCAAATTTTATGCAACAGAACAGACAGATTACAAAGGGGAGGCAGCACTTAGGTGATGTATCAAGTGATAATAACTATGTTGGATTTTTCAATGTTTTCTTCATTTTCCACTCATACAGAAATTTTACGAGGAAAGAGCAAGGTTGATGTTTGCACCATGACTCATGTCCATGCCCCTCCAAGCTACAGCTGGCAGAGAAAACCCACTGGGCACTTGCCCCCTCCTTACCCAGCTTCTGGAGCAGAAAGCAGCTTCCAGACCTTTGGAGGTCCTGTACCTGTGGCTTCTAAACCAGTCTTTCCAGGGCCACATCATGCAGGAGATATGGAGAATCCTGGAAGTCCTCTGCAGGGATTCTCCTTGGCCACAGCTGCAGCAGGTTACCTTCAGCAGCGTGAGGGTGTTTATCATGCAGTGCCTTGGTGGGATTCTGTCTTTACAGCAGATTATGTTCAGGAGACTGGAAATCCTTGTGCCACACTAATAAGGTAATGCTCTGATAATGCAGTTGGTTAATAACTTTTATTGCAAGCAGAAGACAAGTCCAAACTACAGAATTACAGCCTGACAAAGGGAAGAAAGGAGCAAATGGCCAGCATCATCAGTGCCTGCAGTCCTCACACATCACCTGCTTGCCAGCACACCGCCTGCACACTGCAGCGAGGAGCTGCAGCAGCGTGGGGCGGGCATGAGCTGGCAGAGGGATTCTGCTCCCCAAAATACATCACCCGGTGTCCTGGGGTGATTTTATGATATGTATTCCTCTATCATCTCATCCACTTTTATGCCCAGGAATGGGTTCTGTAACTTTAAGCTGGGTCCAGGAGGAGGGGTGGGAGCCAGGGGAAATATGGTGTGGTTTGTTTTCAAACTCTCACTCCTCTGGGCGCTGGGCTGTGCAGCAAGAAGGGAGTTCACACTCCTGTTTCTAACTAGCTTGGCTTGTGTTAGGTAGGGAAAAAGAAGTTTGGTTTTTTTCCCTGGACTGCAATAGCAATCCTCGTTGGCTTCTGCTGTTTCTCCTTGGACTGTCCGGGTTGCTTTTTTGTCCGAAATCAGGCAATCCCCAGTGGGACAGTCAGCAGGACCTGCAGGGAAGTGACCCCGCCCGGCTCCGGACTTTGGGGCCAGAGAAAGAAGGAATTCTCAAATCCACCAGCTTTCTCCACAGCAAGGAGGCTCAATATCCCTTTTTCCCCGGTGTCCTGCAGGCACTTTATTTGTGAAAATAAACAGGTTTTTTCACTTTCAGTCCCAGAAATTCCTTTCGTGTGGTGGGGAGGGAGTGCCGAAACCCCTTTTCTTTAGAGGGAACATTCATTCCAGAGCGTTTCTCTCCTAAACCTGTCCCTAAACCAGGACACCTAGGTAGTTTTCTCACATGCTGATTTTCCTTCTCTCACGGTATCATTTGTACATCAGAAAAATTTCCCTTCCCTAGTCTGCTTGTCTTACGGTAAAGGAAAAGGACAGGTGTCCCTGCAGGGACTGGGATGCTGAGCAGTGAGCTGGAAGTGTCTGTCAGGGGTAGCAGGAATTAAAAGGACACTGTCCAGATCATGTGGTATAAACTTTCATAACCTCCTCCTTGGCTTTATGTCCACCCCATAACAATGCTTCAGAAGAGGAGTTGTGTTCAGCATTCTTTGCATACTGGATCCTCCTGTGCTCGGCTGCTCATTTTGCTATGGATCTTCCCTTTCTACTTGACAAGACCAGAGGCTTATCTCTTGCTTCTTCTTTTTCTAAAAGCTCTAATAGCTCCACTCCTGAGCCCAGTTCCGGGGGAAGAGAGCATGTGTAGGGAGATGCTGGGGGTAGAGGTGCCAGTTGATAATTGTTGAAGTAATGCTCCGTTGAGATTTTCAGTGTATTAGACAAGGTACCTGTGCTCTTCTCCAGGCTCCCCACAGTCGCTGGTGTCAAGGCCAGGTGGCACTGAGCAGAGACCCCATTGTGGAGGCCAGAAGTGCCCAAGTGAGAATTTGCCTTTTGTATGGAAACTCTGATAAAAGGCACTTGAACAAATCAGACATTTTCTCTGAGGTGAAAATGTTTCCAGCTTATCCTCTTGATCCTTCAGGTTGTTTATTCATCGTGTGCACTAGAGGAGTGCCTGCGGATGGACCCAAGCAAGGTATTAATTCAATAATGAATCCGGCAGTTTACCAGTAGACTAAGACTCAAATTGCAAACCAATTAATCTTCAATACTGTTCATAAGTGAGAAACAGGTATCTCGAGGCTGGTAACCTTTTAGAAACACCACGGTGACAGATTCTGCCTGACAGGTTTGATATGAATTTTGGCCACTGCATAAATATTGATGGGTTTAATGCTCAGCATTGCAGACTTAATCTTCTTAGCAGGAACATTTCCAGATTTGGAGCTGTGCTGACTGCAGGGTCCCCCCTCCTGCCCCAGTGTGGCAGTGGTGAGCTCAAGGTGCTATTTGGAGTCATTAGCTCTTGAATGGAAAAGTTAATTGACAAAAGTTCATAAATGTTGTGTACTTGATCAGGAATGGCTCAATTTACATTGAGCCAAGTGGATTCAGGATCGTTAAGAGCCTCTGACACGCTGAAGAAGGGGTGGGGAAGGCACACGAGGGATAAAGACCCTGGGATCGCACTGTTCTCATCATGGTGGGGGAAACAAGCCAGCTTGGAACAGCCACTGCACTTCCACACTGCCTCCAGGAAGTCTCTGCAATCGGGAAAGAAGCAAAGATAAACAGGATTTCAACGTGAGTGTTTCTTTTCAGACCCTGATCTTCCAGCCAGCTCTCCGAGAAGGTCTGTGTCCGTGGGGGCTCAGAACCCATCTCCACCAGCCAGACATGTAATTTATAACTCCCTTTCTTCAATGTCAAAGCTAATGACATAAAGGACATACAATATTGAGAAAGACCTAACTTCACTGACACTATGAAATATTAAAGAAGCAAGATAGGAAAAGAATATTAAAAAAAATACGTGCATCATTTTGCTGGGTTTTGTCTTCTGCACAGCTCCCATTTGTTTATTCCACCTGTACATCTCAGTCCGGCTTTAGGTAACTTGGCTGCTGACAGTTTATTCTCACTTCTAAAATAAAGAAAGTTTTAACCTAATTGTTTAAATTAATGAGCTGCTCTGCAAATTTTCTATTTTGAACTGGAGCCACTCTCAGTCAGCCCTGCCAAACCAAATTCTTTGACCCAATTTCTAAGAATAAATTTCCTCCTGAAAGCTGAAAACAGCCACACCAATTCATATTGTCCAGCCTGCTGAAACTGGGGTTTTATAATGGAAATATGCAGAGCCCTCAGCAACAGTGATGCAAATTACTGCTTTTTTTTCTTTTTGCCAAGGCTATTCTGAGATTCTGAGGTCAGTACTTAACATGGCTTGGTGACAAGGGAATTAACAGCACAAAGATCAGGTGATATTAGAATTTTAAAAGCCTCACTAGGAAAAAATAGAAATATTCAATAATGCATGAAGCATAGATGTGCCATTGGTTAAAGAGCTGGAATGGTTTTTTTTTACTTTTAACTGACAAATGGATACAAGGGGAAAGAAACTATTTTGTGCTATTAACTAATATTATTTTTAAAATTTATGGTCAAATCTCTATAATCAAACCTTTAAAGGTGTATCTATAGAATTAAATATCTGGGTATCATATATTAACTGTCAGTTACCTGCAGCCATGCAGATCATTTCCCCTTGCCTCTCCTTTCCCTTTAGGCTGCACACCCACGTCAGGGAGTGTACCTCACTGGCACCTCTTGCCTGCATCATAAATCAGAGGTAGTTTTTCTGCTGAGCTGCTGTGCTTAAATCAACTCCTGTGTGTATTAATAAATATAAACTTCATAGCAGCTGGGTGCTGTAATCCTGAGAGGGCTCTGAGGAGGCTGCCCTCAGTAACCTGGCAGCAATTGCACCCTGGCACCCAGGGTCTGAATTTCTCTCTTGCACTGGCTAGAGTAAGACTTCTGCTTCCTTCAGCTGATGTAGATTATGCCCCTTTAGTTTCTCCTGGTGATATTATTACACAGTGTTTTTCAGGGGGGTTCATGATGGAGGGAGAATAAACAGTCAGCCTTTCTACAAGGGCTTAATCTTGCAAACTCCTCACTCTGTGAGACCCTGGGGCACCAGTGCATAGCCAGGCCTGGCTGCACAAAGCCAGCAATAACAGGAGCATCTCAGGGAAGAGCTGTTTGGTGCCACGTCCCCAAGTCTCATTGAGCAGAGTGGGAGGTGGCAGCAGCATCAGCCCAGGCTGCACAAGAGCAGCAATCTCTGTTCTCCCAGCACAGCCCTTGCTTCAGACACAGCAATAAACACAGTGCCCAAGTCTGGAAGGATGCTGGAGTAATGAGGAATTTGACCCACGGAGAGAAGGATGGCAGCAGCACCTCAAATACAGACACCAGGTTTTCCTGAGAGAGCCATTTGCCTCTTTCTGAAGTTGTAAACACACAAAGCAAGTTTTGTTAATGTGAACATCTCATGAACACGGATGAAGCATCCACTGCAGCACATCCTCCCACCCACACGTGCTGGAATGTGGCAAGATGAGGTGCAGGCTGTGCTCCGGCCACCTGAGCACTGCCAAGGAGTTCAGCACAGTCACCCAAAAATACCACCCAGAACACTTTGTGATATACTTGTGTTCTGCCTTGTCTCTTAGAGGGATTTTTTTCTGCTGGATGCATACAAATGTATTTAATAAAACCAATCTATCTTAAGACTAGAAATTTTGCCACATAATCATTTCTGTTTGTTTCAGAGAGAGGACCTATCTCTGAATCAGGGCAAAGCAGGGGTTTTATTCCTTTTGATTCAGAAACTGAGATCTGTACATTTCAAAGAGAAATATTTAACCATATTCAGATGGGCTAAAATGGTGCTAGAAGGTCTTGTCTAGATTTAGCATTATGAGCAAAAATAGTTAAAAGCTCTTCCTTAATAAAGCCAAAGTAAGACAAATTTGAAGGAAAAATAGAATGATGATTCTATACAGAGAGCAGCAAGGATATACTCATAGTTTGAAAGAAAGAAAACACCCAATTTATTTGCAGTTTATCTTTTAAGGGAGAAAGGTATTTTTGCCTCCAGCTGTAGAGAACAGAACTGGTCCCAGTCCATCAAAGAAACACAGTACAGACCTCATCAGCCATGCCATCAGTAGTAGCAGCAGTGCTTGATGGAAGACCCCAGCAGCTGTCCTGAGGACTTGCATTTCCTTCAACCACCATTTACCAGTCATGAAAAGCTCTTCTGGGGCATGTGGGACTGGCATGGTGCTCCAGCTGAAGTACTGCAGGTGCAGCAGAAGGTCTTGCCAAATCAATATTTTCCTTTCATATGAAGTCTGAGGACATAGTCTGACCACTGCTACCTCCATGGCGTCACCTTACTCTTTTGGAAAGAGCAGCACGGGTTTACAGCCCTGCGTCCTCTCAACCTTGAGAAATACAAACGTATTTGTGCAGAACAGGCCTATTAGCTAAACTTCTGCTGCAGGGCACAGCTCAGGTGATCCATTGAATTTTCTCTGTATCCCCTCAAAAGCCTCTGGGAAGCCTCAGGAAACTTAAATAATGTAAGGGCACCAAGCACTGAACCCAGTCCCTTGATGTTTTGAGTTCAACCACTTTGCTCAACCACTTTGCTTTTAGCCTCATCACCAGGTGAAGAGGAGGGAAGTGGTGTTGGCAAAGTTTGCCTTGCAGTGGGGTGAGAGCACAGAGAGGCAGGGGAATGGTGCAGGGAAATGCTCCAATGTCTAAACACACTCCTCAGCAACACCCCTGTTGTTCTTCTGGCTCCTCAGGAGCCTGGAGCCCTCCCAGGTCGGGGAGTGAAGCAAGACTTGTACAGAAACCTGCAGAGAGCAAGAGCACTGTCAGGGCAAACCACAGGGGAGAGCCAGGAGAGGAGAGAATTTGGGGCATCCAGGTGATCTGGGCTGTGGCTTTGCTTCTCCACCCTTGCTGGAGTAAAGATACAGTAAAGATACAGGAACTGCGAGTATAAGTGGAGAAGAAAACCATGGCAACAGAAACTTAGTTTGTACCTTAATTTGTTGCCATCAAGATATTTGCCAAGTGCCAGCTCCCTGGGAAAAATGCATTTTTCATCAGTACTGCAAAGAAATCAGCATCAGAAGAATTAATGTGCTTAATAACTGTCAAAGGACACTGAGAAATGTGCTTGAGACCTGAAGACAACTGTATTTATGTGTCCCTTCAACCTGTGGCAAACACCAGCTAACTGGATAAATGTCACTGCAAATTTGAATCATTATTTGGTGTCATTTTAAATTTAAGTGAAGCAAGGATTTTCTTTATTTAGCTAACACTGGAAGTGACATAATGAATAAAGGGCACAAGCTCCTTGTTTGAGTTGCAAATCTTTCAGCATTTAACCTAGAAAAAGGTAAAGGCATTTCTGAAACAGGTCAGGTCATTTCTGAAACAGCTAGTCTGGCTGGTTTGTACCCAGAAGAGAAGAGGCGTGTAGCAGGCATGGGACATGTCAGACCCCTTAGGGCCTTTGGACTTAGGTCATCTCCTCCTCCTCACTTTTCCTCCTCCATCTAAGCAAGGAGGCTCTGCAGCCCTCTGGATTTGCTGTGCAAGAGCCTCCCAGCCAGGAGAGCACTCACTGAGCACACCCAGCCAGGCCTCCGCTGTCTCACAAAGCAACAGCACAGAAAATCTGTGGGTGGCTATAGGAGATCCAGGGGTTTGGGTGCTGGGCTGAGTGCCTCCAAACCCACTCTAACACTCTGTTCCTTGGCTTATCTCCAAGGTTATCTCCTGCTACCCCACAGTCCCAACACAACTCTCCACATGGCTTTGATATCTCCCCTCCCTCCACATCACAGCCTGATAATTTGAAATGCTAGAGAACAAGCAACCAGCTTACCAGAGCATCTTTGGGCTTTTCATCCTTATCTCGGGAGACTCCACTTCTTGGTTTTGGCCCACAGAAAAAGAGAAGTACGTCTTTTCCCCAGCTCTAATTCATTAAATACACAACACACAGGTTATAATTAGGATGACTACAGGTAGCATCGTTACATTTCTATGATTATTTTTGAAGGAATATCAATCCCTGTCATTTTTTTTTTTAATTATATTCTTTCACCAACAGACAGGAATGTCTGCTGTCAATATGCATTGCAGAACTAAGTCCTGGGTTTCCTTTCAGGACCTACAGAGGCTTTAGGAAACTTGGGTTGTGATGGGCTTGTTTTTCCATTTGAAGCAACTACTTGTTCATACGTTTCTAAAGGATGGTTTTTTTCAGACCTGCCCCAGACTTCCCTCTCCAAATGATTAAACACTATTTACACTGAAGGCAGTATAGCTGATATTCATTATGTGTCTTAGCCTCTAAGCTGGTGTTACAATCCCGTTTAAACCCAGAGGAGCAGAGAAAGTTAAGTCTCTGTGTTTAAAACGGAAAGAACTCTGAAGGTTCAAAATATACCCAAAAAACGTGATTAAAACCAAACGAGGTTAGATGTTGGTGCCAAGAAATTGATACCTTTTATTTAATTGTAAAAGAGGCAAAGAGAAAGAAAGAAGAATGAAGATAAGATAAAGTAAGGACTCAGGGCTGGGGACATTCCCAGAGCACAAGCCCAACACTTTTGGGGTGGAGAGCACAGCCCCTCAGCTCCTCTCCTGTGCACAGCGGGGATGGGCAACACACCCAAAACCTCTCCTCCCTCAGTCTTTGGTGCGAGGGTTTGTGCTGGCCTCTCAGCTGAGAGCCCCGGGGCTGTGCTGTCCACCCCAAAGGTGTTGGGCTTGTGCTCTGGAAATGTCCCTGGCCCTTTACTTTATCTTATCTTCAACAGCGAGCTGTCCAGGGCCTCAGTCAGAGCCCCATTCAGGGTGTGGTAGTTTTTGCTGCAGCTTCTGTAATACAGTTTTTGTTATAATAAGCAAAAGGTCCTTCACGAAAATGTTTAAGTCATAAACTATAATACTACAGTCTCTGACAGCTGGTAACAAACTGACCATTTTATTCAGCCTCATGATTTTAACAGGAACATTATTTAGTACCACATGCACATTGGCATCTTAACTATGAGCAAAACAGTGACTGATTCATTGTTCAGCTGATGGGAGGAATTACCTTCACCACTGTGTGATTCATTTGATTCATCCCATGCTTGGAATCACGAAGGAATAATTTAAAGTCAGCTCAATGTATTGGTAAGCTCTAAGCGGGAAAGCCTGTGCTTAGTACATATTGCTGATGGACAAAAGCAAAGTGTGGGGCTACCTCATTGCAGAGGAGCAATACTGCAAAGAGTGAAGCACAGTTATAGAAATAGATTATTTTCCCTCACCCATGGTTCACTGTGGAAAGCTGACTCTTAGAGAACAATGTGGAAAAAGGAACAGGTTAGAGAAAAGGCATTAAAATTTATTGTAGGCAAAGTAACATCTGTGCAGGGAAAGAGTGACAAAAATTGAATTGCTGCGTATACTGATGAGACAAATAGGACAGGACGTGGTAGAGTATCCTAAAACAGTACAAAGCCTGGTGCATGCCTGCTTGCACGTGAGACAAGCAGAGGACAGGTGACAAAAAGGGAAGGCACACAAGCTGGAAGAAAATACGGGGGGAAAGGAGTCAGGAAAGCAGCAACACAAAACAGATACTCCAGGACTCAGTAACACTGAAAGACAGAGATAATGAGAAACACAGCCAGGAAAATAACTCAGAAGGACCAGAAGGATTCAGGTTCCCTGATGGGGCGGGGTGCTAGGGGTGACCTTGTAGACAAATTGTGGAGTATTTATCCACCACAAAACACTGTTTCTTTCAGTATGCTGCTATGGCCTGGACAGAGGGCTGCATGAGACAATAAAGCAGTGGATATTGTTCCCATAGCACAGCTTTAGCATGCCCGGAAACAGGGGGGTTTTTAACACTGACCTAGCACAGACTAGAAAGCCCTGCTGTGCTATCAGGGGAACACAGGCAGGGCAGCCCTGCAGACCAGGACCAGGTTATGGATTCACTAAGGGAACACTCTGAAACACTGTAATTGCCATCTGGGCTGCATTATTGCAATATGAGGGTTTTAATGGAGAGTTAAGAGCAGAGCTGACCTTTAAATACCCTGTGCATTTTAAGGCTGTACTAGAAGATTTTACACCAATTATTTATTAGCATTATAAGTAAATGAGTTATTATCATTCATGAATTCTGTAACAGTCAATTTGTTTCTCTGCCCAGAGCCTTGAAGTGCCTATTTCATAATTTCTTAGGGATGTAACCATAGGAACTAAGTGGTTGCCAACAAAAACCCTCACAATTAATGCCGATAAGCTTTCACCCTATTGAGTGATGGTGAAATGTATACAGAGCTGATGAAATGCACCTCAAGGCCCATGGGACCCTGAAGGCAGAGGCACATCGACTGGCTGTGGAGCATTCACATGCTGCCCGAGTGAGTGCATTGGCTCAGCTGTGCGTTTTTGAAACTCTCACACAGAGAAGCATGTTGTGAAATGGAAGACCAAGAAGGCAGATTTTCTGCCCTGGAAAGCAGAGATCCCTCTGAGCTGTATAGAGAGCAAAGGCAGTGCCCTTGACCCACTCCCTGAGCATAACAGAGGAAGGGGAAATGGCAACGGAGAGGCGCCACAATTCCCCAGGGACACCAGGAAAGCTGCAGCACTGGAGGGCTGTGCTCGTGCAATTTGGAGCAGCCCCAAGAGCTCCCTCCCTGCAGTGGGGCACCCACCTCAGATGAGGTGTTCAGCTGCAGATGCCTCCTGCACTTAAATATCTTCTGTGAAGATCCTTCCTGTCCCTTTCACAAGGGGATGAATATTTTGCCTCTGTTCCCCTCTGAAGAGGTGGGTTTGTTTTTTTCCCTAAGTATCTATTGCTGGAGGATAGACAGCTCCACTGCAGCTGATCATCCTTGTGTGGGTGTGTGATTTCCAAGCAATAACATGGCTTTTCCTAAGAAAGGTTCACAAACACTCCATCCCTGGAGGTGATAATTTTAGATACTTAAATACCAGGCCATGGACAAATGCTTTTGCCCTTGCTTGCCTATGACCAGGAAGGCAGAAAACCTCCTTGCAGGGGAAAATGTTCAGTAACACTTGAAAGCAAACTGCTTTCTTGCCAGGGAGGGCATATCCACCAGGAGTTTTAGGCATTTGCTGTAACAGGCTCAGAGGATGTCTTGAAAGACATCTTCATTTACTGCTTCAAGAGAAATATCCAGATGACTTTTCCCACAGCATGTTATTGTAGAAATTAGAATATGGAAATTAGAGGCATCCTTGCAAATGGTTTGGGGCTTCGTGAGCTGGATCTATCATAAGAAAACACGAGACTTTTCTGTTTCTGAGATTCTTCCCAGAGTGATGCTGTGGAAGAAGATCATGACCGTGCTCCAGCTACAGGGAAGGGAACAGTTATTTGCCCACAAGGTAGTGGAGAACACAGGAACAGTTGCCTGGGGCCTGAGCAAAAGGGAGCAGAGTCCTTATGCTGCCAGGGAGATGTTTAGGGAGAGGGTGCAGGGAAATGTAAGCAGCAAGGGGAGGCTGCAGGTCCATCTCCAATCTGGTGGCATGTAGGGAGTGAGGGGCTGCCAGAGCCAATGGGATCAACCCTGCAAAGGAACAGAACTGAGAGTTTGTCCTTTAAATCTTTCTGAATGAAAACATCTGAAAAGGGGCACAGCAATAGCTTCCTCTTTTCCTTGGGGAGCGCTGCTACAGGAAAGTGGAGTGCTTCAGGAGGGGTAGTACAGACAGGCTGCACTTCTGCACACACATCCATTTCTATCTGAGCTCTCTGTGTACACATACCTGCATTAAGAAGCCCCATTTTGCTTCTGCAGTGCAATAATCCTACCAATAAAGAAGAAAGCTTGAATATTTGATGTCATTAAGTAAACTGTACTGAACCCTTGAAGAGGTTTTCAGTTATCTCAGTCATCAGAAACACTCAGAATCCTCTGTGTTTAAATGTACCTGTCTTCAGCTTGGTACAGATACACGGTTCCTGGCAGATAACAGTGTCACACCAGACAATCAGCTCCTGCTGCTAGATAAACACTTGGAGGAAGATGTGCATTTGAATATCTATTCCCTTGGCTTTAATGAGATGCCATCAGCTCAAGTTTGGCCCCATATTTAAATGTCATTAAGAGAAGTTCTATGCAATTATAACAACAGCAAAAAATAATAAAAATAATTTTTAGCAGGATTTCTACTGGAAATAGGCTTTTCTTGCAAACACGTTTCTTTGCAGTCTTTATGCAGCATTGTATTGGCAGATAAGAAACCACCCAGCAAGGCTGGGACTGAGAGATCTCACAGGGTGACCGAGGACTTGGTCACTTTGGAGGGGCCAGGTGTCCCCCGCAGGCAGGGCTGCAGCCTGTGACACGTGGCAGCCGTGTCCCTGCCCAAAGTGCAGCTGCCAGTGCATGGCACGACGCTGTGCAGTTCATTTGACATTGACACAGTGATGTGGCCACCAAGCCACACAGGCAGGAGAGCTCTGGGGACTGAGAGGTCCCATTTACAGAGGTCTGAGCTCCTTCATGCCTCAGCACATGGGTCACCATCCGTTGTTCTCCAACAGCAGCTTCTCCCCATGTTGGAAACTGTGTATCTTTAAAAATTTTCTATTTCTGTTTCTTTAGTAAGAGTTGGTTAGATCTTGCTTTGGGAAGGAATTTCCTCCGTTTTGTTTTAGAAAGATAGGTTTAATAGCTCGTCCGGCTGGAATGATGCACGGGAGATATGCAAAGAACATCAAGGATTATCAGGGGCTGATAGTGAACCATCAACCCGAGACAATGCCCTGAGCAGCGCGAAACCACCTATTCCGGGAAAGGACTGATAAGAAGTATCACAAAATGGAAATTTAATCAACACCGAAGATGAAGAAACTCAGACCCAATGAGAACCTGGATACTGGGGTTTACCTCATTTTGTACCAATAAGCTTTGAAATAATGTGTTCCTATAAGTCTTGAGTGTATAAAATCTAAGGAAAACTTCGGGAGAGACATGTGTGTTGGGAATATTCTTCCTAGGCACATCCTGGCCAGAATAAAGTAATGCCTGATTCTCTATCACTTCAAATATAGTGTTAGAGGGGTTTTATTTTCTTCCCGGGTTTCGGTGACACCCACAGAGGCAAAAGGCTCAGACCAGTCAGATTTGGTGTTTTTTCTCTTTTCCTCTGCTTCATATGCTGCTGAATTCCAGTGTGCCCAGCGCCACATCCCAATCTTGGTGAAAATCTCGGTGACCTCTGAGGATTTTAAGGTCTCAAAAACTCATTTTCTCCTTCACATTCCAGCAGGAATAACTTGGAAAATAATAATTTGGCCACATACATATATCGATCAATCTATATATATATCCCATCATATTATATTCTGAACAACTGCCTTGGGGTACAAGAAACCACATTAAAATGCATGCAAACTGAGTTAACAAATGTCAGCCAGAGGTCCCAAATACAAACTGTGCTTCTCAGCCCCCAGGCTAGAAGTCTGAATAAACTGTTCTTTGCACTGTGCCCTGAAGGTTAAACTTAACCTTTGGTAGACAAACAAGGGACACTGATACTCTTTTCTAAACAAGAAGGTTGATGGCATGTATAATCAAGGCTCAGACTATTTGACATATTTTAGGCTAAAGGTTTTAACAGAGGAGAAGTTACAATATTTCTAGTAGAGGAGAATCAGACAGACTGTGCACAATAAACAATAGTTAAGAGATCAGAGGCATCCACTGAGAGGTGGAAACAGCTCCCTGTTTCCAGACCTACTTTATTTGCAGCTTGGAGTCCATACCTGCTGGAGGGATGGTCTCCAAATCACCTCCAAGGACACCCTGTTCCTGGCAGGTTTTCAGGTTCACTCAGAGCAAGACCTAGGTTTTACTCTTTCTTACCAGTGAGTTAGGACTTGAGAACTGGATGTGAGTAATTCCACCAGAGATACATTCAGTCAGAAGTACTCTTATCCATAAGAAGGAAAGGCTTACAGTCTAATACTCACAAAGAGACTTAAACAAAAGGTCCAGGAAAAACCTGTAAGAAAAACTGTGAAACAATCTCCCATGAACATAAAAACCAAAAGGGAAGTTGGGGAGAATCCTAGTCACTGTGTTGTTTTTTACCCTGGAAACAGGAAAACTAAATATACCTAAAGACCACTTGTTTCCTCACGGGTTGGTCAGCAGGGTTTCTACTTTTTCTTGTGCTCTTCTTGGGCTTTGCAATATGAAATCAAGGCACATGTTCCTCTTTGCTTTTTCGCAATCTCCATTGATTCATATTCCTCTAGGCTGTGCTGCCTTTTCCTCCTGTGCTTCTGTTCTCCTCTAACCTACCCAGCATGCCTTAATCTGTGGAATTTTTTATCATCTTTTAACTCATGTAGATACCCATCTTTCTAGCTCAACAAAAACTAATGTGAATGTGAACAGTCGTGTTCCAGCCATATAGTGCTGTGTGTGGCAGGAGCTGCCTCCCACACCTGACAGCTTTAATTTACCCATTTGATTTCTCTCCACATAACGAAGTGAATCCTTTCTCTACCCAGCTCATGCTTGCTGACCATGGGGATCGTTTTTATTGTGGTTCCCATCCCACAGGAGCAAGGATTGCCAGAGATGTTCCTTCCTGCTTTGCTGAGTTACACATCACTAACTAATGTAGAATGACTCTCAAGGATCCCTGTTATTCAACAGAGCACAATCAACAGATTTGCTTAATGTTTTGCCATGTTGTTTCAAGAATAATGGGTTCAGGTGAGGAGACAATGCCTTGTGAACTGTCTGCAGTGAGATACGTTGTATTAGGAAAGTACAGAACTATCATGGTTGATCATCTAATTAAATCTCAGGCTAAGTTTGCTGCAATTTGATTTACTGATGTGTTCTGAGTGACTCACAAACATTTTGAAATAAGGGGCTGGTATGACAACTGTGCACAATGATACAGAAAATAAAGGCCTTTTCCATGCCAGTTGGAAATAAACCCACATTTATTTAAATAAAGATGTGAATTATTTATAGCACTTCTGTAACACAAAGATGCTGATGCAGACACTATCATAACAAAGAATATAAAAGCAGAAACTAAACCTGTGCCAATAATCCTGCAAAATGTCTAAAGAAATAGTACCTTGTTTTCTGTAGCAGGCTGTTCCTCCTAACACACAGTGGACGTGAGTTTTTCTACATTTCATCTCAAAATCAGCTAGAATACCTTAATATCCTCATACTAAATATTTTCACTCTAAAGCTGAATCTTTATTAATGTTATTATACAGAGAAAATGTCTGTTGATTATATCCAGCCAGATATGCCCATTTCCATCATAAGCTTTACAACAGTTTTATTGCCTCCCACTGAAAAGTCAGCATTTTGCAAGATTTAAAGGGGAAAAAAAAAGAGAAGATGTTGAAAACAATTAAACAACACAAGCTCCATAGCCATTTTCCATGAGAACAAAGTCTTCTATAGTCTGGGCAATTACTCCTCCTAAAGCATAGCTTCTCCTGTTCTGTTGTGAGTTGCACTTAAACATCGAATGAACTCATCATCTCACCATTTAACCATCTGTAAATAGTCTAAATACAGGACATTAGATCTGGATAAGGAATCACAGCAAAAATGTTCATTGGTATTTAGTGCAAATTAGAGCAAACTCCATTTTGCAGACGACAACATCAGAACTCTTTGTTCCTCACAGATTATCTGGAACAGTAGATATTTCTGCCAAATGGTGGCATTTTAGCTGCCTTGAGTGAAAGTTGAAGGAGCATGGCTGAGGTAAAGTGCACTTGAATACTGGTTAAAGTCAGCAGCTAGGCCTTGCCAGGTTCAAACCAGAACCCATGGGAAAGGTTGTGAACCTCACAGCCCTGCTTCAGAGATCCTCTGCTAGGGTTGTATCACTTCAATTATAAGCTGCCCTGCAGCCATGAATAAAAGAAATAAAATGATATCCTAGAGATGAGCACTTGCTGCATCTGTAGCATTAATGATGGTTTCATCCCATTTTATCCCCTCTGCAGCAGGGCAGAATTTCAATAATATCCTTTTAAAACACAACCAGACTCTCTACTTTCAAGGCAGGGAATCAGCCCACTGGTGCCCACACAAAGACAGCGCTGTCGTTCAGGAGCACAGCAGCCAAACATCATTTCCAGAGGAGCTCCTAATTGACTGCATTTGTGAAAGATGCATCAAAATGTCCCAAAATGAGCACTTTGTCGCTTTTTTAATTTGCCAACCGTTTGCCCCCAGGTAAACCTCCAGCACACTAATAGTTTTCCTTGGCCAGCACAACCATGTAGACTTCGTATCTTTCTTTGCTAAATAAGAGGAACATTTACAATAGCTGCTGGGTAGAAAATTAACCAAGTGAACTCTCCAATTTGTCTGTCCCTGTCTGTCTCCCTCATTAATTTTTTATGGAAATCAAAGACTAATTCTGTCTTCTCTGCTTGTAATCACATTCAAAACATGCTCATGACTCAATAATCTGCTTATGAACATTGCCGTTCTCTGCAGTAACTCTGCAGACACCCACATTTGGGGCAGTCTGAATGTTCACACAGCTTGCAGTTGCCAACATTATTTTTATTCCTTGCTGGTTTTGTCATTTTAGACTCTCCCTTCCATTTTGAAAGCTATCAGGGTGAACAAGAAACTCATCAAGCCAAAGTCAGAAGTCATAAGAAGATATTCACCACGCTGCAAAACCCTAGTAAGCAATTTCTGATGGTTTTAGTAAAAAAAGTGAATTTACTGATGATGCTTTCTTTAAAACAAGCCCAGCCTGAAAGGCCAGATGTGAAATCCCACATTTATTATCCCAATGCAAGGGAAGTCTGATCCAAATTTGTTATTTTGGCTTGAACAAACGCTATTTGCTCAGTTCCACTGCATACAGAACATAACGTGGGTGAGGGTTTTTTTTAAATTTCAGCTAGTTGCCAAGATGTTAACTTTCCTAGCCGTGTTCAGCATCACAATTACCCGCTTCAACCAGTAATTTGTTGCCTTCATACAGCAGTAATAATCTAGTTATTATTCCTCATTCTGGCCCAGTCAAGAAGGCTCTGGGGAGGAACTGTGGCCAGGTATCCATGCCACCTTCCCAGCAGCTACTGGAATAAAAAGTGGCCAAGGAGAATTTACACTTAATGGCAATACCACAATTTCTGTGCTCCCCAGTGAGGAGAGACAAAAGGCAGTGATGAACCAAGGACCAGGAGCAGCTCTGTGGGAGCACGAGGGGCACAGCTGGGCTCGTCGTTGTTATCCTTTCAGCTGCATTTTGATGGCTTAGCAACACAGCTAATTTTACCTAAGAGGGAAATGCAGAAGCAAAGTGATAATACTTCTTTATTAAGCAACTGCGCTCTTATTTATAGCCAGATTTTGGATCATAAAAATAAAAGAGATGAACACAGACCTTCCTTACTATTTTTTTTGTGTGTGTATAATTAGTACAATGTTTTTCCACACTCAAATCATGTACCAAAATCAACTCTCTTTCAGCATGTAAATGTCTTTCTGTCTGTGCGGACAGCACAAACACACTGTCAGGAGAGTTTGTAGCACAATGGTTTGAACACTTCCACTTAAAACATCTGTTCTGTACACAAAAAATACATGCATGTATTGCAGAGCTCTGGTAATGTATTCAAATGTTCTCTCATGCTTCCTGCGATCACAGTCCCCAGAGCATAATATTTTGGAAGAAGCTAATTTGTTATATCATCTAAAGAAAACAAGCACAGGCTTCCTAGCTCAGCTCACACAACAACACATAAAAACAGAAAGGATTTCTTAATTCTTAAAGAATGAGCCATGAGTTGCCTAAAAATAAGCTTTGCTAAGCACATAAAAATAAACACCACAAATATGAGTGAGACAGAATTCTAAATGAGACATTTATTAGATCTGGGATGGCAAAGGAATAATGAAGCAACATGTGCCTTCTTCTCAAAACTAATTCTGTTTGATTTGACATGTTGATTTTTGTGCAGGGATTTGCTGAAGAGAGGTGTCCGTGAGGACATGCAAGTGGGTCAGAACGA
The DNA here is from genome assembly GCA_013400735.1 of Pomatostomus ruficeps. Classification (NCBI taxonomy): domain Eukaryota; kingdom Metazoa; phylum Chordata; class Aves; order Passeriformes; family Timaliidae; genus Pomatostomus; species Pomatostomus ruficeps. The sequence continues at coordinate 1,164,268 of VYZT01011173.1, forward strand.
CATGTTTCTTCAAGCTGAATTGCACCATTTTCTAACAATTACCTCCTGGAGAAAGTCTAAGGACAAAAACAGTCCTCTGCCAGCTAAGCAAAACTGTCCTGAAAGTTCTTGTGCAGAATGTACTCTACTTCTGCTTATTTACAGTTTCTTTGTTTTATTTTGCCAACTACAGTATTTCCATATCAATCTAGAGCATGCTCATTTTAGGCTTTAAAACTGGGTCAACACACCCTGAAAATTCACACCAAACTGCAGTTCCTGAGCACAGATAGGCAGAGTTGTCAAAATATTCTCATCACTGAGTAAATTTGTGCTTAGAGCAAAACCAACAGCCTGGAAAACACAAGTGCCCTGCGAGCTATCAATTAAGCCTTACATCAGGGTAAACTTGTGTCAGGAGGAAATTATTTCCATTTTACCTGGAGAGATTCAGCTCTGCTCTGATGTACAGAGAAGGACAGGGCAGGAAAGAGTCCACTTGCCTAAGGAAAGGGCATATTCTTGCTGTGCTGTTTGATGAGGTGCTACAGGGGGCTCCTGTACCTTCAGTGGGGTGTGATTTAACCTGAGCATTTCCTGAGATTTCAAAGCATTCCCAGTCCTTATCAAAATGAAAGAAAAATCCTTCCAGGACATGTTTTCACAAAACCCACACAGTGTCCCCAGAGCAACCCAACACTTTGTGACTGGGGCAGGAATTTGAAGGCTGGACTTCCCACACAAAGCCCGGGTCTCAGTGAGGTGCAGTGGGGAGACAGAGCAGTTCTCCACAACCACCTGGATATCAGGAAATCCACCTTCCTACAAATGCTCTGGAGAGCCTCCTTTTCCCCCAGCTGGTCTGTCCTTGCTTACAGCCTTCTAGGCCCATGAACCCTTTACCTCAGAATAACAAGATGAATCAAAAATAATGAGATACAACTAAAACTGCAGGAAGAATGCCACGTATTTTAATTTTTTGAAGTTTCTTTCATTTGCAGTGGCTCAAATTGGACTTTGTATCTTTTTTAAAGCTTCTCTTACTGCCTCTAATTAAAGAATTCATTTTGTCTTACTAACAGATGTAGAAATGTATTTCATAAAATTGTACCTGAACCACATTTTTTTTATTAACTTCATTAAAATTGACAGCTGGTAGTTTTATTCTGATCTTTGGAACAGATTTAAGATAAGAAAACATTTAGAGCACTGTTATTCCAGGTAATGCTTACCAAACACTCCTTCCAGCTCCATATCAAACACAGACTCAGACTGGAAAATCAGGTGAGATTTTCTCCATCTGTAGATATTCACACAGGCCTAAATGAGTAGGAACCATGTCTACTTGGAGGACATGAACCTCAGAGTGGGTGGTTCAGAGGCCGAGATTAAACCTTTGAAGCAAAGGGAAGGTAGAAATGTATTAAAAACTATTTCATCACCCCTGGTTCTGGGAGGTGTGTTATTATTCACTACAAGTTGTGCTCAGCTGGAGAAAAACATCTTGCTCATAATTCAAAACATGGCACCACCAGCTAAAAGGTGGAAATGGGGGCTCCATAGAATCCAACAAAAAATTCTCATAAATTTGGGAGACGCCAGATCTTCCTCCTTAAACACTGGCCGCATCTCTGCCTCCCTGCACTGACATTTTCCTGCTCCACTATCTCATTCTTTCATCTGCTCTTACATGCCATCCTCCTAACTTCATCCTTCCTCCATTTAAGGTGTATTTTATGAAGTTGATTTTCAAGGCACTGCATTGCCTCATCTGCTGTACATCTTTATCTGCTTCCCTTTATTTTCACTTCTCCTTTTGCATCTTTTTCAAAGCAACTGAAAAAGTTTAATCTTTACTGTGCAGCGTGTTGCCAGCCAAATGAGGCAGGAGAAATCAAGATTTACCTTCTTTTTCCCATCCAAGCACCTTATGAGAGTTTTGGTCCTAAGAGGAGTCTAAACTAGCAGACATGAAATTTGCTCAGATGTGTTTTCCACACTAGTCCTAATCCAGTGTTACTGTGCATGGCTTCCAGTCCCCAAACAGCGCTGCCACACGTTTCTGGCTGAAAGTCACAGGGTGCTCTTAGACCCCCGTGGGATTTAATGAACAGGAAAATATCCCTTTTGAAACACCCCATTGCTTTCAGGCTATTGAATGGGGTAAATGTAAATCGAATACTGAAGATCAGATGATTTAAAAAAAATGCAATAGATGAACCTCATTTCCAACCAGATACATTTCCTATACATATTTCCCTTCCAGCTGCCGAATTGCCAATATAGTGCTGCATCTCATAGTATGGCACACAGAATGGATGGGTCAGAAGGGTTCAGTCTCAAATTTGTAGGAAAAATGATGCTGTACATATTTTCCAGTTCTTGTTCATGCTAAACTCTCCATCTTGAGATATGCAACGTTTACCAGCTTACACATTTGACATTTCCCACTTTGACTGATTGCCTATTCACCTCCTGCTTTGAACTATTTCAGAGTCTGTTAACAGGGGAAGATAGAACTGGTCAGAAAAATAAATTACTTTAAAAAAAAAAATCACAGTAGTGCAGGCTCTGAGTAACTGGGTTGAGAAAGGGGACAACTGCAAACCATGTGCTTAAAAGTACCTGGACAAAGTGACTTTGCATTACATATTGGGCCTGTGCTATTCAAAGGCATCATCAATTTGTATTGTGTTAGTAGTCAATTCAAGTAGTAATTAATAATATTCCATTACAGTAAGTAATTAAATAATAAAATTAAACAAATATTAAATAGTATATGAAATATCATTTTAAATTATTATTTGATACAAATATTAAATCATTAAATTCAATAATAGTTAATGGTTAATTCTAAATCACTTATTTAATGTTTAAAGGACCTATGTAAAGAACTTACTTTCAAGATTACAGTGTCAATGAGCTATTGTAACATCATTTTTTAGCTGCCCAAAGGGTGATTTCAAAAAGTTAAAACCAAATTTCTAACCTTACACTGTTACCCAGAGGCAGCCATCCATTGCCTACTGACTAACATGGAACTAATCCGATTTTCAGGAAACATTCAGCATTCATTTCTCTTGTCATTAGTAAAGGAAATGAGCTGGCCCATGCACAGCCTTTACAGCTGTTAGTGATGAGGCTGGGATAATTCAGGTTGAGTCCTCTCTCACCAAACCTCAGAGCAGCCTGGTGTGTCTGGGCTCCAGAAACCCCTGCCCTGACCTGCCCTGGAGTGGGGCAGAGATGTCTCAGGGGATGGGTTATCCTTCCCCACCTCCTCTCCAAATCCCTGTTTGGTAAAACCCACCTCCCCAGACTCTCTCCCTGCCCCAAGTGCTCGCCAGGCTCCTGTCTCTTGTACACAGCTCTGCAGCAAACAAACAAAGAGACAGAAACTGCCTCCCGCCAGAGGAAAAAATTGTGAGAAGGAAGAGATTAATGTGGAACAGCTGTGCTGTGGATTTTTTGAATAATTTGCTGAAAATAAATTTTAATGGCAAATTAAGGACAGAGATTAGCTCTGCAGTTCTGTGTTCTCAGAGGGTAATTCGCTTGCACAAAAGTACAGCCAGAGCTTGGCACCACGAGCAGCTCAACCAGCAGCGCGTCCCTGGGAGCCAGGCAGGGATGGGAGCGCAGCTGGCGGGGAGCTGCTCTCCACAATCTGCTCAGCTCTGGGCAGGATCTTGCTTTTGGGAGTTCTGCTTGCTGTAAGCTCACTCAGGAAGAAAAAGGAGGTGATGGCCAAGTGGATCAGCTTGGCTGGTCCTCTGCCAGGCTCCTGAGAGGTGACACAAGAGGTTCTGGGCAGCAGTTGACCACCACTGCCGATGGCAGGGAAGTCACTACCTCTGCCCAGTTCAGGCTTCACTCTCCTGAAGGCATCTATTCTTCCCCATTGCATTCTTCAGTTCAGAGGCCCAGATGAACCAAAACCAGACCTTTCAGGTCTCTCCATGAATTTTGTTTCCCAGCACGGGTGCTGTGGGGAGCTGATAACAAGTAGGCAGCCTGCACCCCACTGGCCTATTTGAATGCATTTTCTGAGCTCACCAAGAACTCAAGTTCTTCAGTTTGTATCTCCCAAATTCTCAGTTTCCCACTCTCCCCCCTGCTTTCCACTCCTACACCAGGTGTTACCTGCTCTCCCAGCAGCAGGACGCCAGGAAGGTGAGCTCAGTGGTGTGACAGCCTCTCGCAATAAGTGATGGGATGCAAGGCAAGGCTCTGCCTGGCTCCTGGAATGTCTGCTACCTCCAGCAATGTCTGTTTGTAGGACCACACCTGGTTCAGCTCACCCAGAAAACACCTTCCTGACTGAGCCCCCAGTTCTGAACACAGATCTGTCAATGCAGGGTGTGTCAGCCCCTCTCCTGCTACCCTCTGAGTGCTGGAGTGGCGCCTCTGCAGGGAGTGCTTGGGCTTGGGTTCCCGGCTGGGAGGCAGATGGAGGCTCCCCGGGAGGGAGGGAGGGAAGGGGTTTTCCCTGCTGCACTCCTGTGATCTGTGAATTAAACACCTCGGCTCCATCATCAGTTTCTCCCATAAAGACTGGGCACTGACAAAGAGAGGGATGGAAACACCAAGTCATTGCTCCTCTTCTGAAAGGATAAAGGCCAGTGAAAGATGGATGTTGGCAGGCTGGCATGAATTACCACACAGGCTGATGTTCTGAGAAGTCCCAGCTTTGCCAGCTCGCCTGGCTGCTTCATGGACATTGAATAACATGACCCCAAACATGACAGAAACTACTTGTGTCTGCAGAAATGATGTCAATTCATTTTGTGGTTGATTCAGCCAGCTCTGATCACTGCTTTTGCTTCAGTTGAGAAAAGGCATTAATCTGTTTAATTTTTCCCTCTGTGATTCAGATCAGACAATCCATTTACTGAATGTGATTGATAAATGAATTAATTGCACAACATTCATTCCTGACACTAGTTCAGAACACACAAACTGCAAATAAGTCACTAGAAACCTCTATATATAGAAGATAAGTTACACATCTTTTGGGATATTTTAGAGTTCAGTACCAGAGGAGGACTGAAAGATTGTTTAACCTTGTCCAGTCCCATTCCTCCTCATCTTTCACCCTCAGCAGCCATAAGAGATCACAAGCATTGCATGATCAAACACAAAGGTCTGTTTGGATGGATATATTACATCTGGCAGGGGACTTTTCCCTATATTACTTCATGCTTTTCTGATTTGTTCTCTTACTCCAACAAGCACAATTCCTTTTTATTTTTTGGTCTTTTTGAAACAACGACATCCTACCAGCAGGTAAAACAAAAGCATTTTCAGTACTACACTTTTGCCAGTTTTTGTTTGCTTGCTTGTTGAAAGAAAATTTGAAGAATTGCATGATATATGAGAGTAGAGACCATGGCTTGAAAAGGGCAGTGGTGGAAGGTTCGCAGAAGCAGACCCAGGCTCACAAAAAAATGACACTTGCTCCTTTACCAAGCCACACAGATGCATGGGGCAGGCTGCAGCTGAAATACACCCTGATTAATGGAAAATTGTTTCTTAACACTGATGAACCACTCATCGAGAAACACAAAGCACATCCAGTTCCTTCCGAACATGAAGACATTTACTATCTGCTCTATAAGCTTTATTACAGTATTTCCTGCAAGTTTTATGCATGCAATCAAAGCATCTCCATCAAATTTTGCACATTTTAAACACCTCCATAAAGGAGAGTAATGACCTTCACCCAAAAAAAAAGTTAATAAAGGCCAATAATATAAGTTTCCCATCAGCGAGGCACAAATATTAAGCATATGCAAATTGCACTGATAAATCTGGAATGAGCATGCAGCATCGAGCACTTTGCAGATACTGGGACAACAGAGGGCATCAGGAAAGACTGACAGGCAGTTCTGTCAGACAAGACATGGGCTAGACAAACATCTTGAGTGGGGAAACTAATGCAAACATGTTTGTAGTCTTTAGAAATGAAAAGGTCAAAGCAGTAATTCAAATATCACCTAATCTTTACCACTTCAACAGCAAAACAAAAGTCCTTTCCCAGCTGTCGTGGCCAAACACCAGGCACCCACAGCAGCTGCTCACTCGTTCTCTCCCCTGCCACAGCTGGGCAGAGGAGGGGAAAAAAATGAACGCAAGTGCTCATGAGCTGAGATAAGGAACCGGAAGAAAATGCTCCAAGGACAAAACAGGCTCAATTGAAGTTGAGTGAAGTGAAATTTGTTACTAACAGAATCAGAGGGAGACTATGAGAAATAAAATGAACCCGTGAAGACACCGTTCTTTCCCCCACCCCCTCCCTCCTTCTCACCAACAGTGCGAGGGGGGCAGGGTGTGGGGGTTCAGGTCAGTCCATCTCCAGAATCTTCTTCTGCTGCTAAGGGAGAGGAGTCCTTCCCCTGCATTGCCATGGGGTCCCTCCCATGAGAGACAGTTCTCTGGGAACTTCTCCAGCGTGGGTCCATCAGGAGCACAGAACACACAGGCTGCTGCAATGTGAGCTCCTCCCACGGGCACACAGCCCTCCCAAGCTGCTGCCGTGGGTCACTCCTGCCCGGGGTCAGTCCTCCCAGGCCAGGCTGCTCCAGCCCGGGAGCAGGGCCCCTCTCTCCACCGCGTCTCCCACTGGATCTCAGCCATCCAGGCACCCACCCGCTCCAGCGTGGGTGCCTCCCCCACGGGCTGCGGGTGGATCTCTGCATCCCCCTGGACCCCATGGGCTGCAGGGGCACAGCTGCCTCACCATGGGCTCACCACGGCCTGCAGAGGAATCTCTGCCTCAGCACCTGGAGCACCTCCTGCCCCTCCTTCTCCACTGCCTTTGGTGTCTCCATGTTGTTTTCCTCACATGTTCTCACATCCTCCTTGTTCTCTGGCTAAAAGCAGTTGCATGCACACTTTGTTTTGATTTCTTCTTAAATCTGTCATCGCAGAGGCGCAACCAACCTTTCCAATAAGCCCAGCTTTGGCCAGTGGCATGTCCCTCACCTTCAGAGCCATCAGAGATCGGCTCTGCTGGACATGGTGAAAGCTTCCAGAAGCTTCTCACAGGAACCATCTTTGTGGCTCCCCCTCTACCAAAAACTGGGCCAAGCAAAACCAACACACCAGTATTGGTTAAAAACCCCCTAAGAGCACACCATTAGGAAAGGCATTCAATCAGTGCCACCCCTGTCTGCCTTGGGCTGACCGGCACCTCTGTGCAGGTCCCTGCAAGCTGAGAGACAGAGCCATGAGCAGCCAGGGGATACAGAAAGGACTGTCCTGCAGAGGAGAGCATGGCACAAACAGCAGTGCTGCCTCTGGCTCACTGCGTGTTCCCACTGCCAGCCCACGCCATCCGTCACTGGTGGGAAAGACACCAAAATGCTCCTTTTTTTAACTGAATGATCATATAAAGTTGTACAGGTAATCCCACAGCTCCTCCACAAAAAAAAAGTTTGATAGATGACTGTATTCACTGGCTGTCTGCCACTACCCAGCAAAGGACTTGTATGCTTGTGTCTTCATGCATTTAATACCCTGTGCATCTAACAGCAAAATGTGGGCTGTTTTTCTTTGCACTGCACTGCAAGCTCATCGACAAAACAACAAGGTCTACTTCTTTGTGAGTATAGAGAAAGCAAAATGAAAAAAACAGCCATTGTATTATTACCCCTTGTTCTTCCCTGCTCCTTCTCCCATGCTCCAAGGATGCATAACCTTAGGGGTTACCCATGCTGCGAGTCTGCCCCTATAATTACATTTCAAAACAAAGTTACTTGTTAAGGTGAAGTCTGCTTTACTGATGATGCTGATATTCTCTTCTTTTCATATTGCAAAATAATACAAATAGAATGAGAGCACCTCTTCCACCCCCCAGATTTTTTTTCCTTCTAGGCTGTATAATTTTAACCTCCAAACTAGGTCAGCTCAAGGAAGGAGCGTTTAAACTGTTACAGTGATTAACAAAGCTGTTATATTGTTAAAGATTACATGTGAAGCGTTTACCAAAATACCATCCACTTTGTGCAAATGGTTCCTAGATGGTGCTAAGAAAAAGCATTCAGAATGCAGAGAAAGACTAAAGAAAAGAGCCTGACAGAAACCCATCAGTCTGAAGCTCTGACATTTTGGGCAGCTTATCACTTCCTGGGATTTGAAATGATGTTACCGATCCATTAAGAAAGTCAGCACATTTCACAGCACACATAAATCAGTGATGGGTCAAGGGTGAGGAGAGCCTTGTAGACTCCGAGATTAAATACAGCATGTCTCATATCTCCTGTGGCTAACTTAAATCTTTTCAAGATTAATCAGGAAATGTAACATACAGCCCTTTAACATAAAAAAATGGGGACCAAACCTCTCTTCCCCCTCTGTCTGTTCCTGGCATTTGTGCTACCTGGAGGTACAACCCTCATGGTGAGTTTTGGGGGTATTTGTGAACAAGTCCTGGCATCTTTATTTTGGCTATAGCCGCAAGGCTCCTCCACTGGTTGGAGGCATTTAAGCAGGCTTGGGGTCCTGGCCAGGGCAGGAGGTTTCCCACCAGAAGAGCCCCACTAACCACTGTAATTTTGCTTTGGTATCCCTTCATTTTGGTTTCATAGTCCTGGTTCTGTGGGCTTTCATAACTTTTTTTTTTTTTAGGCTGTTCCCTATTCCACCCATGGTCCTGAAGGGCCAGGTACAGACCCAGATATTGGATGTCACCCCCTCCTGCAGCTCTGCTCCCCACCCAGACCCTGTAGCCCCAGGGAGCTGCCCTGGACCAGAGCACACACTTGTTATCTGCGTCCTTGATTGAGTTCTGGTGATGGAGAAGCATTTAATTACTGTTTTCCTACCTTCCTTAGGAGTCTCAGCAAGGGAAATGAACATTCCTATGAAAACCTCTGCCATTGTGCCCAAGTCAGGCAAATATTTGTTTCAGTAGAAACCCACCTGCCCATGCTGCAGTGTTTGCTGCCTTGTCTCGTTTGCTCTTCTGGCTCTCTTTGCTTCAGCATGGCTGATCTGCTGGAAGGAGTGTGCTGGGGAGAGCCTGGAGCTCAGCCTGGCTTCCTGTGGAACACCCGCCTCCCTCAACTTCCATGGGAAAAGGAGCTGACCTTTAAATCTGGTGTTGCATCGGTCTTGGAATAACTCAAAGCTCTTTCTGTGTGAAGATTTTCAAGAATTTTAGTAATATACACCAACCCATGGAGGGTCTGTGTTAGTTCACTGCTTTCTCATTTCCCTGGCCTCCCAGCAAATGCTCTCCACATCTGGTGGTGTCTGGAGTACAGATGCACTTCAGGTGCTGTGCTTATTTCTTGCGAGGAAGTGGGGGATGTTTCACATCTTGCAGTGAGGGATTGTATTACCTTTCTAGAGATGTTCTGCAAAAGCTTCAGCTCCTTCTAGGACTAAAATTAAGCCTCTTTCACTGTGCGTTTAATTAACTTTTATTTGCTTGACATTTCATTTTTATTATTTTTAAGCAGCCTGAGGTTCTTGGCATTAAAAGCATATTGTAAACTAATTCAAACTAATTCAACTGATAGATTATCTTACAAAAGACTTTTTTTTTTTCTATCATCACACCACCAGGAATACTTTTCTGGGGAAAGAAAGTGGCTGCAAAAATTCACCTTGATTACCTTGGTACAACTGACTCTTTGCAAGACAATGTGTTGAGAGGAGAAAGTACCTGCTGAGAACATGTGGACACTAAACCAGGCACTTTATGCTTCTGGTTGAGCTCCTCCAGGTATCAGTAAGGGAAAAGAGAGGCTGCAGAATATTTATTTTATTGGGGAAAAAAGCATTTATTTCCTCTGTGGTTTAAAGCCTAATTTTAACCTGGTTCCCTAAGGACTGAAGAAGAAAAAAATCTCTGCACTCCTCCACCTGGTTACTTCCAGGCTTCTCCTCCCTTCCCTTCTATTTTGTGCATGTTTCGGAAAGGCCCTGGTGTCTCTGAGATGTGAAATCTCTTCTGCCTGAGTTGCCCTCAGTGGCCACACAGGAGCAGGAACAGGAGCCTGTTGTCACCATGGAGAGGGAGCAGCTGGGCATTCACCCAGCTCACCCAGGCCTCAGGCAAGAGGAGACCTTCCACTGCACCAACACCTTATGCAGCGGTCCCACCAGCTTCTAGCTCAAGCATGGAGGACCCAAAAAAAACAAAACAAAAAAAAGTAATCAACATGAGGAGTAAACCCAAGGAGAGCACAAAATCCTCAGCTTTGGATAATGATTTTACATGTGTATACACACACACACACACACACACACATACTTAAGAAGCAGATGAAGATTTTAGGAGAAATGTTGCCTATCATAAAGAAATTTGAATCAATTAACATACTGAGCATTACCAAGGCACCAGCTTGCTGAAGTGCCCTCATAAGAGTCAAGAAAAAAATACTATTTTTGCATTTACAGATCATCTCAACCCACAATGTTCCACCGATCCATTTCAAAGCACTCATAATTCAGCAAAGAAAGAAAACCGGGCACTTACTCCCCATGAAATAAGTTTACAGTGGCACAGTTGGTATATTGATTACATTACTTCCTTTTAAATATTTTAACGCAGTCTTTGGCTAATGGAGTATTTAATTAAAGAGATAAACATTAGTTTTCAATTTATGGGTAAGGAATGCTCTTACAGTGTGGGCTGCAGGATATGATCCTCACTGTCTTTGCAGATTTATCACTTGTTCCAGACATGGAGGATATAAATAACATCAGCCTTAGACTGGTGGCTCCCAGTAGCTCTTCAACACTTCATAATATTCTGCTGAAAAATTGGTGTTCTCTGAAATGCTAGTCCTGAATTGCCAGCAATATCTTCTCAGCAGCAATTAAAAATTGTGGGGAGATATGCAGGGGAGTACAGTTGTCATTATTAGGCTTGCAGACAACATAGTCTATTTGGTTGATAATAAAGTCAATGTGATGGTTTTTAGAATAGAAAGTAATGTTTAATAAGCATCATGTTTGCAAACACCCATTCTATTCCTTTTTTAAAATTAATTTTTGCTTGTATTTCCTACAATCTGATGGATTCAAAGTCAAAAATTTACTTTTGCTAATTCTGTCCCCTTACTGAAAAAATGATACTTCAATCTCCACAGATGTGGAAAAGAACTATTCAAAGACTTTGCCACAGAAAAATGGGCTCTCTGGAGCCTTGTTTGCCAAGACATCCCTAATTTCTTCCTAGTACCTAATTAATTTAAACCTACCATCCTTCAGCTTGAAGCCCTTCCCCATTGTCCTATCCCTGCTTGCCCCTGTGACAAGCTCTGAGGTCGTTCACCAAGTGATGGGAGCAGGAACCTCTCCCAAGGCACCCTTGAGCTTTGGGCCTCCTATTCAGCAGTGTCACTGCAACATTTTGAGGGCTGTCACCTGTCCCATGATTCACATTATGAAATTTCTGCTTCTGCATTTTGAGATGTGGCTTTTCACCCAGGTTCCAGCAGTCTGACCCAGGGGTCTGGAGCTCTGTGCCCGCAGTTCAAGCTGCTCTCCTTGTGCAGCACCTTGCAATTGTCACCATTGATTTTCAGAGCTTGCAGTGCAGCAGAAACCAGGAGTTGCTCTTTCTAAGGGATTTCTGCTGGCTGTTTTTCTTCTCTTTCTCTTTATTTTTCTCCCCTCAGACAGATCTTTGGGAGAGAGCTCCTCAGCACAGAATTACTTTGTTTGGGTGCCAAATCCTCATCGCAGCGGGGTGCAGTCAGGAGGCTTGCATCCCTCTGCCGGAAAAACTCTGCTTTTCGGTAGCTCTTAACCCCCAGCATCCCTCTGGCAGCCAAGGCAGGAAAGAGTATCCTTATTCCCAACCCAAAGCACTAATTTTTTTCTCCATCCTCTGCAGGCTTCATCTTCACCAGACATATCCCAGCTCACAGGCACTGCTCTGGCTGAGGTCTCTCCCCACACTCTCTTCACACAACTGGCCTCCAATTTGCTGCTCTGGCTCCAAAAGGAGCTTTTAAAATTGAAAGGAAAGCCAAGTATGGAGAGAGAAGGAGCAACCCAGCTCTCAATGTGAGCAAGCCCAGCCAGCCTGCCCAGTCAGCTCCACACTGGCAGACACAGCTCCCCCCACCCTGCTGGCTCACAGCCCCACTTCAGAGCAGATTAGGAATCCAGAAACAGAAGAGACTTTTCATTTGCTGCTTCTCTGGAGACCTCTTGAGCCGCTCTCTGAGCAGCTCTCATTTAAGAACTGGCGTGGCAGCCATTCGATTTCTTTTTAAGCAATCAGTGGTGGAAGCAATTTTAGAAAAAGAATGTAATTCTTGTAAGAACAACTTCTTCCAGGACAAATGCTGCTGTCAGCCGTGGCCCAAATTAAAATGGGAAAAGAAAATTTGGCCTCTTGAGTGGGATGGTAACAGCAAAGGCTGCACCAGTGCCCCAAACTTTGTCTCCTAGGGACCACAGCATTGCTCACAGGGCAAGTGAGCTACCCTGAGCCATGGAGGTGGCATCTCATCCAACAAACACCACTGAATGTCCCACAAGTCTCTCCTGTCTCATAAAGTAAGCAGATTGTTTGCCTTTCTTTTCAGGCTTCCTTTCTTGACATTTCTTTCCTGATTTTCCTTCCCCAGCAATGAAGCAAAACATTCAGTTTTTGCATCTGTGCATCAGGTCAGAGGGTTTTACCCCTTGCACCATGGACCATTTTCAATCATGTTGGTAACTCAGATATCCTGGATAATACCTGAGTTGCAGAGCCCCTCTGGCTCTCTCTGAATCACTTCTCTTGGGAATGGGAATGGCCCAGGACAATCCAACACTCTTTCTGCTCTAGTAGCACTTTCTTTCGGGCTTTGAGACAAACACAATGATTTGTGTTTCTTTCACATCCCTCCCACTTTCACACCCCTCTCATTCATTGCTGTGGGCTGCTGGCAGAGAGTCCAGCAGAACAGCTTGCTGGTGGATAAGGTCTGGATGTGGCAAATAAACAGCATTTTAGATTATTAAATTGTTGGGGGATTATGGGGGGATATATACATAGAGTTATCTATTGTACTTATTCTTTCTTATTTTTAAGGAATACCTGTACAAATGTCGAAAGACAAGGTAAAGTAGAGGAAACAATTGAAGACTGCAAGAAGAGCTGGGTGTGGTACTCATGAGACAAGAAGGGCTCCTGCCATATGCAGCGGGCAGAGAAGCCACACCACCAGCAGCACAAAGCCCAGCAAGATCCTCCGCTGGGATCCCAGAATCCACACCCCCCAAACAGCCCCAACAGCCACTACCTGCAGAGCTGGGGTAGAACTGCAGCTTTCTGAGAGGTTTGAATCAAGCTGCTGCAGCCATTTTCTCCTAGAAACAATGCAGAGAGAGTTTTAATCCACACACCCACCTGGGAAGGAACAGAGTGGAAAAGAAATATTGCCCCTGAAGAAAAAACATGAATATCCCAAGGACTGGTCTGACCTTCTGCACTTGCCAGAGACTCACTAGGTAAGTAGCCTAGAGCCATTTTTCTTTGCTTTCCTTATTTTCTGCTTTCGTGACAGAAATCCCTGAAGAACAGAATGTGGAGGGAGTTTGGCTTTGGTAGCTGATGTGCAGTAGCCCCATTCTGTTCCTTCCTCAAAATCATTCTTACCCCGTCACCACTCAACAGCTTCTAGCTATTACTGATTTCAGCAGGTAAAAGAGGACAGACCTCTCCCTCCCCAGTCCAAGAGCCTGACTTTTAAAATTGTGTGCAATGAGATGAGAAAATAAACCTCAACACATCACATACCTGATCTGGGCTATGGTGGAAGAGAGCTCTGCCAAAGGCAGTTTCTCCTAATAAACTTCTGTAATGATGCATTTGCAGGAAAAATATATCAAGCCCCAGGAAATAACTAAAACTGCTTGAGTGGCTGAGTCTCAACTACCCACATTTACAAGGTTAAAAGCTGTGAGAAACAGCACATGCTGCACCACAGAGCAGACAAAAATGCCACATTCATGAAGCCCACCAATGAAAACCAGCATGCAATTTCCCTTTCCAAAGGGATTTGGAGATCACACTGCAGAAAAGCTAGGAAAAAGAAATAATTTAAGACCCTTTCTTTCCCTTTGAAATGTGTGGTTCTGGGGAATCTGGTGGCACCTGGATCCATGCAGTAACAGCTGCCCTGTGAACCCAACAGGGACACAAGACTGCAGTGACCAGGCTCTGGACACTCTTTTGGCATGTTTTCCTTGTGGAGATCTTCCCCCCATCCCCAGGCCCCTGAATTTAGCACATATACTCCTAAAACCACACTGGAGAATTGGAGTTTGCATAATATTTTCTCTCCCAGATGCCTTTGGGAACAAGGAGTCCTCTGGCAGGGAGTTTGAGAGGGGCTTTGCCTCTGCTTAGTGCCCTCATTCAGCTTATCAGTGCGTCCAGAAAAGATCTGGTGTGTGCTTCAATCCCTTCTTCAGAACGCCTGGAGCCAAGGGGTTGGCAACTCACACCAGGTTTGTACCAGACTCTGCTAAGCTCTGCTAGTGGTTGAATTTTTTTTAAAAATACACTTTCTTCAATCTGCCACATTTCTCTGCTGGCAAAATACAATAGCAGAGATGCATAGTGCCAGCATGAATTCCATTTGCTATCTGAGCCCATTCTGCTCTCTAAAACAGCTTTGAAACTGTGTTTGTGTTTTGCTACAGTGGCCAAATTTCTCAGCACAGACAAAGCTGTGGATTCCCACCTCCCGGCACTGCTGGGGACGGGCTCTGGCTCTGCAGACCCTGGAGCAGCCTGGGAGCCTCTCTCTCCTGCCTCTTGCACAATTCCTCTGTTCCCTGGCTTCCCTACTCATTCCAGAGGGGAGAAATGACCTCAGATAGATCAATTCAAGAAAGCATTTTTCACGCCAAAGACTTCATCTTGCAGTTTGTATCAGCTAAGTGTTGCCTTTCCTGCAATTTTGCAAATTAAAATATTACCCAACAAAACCCAAACACTACTCTCTGTTTAATACAATCTAGATGTATTATCTTTTTAAGGAAGGCTCCAAAGTGAAGATGTATTTTAGTTATAGCAGCAAGGACAGGTTTAGGCAGTGTGAGTTTCTCCCCTAGCCTTAGATTAATGAATCATGGTATAGGTAGATGGTATTTCATACCTTATAACTACTCCCAAACACTCCAGTATGTTAAACGGCCTTTTGATTCTCTCCAGCTTCTTGAGCGTGTGAAGCTTCAGCTGAATCCAATTTGTACCATCAGCAGCTGGAGTTATTCCGCATTTGTCACTGGTACTGTATTTGGCATTACACTTCTCTTAGCAGTAATGAGGTGACACTGATAGATAGAACTCTTTATTCTGTGTTAATACTGTGATCATTCAGGTGTTTTGAATCTGTTAGGGCACTTAAGCTATACATCTGCCAGGACTAAAAGGTAGGAGTGTTCCCAAGGAATTCTAGCTGGGCAAATTGAATCACAATTGAAGCCAGAAATGGCTCTCCTGCACCTCTCCCGCAGGCAGTCAGGAACGTGTCCCTTGAAGGACTTGCTCAAACTTCTCAAATAAATCTCATCTATCAGTGAGAGCAAGACAGGCCTATGGAAAACAGCTTTTGTCCGGAGGCACTCAGGTCTAGTAAAGCCATGCACTCTGAGGGTGGCTGGAGACACCTTCCTGGCAAATTAAGGATGCAGTGGCTTCCTGAAGGTGTGGAGTGAAGCCTTGCTAAACCCCTTGGATGGATGCCCTGACCAAAACAGCAGCTGCAGGACAGACAGAATGAAACAGTGCCCAGGCGTGAATATCTGCATGAACCTCTGGCCACAAGCACAGCACACGCTGCCCATCAACTGTGGATGCAGGTGAAGGGGGCCATTTTTAAAGTTTCTGCCAAGCAGGGAATCTGTGCTGTCTTCCTGCTGAGAGGAGAATGCAAATATTCATTATGATGCGCCTGAACAGAAAGAAGTACTAAATATTTTAATCAACTCAGTCATCATATGAAACAGAAATAATTTTCCCCTCGCAGGGCAGCATGGATGGGTGCACACTTGCTGCCTGATGTAGCAGTGATCATTTATTTAGGCTGCTTTAGCTTAACAGCTAAAATTCAGCACTTTGACTTCTTGTGCTTAGCAAAGAAATTGATATACATTTTTTAAACCTTGAAATAGATAGAAGCCAGTAAAAGCCACAAAGAGGGGAGGAAAAAGGGAGCATTCAGTACAAATCAGCCTAAGGTAATCCAGAATAGATTTAAGAATGTTTCTCCTCATATTAGCGATTTCCTTCTGGACAGTTTTTGACTGTCTTGTTGTGCACCTTTCACCCTGTGGGCTTTTTGTATCTCCAGCATTCCCTTGCCTGTAGGATTAAACACCAACATCTTCCACAGTCCCTAATTCACAGCAACTCAGGGAATGCTGTTCCTTGGCACCCCAGGTATTTTCCTCTATCAATAAAAACACTGGAGCTACTTCCCTAACTTTTTTACAGCTCTTATCCAACTTTTTTTAATCTGTGCATGCATTTTCTAATAGTTACCACATGCACAGAGTGTCAGATCTCCTTTAAAAGCTTTAATCTTTCTATTAATCTGACTTGAGGTTTCTGGTTCTCCTCTGCCTTTCTATTCCCCGTCCATTGCCAAATAAAGGAAAAGAGCAAGCAGGAACCTGCCACCCATTAAATGATCTTGACAGCAGAGCACCTGGAAACAGACAGTGAGTCCAAATGCAACCTACAGGACACACCATTTTCATCATCTTTCAGGAAAACCACATTTGATTAAGCAATAAATGAATGAGGGAAAGCAAAGGTAACGGGGGGAAAACGTATTTTCAGATGAGATACATAAAAAGACCATAAAAATATCATAAAACATCCCCAGTTCCGGGCTGCTTTCAGAGGTGCTGTGTATGGTGAAGCCATCTCAGCCCAGCTACTGCCCTGCTGCCCCCACTAACTCCAGTGACACCCCATAACGTTGCAGAAATAGTTGGCATCACTTTTCCCCTGTGCAAGGCACTGACTTGCATGTTTAACTGTCTGTTCAGCACTGGAAACACCAATATGGAAAATTAGCTGCTTATCTAAGGAGAGGGTTTCCCTTTCATCTTAAAGACACACATCAGACTTTATGTTTTACTTGGATGGTAAAAAATTTCACAGCAGAATCACAGCTGCAGACAGCTTGAAATAAGCTTAGAGAGCCATGGACAATGAGCAATCATTCATTGAAACATTCATTATCAGATTCTTGATTTGTCATATGGCCTTTTTTAAAAAAAAATTCCCTGTTTATTAATGAATTCAAATCCAAATGAAAAATTGCAAATAAAAATAACCCAAAACACCAAAAAAACCCTACAACCAACCAAACAAAAACTCAAACACTGCAGGCTGCACTTAGAATAACCAGAAACTGGATTTTTAGACCTCAATTTGGGCAAGTGCTCTGCACAAATATTTGTCTATACAAAGTGCACACAAACTTTCATCATCTCACTTTGCTGAGGAGAGGAAACATGAGGATACTATGGGATATATTCCAGTTACATTCACCCAGAGCTCATATATGTCATACCATTATTACTAATTCAAATTTGTAGTATCATAATATGGATTTCCATAATAACTTAGACAGGAAGGTATTTCTGGACTTCTCTAGTCCATCCCCTGCTCAAAGGGGGGCCAAAGTCAGAGCTGAAGAAAGCTCCTGGGCTTGCATGCTCAGACAGAACATTTCCATTTGAAACCCTGGCCAGAGCTGCATTCAGACAACCTTTTACAAGTTTCATGTCTGGCAGATGCATTACCTGTCCAAGCAGATTTTCCACCTCACTACCATGTTCTTAGCAAATTTCCACACAGGTTGAATAATAAAGCAGGGACATGACTGTCACCAACCAAGAGGTAAAACAAAAACGCACCTGAAATGAGTCTTGCCTCAGAGACAGTAGAAACCAGTCCAAAGGGGACTGAGAAACCAGCAGGGGCCAGATTTAATGCCCATCTCCATGAAGATAAGTGAATGTGAAGATATAGGTAATTAACTTCCATGCAAACGAGACGTAGCTACAGCCCATTTTGGCTCAGCCTGCCTGCTCCTGAAAGCAGTCAGTGCTTTGCCATTGGCTTCATTGGCAGCAGGACCCAGCTGTCAGCTCAGTGTGAAGCTCGTTATAATCCCCAAAGCTCGCTGTGCCACAGGCTGTGTGCCCTGGAGCAGCCCCACACCCCGCGCTCTGGCCCTTTGTCCTGGTGCTCACCTGGGCCAGTTCTACCTCCTGAGGTCTCCGTGGGGAGTTACTGAGCCTTGGATGGAGGCCACAGAATCCTTACAATCCCCAGCCCAGGAACACTCCATTTATGGCACCTGCATGGCAAATCCCCAAATACACAGATACCCAAACCAAAACAAAGCCCTCCATTCTTATGGGGAAAGAAATCAAAACCCAACAAAATGCATCACTTTTTCCTTATTTGTTTCTCATTTCCTTTGTATGAGTCTTCTTTGCCAAGGTCTCCAAAGTCAGTTTCCCCTCTCAGATTTTGCAGCATTCCCAGTTTCCACCAGCAGCAGCCAGGCTGGCAGTCCATGAGGGACGTGGGACTGAGCAAACTGAGCAAAAACCTTAAGGACTGTGTCTGAAACTGGATATTTCCCTGGCAACAAGGAGAACTTGGTACGTCTCATGACTTGCAGTGTGCACAGATTTCCTCACTGTAGCTTCAGCCCAGGGACCTGCAGGGAAGTGGCTGGAAACAGGGAAGTGGCTGGAAACAGGGAAGTGGCTGGAAACAGGGAAGTCTCCAGCTGCCATGGGCATCCAAGCACCTCCAGCCCAGCACAGTTCAAGGCTCATTGCAATGCACCGAACAGCTTCTGGGGGGACACAGCCTCCTGTGATGGCTTGTGTCCTAGAGAAAAACCACACAAAAGCCATTAGACTTGTAATGTTCTTGGTCCCAGCACACAGCAATGCCATAAAGTGAAGAAAACCTAGCTCAAAGCACAGCTTAAATTCATTTCTTCTTGAAAAAAATTGTATGTAGTTTTACTTCATGGGCTTTGAAACCACCAAGGAACTTGGCTTTTGGTAGAGCAAAGCCTGTGAGAAACACAGATCCCAAATCCTAAAACTATGTAAATGGAAAACTCAGGCATATCATCACTAGGAAATTTGTCCCAATTCCCACAGCACAGCTAGAAGTGTAACAACAGCTCCTGATCAAAAGCAAATTACAGAGGCCTTGACCTTTGATAATGAGTCCTGGCTTCCCAAGCTATCATGTCAGGTAAGGGTGGTAAATGTGTATTTGGAGTCAGTGTTTGTAGAGGAAAATGCATGCCAGGCAACTCAATTAATCAGAAAAAACAGGAACTGGCACGATCATATGCAAGAAACAAAAAAGAAGGAATCCAAACTCATCTCCTTTGCTTCTTCCCACTGAAGATGTTTAACATATTGTTCTTCAATACAATTCAAATTATCAGCTGATAGAACAATTATCTAACTAAAAGATTTAATCGTGATTAAAGTCTAAACAAGCTGCAGAACAAACACCTACTCAGCCTCACTTGAATTTCATTTCAATTCCCTGCACGTTGAGTGCTTCAGCTACGGGTTATTCTGGTGATCAGGCTGGCAGGGTTCTCGGCAGCATCTCCTACCTGCTCACCCACCATTGATCGTCTAACCCCCCTACCAAGGCAGGGTCACCTGGAGCAGGTGACACAGAAACCTTTCCAGGGGGGTTTGGAAGGGTTCCATGAAGGGAGACTCCATGATCTTCCTGTTCCAGGGCTCTGCCACCTTCAGTGTAAAGGTGTTCTTCCTCAGGCTGAGGTGAAATTTCTTATGGTGCAGTTTATGGGCATTGCTCCTTGTCCAGTCACTGGACACCACTGAAGAGAGTCTGTCACCATCGTCTTGTACCCGCCTTTGATACCTTTATGTTCATTAATGAGATCCCCTCTCAGTCTTCTCTTCTCTAGATTAAATCCTGTGCTAAGGGGCTGTCACAATGGTACATTCCAGCAGTCTAAGGGAAATATGGAAAACTTCTTGAAGCTCCCATTATGAACCACACCTTCCGAGCTAGATCCAGGGAGTCACTGCTACCCATACACCAGCAGCTCCCACAGAGCCCACGTGCAGGGGTCCACATGGGCCCTTTTCAGCCCAGTATCTGACCTGAGAAATCATATTCCTATTTCCAGTTTAAAACCTCTCAAATGATAAAGCTGGCCAGGACACCAGGACAGGTAAGTGCAGGGACACCCAGGCATCTACACAGGTAAATTGCAGCTGGGAAGAAACTTTGCATTCAGGTGAGTGCAGCACAGGACGTTCAGGCAAGACTGGCCATGCAACAAGTCTTTCCTCAAATGTCTTTCCACAGCCATCAGGAGGAACTTAAATGGAAACTTATTCAGAGAGCAACAGAACTTGAATCTGGCAGTGCCAGAACTCCCCAGCAAAGCCACGATGTTGGGAGCCACTCGGTGCTGCCAGTGCCATGCAGGGCACCCAGTTTGGCATCACAGCTGAAGTGACACACAGATATCACCCATGACCGAGGTGACAATGCTCTTCCCATAGAGAGGCTGCAGTGTCCCCTCTGTCCCAGTTAGTGACCCCCCACAGCAGACCCTGTGTTCCAACACCCTTGTCCAGGAGTCCTGCAGAGCTCTGTGGATCCCTTTGGAAAGGACAGATGCCTGTACCAGATGATTCCTGCAGAAAGGGCCAGTCTGCCCAGGCCTGAGGCAGAAGGTAATTTCATAACCCCGTGGAACAGGCAGCACCCAATGAGTGCTGGAGAAAGGAGGGAGAGCCACGTTCCTCTCACCACACCCCAGCCAGGCAGCCACGTCTCCCCCACCTTTCCATGACAATGGGAGAACGGACCCAGCACTTTATCTGTGACAAATTATGGAATACATTAAATGAAGAGTTTTGCAGCAGTGAAATGTCAATATGCCAATAAGCACTGGGGGGTTTCTCTATCAATGAACAACACGTCCACACCCAGGAAATGTCACTGTCCTGTGGCAAGGGCCGGAGGGGTTTTTTAGGGACCACAGGCACACGTCACCACACTCATCATCACCTGCCACCACACACAGCTCAGCCCAGAAACACACAGCGAGGAGCAGGGATCATCCACTCCTGGGGGCAATAGGAAACACAAACACAACCTGGGCTTCCTACAGCTCCTGGGCTAACTCTGAAGCATTTGAGAAAATGCTCAAGTGCTCATATCAACATGGTATTATGCCATGGGTGCATCAGCTGAGAACAGAGGAGATTAAACTGTCAGTCTGTATCCTGATTTATGACATAAAAATGGCAGGATCTTTACTCATTGGGCTTGAAAAATAGTTATGCTGCTTGACTTTTTAATTAAATTGCGAAGACCATATTATAACCATGAATTGTATGTATAAATACTTATGATTTTGAGGGATCTCAGAGTAAAGGCCAAATAAAATAAAAACTAATAAAAATGTATTTTTTACCATTAAATCAATAGTAATTTAAGCATGCCAAGGGTCATGATTCTATTTGAGAAAGATTGATCATCCCACAGGAAGAATTTTTAAACATTTGGCTGGTTCCTTGCACTTTCCTTGAACCACCTTCTCTTGGGAAACCAACAGCAAAATGTTAAAACCTGTTGATTTTAAATTGCTGAGCTTTTGAAAACCACCCACATTTGCACATACCAAACAAGTGATGAATAATAGATATCTAAACAAAACTGTCCACAAGCTTGCTCAGAAGAGTGGAACACACCACAGTGACAATAGAAGTAATCTGTAATACCTATTTCCCCATATGTGGATTCCATAAGAGGTATTAAAAATTAATACATCATAGAAGAGGATCTGCAGGCCAAATTACAGATCTGAATTTGTACCACTGGTATAAAAAAAAATCTGTTAGCCTACGGTAATGTTAAGATACTTTCAATGCCATTTGGATGACAGAAAACTGTAAGGAAAAACTACAGCTGAATGAAGCTAATTATGGAAAATCCTGTACATGTCAGTGAACATGGAAGTAAGGATAGGTTCCACTCTTTTCTGCATTGCAGATATACAGATTTGTTTAGGTAGATATCCCTGAACAGTAAAGAGAAATTTGGGCACAAAAATAATAAATTTCAGTAGATAAAATAAGAAGCAGAAAGCTAACACGGTTGGGAATGCCTCCCTTGCCTTCAGTGCATCTTCTCAAGCACAGGCAGGGATCTTCCCCACAAGGACCACGTCTTGACAGACACAACAGGTTCAATATAATTTCTTATTTATGTGCACAAGTAAATAGAAAGGGCTGGGGAAAACTTCACATCTTACAGATTATTAGATATGCAAGTCTAGGGAATGAAGCTTACGGGGTTGCAGCTCATTTAGTCCCTGACAGGAACACGGGAATCATTACCCCACCTCATGCCTGGAAGCTGTTATTTATGGGCACTGTGTTTGAAAGCAAACCAGCCCAGAGCACTTGCCTTTCCCTGGAACCCATTCCGGGGGTTTGTCTAATACTTCCTATTAGAATTTATGCCTGTCACCTATTTTTGAGAAGGTCTCACACCTCTGCCACTTGCTGCCATACAGTGAAATTCAGCAGGGAGAGAAGCCCCCAGCTAAACAAGTTCTTTTTCCTTCAGTTCATTCTGTTTGCGGCTGCTCATGTTCCTTGTGCTCCTGGTGCCAACAGCAATATTTCTTTGCAGCCTGTCAAAACAGTGATTAAATCCAGGACTGCAATCTAAAGCCAGTCCCCAGCCTCCCAAGAGAGCTGCAGCAGAGGCAGAGGGATCCTGCCTGTGCCAAAGGTTTCAGCGCGTGCCCTGCACAGGGAGGGATGGGAAGGATGAGGGGATGGAGACCAAAGCACATCCCAGCCCTTGGCTCCGTTATCCTGCAGCAGTAACAAATCCACCTGAGGGCCTCATTCCATGGGCATTGAACCAGCAACGCTTTGCACCTCAGCCTCACCTCTGCTGCACACCTCTTCATGGATTCCTGCCTGATCCAGGCTGCAGCAGAGGAGCCCCAGCCATGCACAAGCAGCTTTCCCAGCTCACTCTCTGCAGGAAGGTGTCTGAGATGTGAAGAGGGGTGGCAGCAAAGGCAGCATCCCCAAGGGGATGAGGGAGGGAATACATTTGCCAGATAAACCTTTTTCAGAGAGAAGATGCTGCTGGTAGCCTGGGGGGCCTGCACGAGGCAGTGCAGGGGGAGAAACGCTCAGAGAAATATTGATTTACCAGGAGGCAGAGGCAAAACCTGCTACCACAGAGGCAATGATTACCTCTGTATGAACAGGAGGGTCTGGAGCTTGTAAATGCTAGAACACACCTCAGCAGCCTCTCAGGACATGCCATCCATGGCAAATTATTTGCCAACAGTCCCAGTGCATGCTGCAGCCTATCCTTGGGTGCTGAGCACCCCCTGACCCCTCTGGGCTCGTGCATGAGCTCTGCACTGCTGCTCTTGTGCCAAGATGCATTTGAAAACAAAGCTCCTGAAGCAGAGCCCTTTCTCAGGCCACAACATTCAAAAACCCAGGTGTACTCACTGTGTTTCTAAGGTGCCATTGCATTAACAAAATAAAGCATTAGTATAGAAAATATTAATAGAAATATAATTATATTAATACAAATAGAAAGATAATATATAGTAAACTGTATTACAACATTGGAAAACATGGACTTCTGCAAAGATGAGAAACAGAAAGGGATGCTGTGACTTCCTGAGCTTCTCTAATGTTTGTGATTCCTCTTGCAGTACCTGGTGAGAAAGCAAAGATTCTACATTATGCAGGCCACATTCTTTTACTAGTATGTCCGTGCAGAGGCAAACTGATGCACTTCTAAATATCTTGAAGCTGTCTCTATATTCACACTTGTGTTATTGTGTATCTTTCTCCTCCTTGCAAACTTAATAGTGCCAATTACATTTAAAAAGCTGTGTAAGCTGGATTGGTGAGGCTTAAAAATGTTTTGGCTGATCACTGTTTGGAAAGATGCCTTGCTTTGAAAATATTTTCTTTGTCCCTGTGCATAGAGCCAAAGGTGACTCCACTTTGCAGCATATTCCAGCTGAGCTCCAGAGCAGTAAGCGGGCTGATGGCACCACAGGCGCTCCGGGAGAAGATTCACATTCACCACCCTTTGTCTTTCTCCCCTTCCAGACCCCACTTCACATTCCTGACACTCACTAAGTCTTATTTGTGTTTGCACAAAGTCCCGTGAGGGGACTTAGCACCAGGTTTACAGAATTTGCCCTTTACCACCTCCTACAGATATCTAAAAGGATACATGCCAGCCAGGGTTCCAGGGAAGGTGGGTGTAGAAACCCAGGACTCTCAGCATGACAACTGGAAAAGTAATAAGGAATTCATATGTCTTGGCTAAAGTTCTGTGAAAGGTTTCATTTTCAGTGAATTGACACTTTCAAAGGAGAAAATACATCATCAGAATATTTCTCTTCAGCTCCTGTACAAAGATACACCACAATAGTTTGATTTGCAGCAAATCCCTCTGTAAAAAATGCTGAACTTGCAGGGCTGTCTGCCTGAGAGGTTATCTGGAAGATTTGTAGGAGCACAATCAAAGATGAAATGATATGTTAACTTCTGGATTATAACCAATCCCTCTGGAAATAATCATTTATTCAATCAACAAAATAAAATCAGTTACATTAACCTTGAAAGATCTACTAACAGCTACTCTCCAAGCTTCATGTACAGAGATGATGAGGTTTAGCACTGACAGTTCCCACTGATTTCTCACTCATTTTCATCATAAAATAGTGAAAAATATCCTCAGGCCTTCTTGCTATTTTGCTTACAGGGAATGAAATTATATGGAAGGTAATTTTCTTCTCCCATGCGCATGTTTATCTCAGGCGTGATGTCACCAAAGTTGCTGTACTTTGTTTAAACTCAGCTGGGAAAAAACACAGATGCAATTTCTCCATACAGCACCTATGGACTGTTAGAAAAACGAAATCAAAGTGTGTGCAGGAGTTGAGCCCTTGTTTGAGATATTTGTACCATTTTTTCAGGTATTCAGGAGACCTTCCCAAACTTGGGCACCACGAGGTATTTCCAATCAGACAACTGGCACAGATTTTAAATTCCTTCTGCCCCAAAACCCACCATGGATAAAACACTCATAGTTTTTTCAGCCTGTGCTGCTGAGCTGGTGGGCTGAAGCCTGAGAGAGGGACTTTTAAATTTTTCTTTTATTTTCATTTATTCTCCCTATCATGCATACTTTAATTGCCCCATCCAGCCTGGTGTATTTTTGTCTCAAACCCAATTCTGATATTTCCTATGGCAAATGTCACTCTGTGGTGTCCTTTGATTCCTGGAGTGCTGCTGCTCCCGTGCAGGTGATGCTGCGCCTTCTCACACTGCACCAAACACCTGCAAAATGAGAGGCTTTACAGCAATCCCAAGCTCAGCATGGCCATTGCTGGAGTGCAGCCATTCCTGGCACTGGAGTGCTCCACGAGCCCTAAAAGGATGAGCACTGAGATCTTGGATACAGCCCATCTTCACAGGAGCAGCACACACAGCTCTGGGAGCCAGAGGGAAAGGCAAGGGCATTCCTCCAGGCATCTCCTGAGACCTTGATTTTTATTCTCAGAAGGAAAATTCAGAACAAAAGAAACAGAAAAGGTGATTCAGATCCACTGGCAGGCAAAAAAACTACAGGAATATCAGAGCTTTTTTCAAGATCAGGTCTGTACACTGCTAGAGCTTCACGAGTCCTCTAGAGGAATAGACTGACAACAGAAATTGCCAAGAAAAGGATGGTTCTGGAAGAATCAACAACAAACTGGAAGGCAGCACAAAGCTGTAGTGTACTGCAGTCAACCTTCAGCCACACTCACAAAACTGCAGCATTGCTCAGGATTGCTGTAAAGCAGTACCATTTAGCTATTGGCTGTGAAGAGGCCCCAGGATGGCAATTCCTGGAATCACTGGGGAATGGTCACCAAAGTCCAGATCCACAGAAGGATTTGGGCTCTGACTGCAATAGAAGCTGACACCTGGGGAGAGCAGGCAGCCACAGGATGGTTTCTGTAGCAGCTGGGTGGTTACACACAGGAGCTGCCTGCAAGGACCTGAAAGAAAAACAGACATCTCCTGTTGGCCGAGACTTGGCCACAGCATTCACATGCCCAGGTGCAAGCTGTAAATATTGAAAAATGTTGTATCTCCAGCCCCTGGAGACAGACAGACAGAGTAGGGACTGGACGTCAGCACTGAAGTCCAAGCCCAAAGGTTCAGCTTCTGGATGCTCAATCCTGCTCTGATCGAAGACAAAAGGAAAGTTAGGAAAGCTCTCTGCAATGCACTAAAAAAGCCAAGTTTACTGGTGCTTATGTTTATAAATATATAATTAATGTTTCTGAAAAATTCATTCTGGGAGCCATGGAGAACAGCAACATCAGAAGAACGCAGACTTGAAAAGAGAAGGGAGAGTTTGAGTCAATAACAAAGCATCTTTATCATCCATATATTTAACAACTGCTCCTTTCTGTGCTGTTTTTAAAAATCACCCTCATTTGTTATCTGTGCATTTGTGAAACACCTTTACCCTGCAATCCTCCAGGAAAATGATTAAATTTAATGGAATCCACACACGTTGTAAAGGTGAGATGGAAAGTACTTACATTCAATAAAAACTACAGTTTCTAAATCATTATGGTATTTAATTTGCATTCTCTTTGCTGTTTTAATTGCAGCTTTATTAGAAAATCTTTGTTGGCTGCAGTGTTTATTTTTCACCACCA
Source organism: Pomatostomus ruficeps (assembly GCA_013400735.1). NCBI lineage: Eukaryota > Metazoa > Chordata > Aves > Passeriformes > Timaliidae > Pomatostomus > Pomatostomus ruficeps. The sequence continues at coordinate 1,191,036 of VYZT01011173.1, forward strand.
TTGCCATGATAAGAAAAACATGGAAAGCTGATGAAAAACAGGGACAATATAAAAAGACAGGGCATGAGCAGAGTAGGCTGAAAATGTGTGTTTTGGGGAAAAATACCTCAGATCTCTGCAAAGCTCAAATCCCCAGTCACCCTCCCTGTGAGTTTCCAGGAAGAGAAAAGAAGATGTAGGATGTTGCTGGCTTATTTCCATACCAATTAAACATCCTTTTGCTTTGGCAGAGAGGCACAGGCAGTCAGCAGGTGAAAACTCAGCCCTCCAGTGAGCTGGGCCCGTTGGCACTGGTGGAGGAGGCCTCCCCCAGCCTGCCTGTTTGCTCCATCCTTAGGTGGTGGGAACAGAAATTCCCTTTTCTTCCTCTGGTCTCTGCCTCTCAGGACTCACTAAGCTCTGTGGTTTGGATCTGGTGCCAGATGTCTGTGTCTGCCCAGTTCAAATCCCCAAGCAGAAGGTTGGACACATCCACAGCGAGAGGCTCATCCTGAGTCTCTGGTAATGAAATCATCGCACAGAGCAAGGGGCGAGGTTGTAACGCTGGCCCAGAGCACCCACAGGTCTTGGCAGATGTGAGGAATGAATTGGTGAGAAGGGAGATGGGGAATGGGGCGGGTGAGCCAGGTCTGGGGGGGTGCCCAGAGCCCTCCTGAGCCCACAGCCCTGCTCCAGCCCCACCAGCCTCAGCCACAGGGGTTACCAGGAGTCAGAGGATAAACTGCAGAGGGGGAGAGATGAGCAGAAACAGCAGCTTGATCACAGATCCCAGTAATCACTTTCTGAGCTGGAATCAAAGGATATTCACCACTGAGGAGGTGAATAACAATACGGGTGGAAATGATGCTATGAAACGGAGCTGCAGGCTCAGCATCCACGTTCCCCATTGTTACCCATTCAGTACCACCCCAGAGACACTACTGAGAGCAGTCCTGCCAGCTCCCCACCCTGTTCTGCTGCCCGAGTGCAGATGCACCTCTGCCTGCTGCTGGCAGCGTAGCACCGCCCTGTGCAATGCCAGGGGAGGAACATGGATCCGATCACCTTCCCAGAAATCAGCACAGCTCAGTGCTAAGGAAAGGCCATCACTGGTCAGCACCCTCCAAGGCTGAACCAGGCAGAGAGCAAGGAATGGATTTAAAGAGGGAAGATGGAAAGACTGCAGCAAACACCACAGCACAAGACACTGGGAAACGTAGCCAGAGGACCCCAATAGCACTTGCAGCTCAGTTATGCACAATGATCCATGTGCAAGCTGCTGAAAGATGGTCCCTGTCCCAAACTCCAGCAAATGAGTCTAGTTAAAAAAGGGAGACAAGAGGAAGCATTCTGGAATCACTCAGATCTTTGAATCTGAAGGAAATGTGATACTGCACAGTGAAAAAAACTCATATAGGAGCCTTAGCTCTGCTGATTCTGAAAAATTAGTCATCAAATTCTCCTTTGACTTTGTCCATAGATAGGGATTTACTTGGATTCATTTAATCATCTTTGTTGCTTGCTGGACGGAACAAGGAGCACCAACTCACCTTTCTATAGATGTCACTGAGTTTATGGCCACATGTTCTAGGAAAGCAAGGCACACAAAGAAAATATCATGCCTTCATTTGCTAAGAAATCAGATTCACATTGAAAAGTAATAGAAGTATCATGATTTGTTTACTGGTTCTCTTTTTAATAGAAAAAAGAAGTTACTTTAGTGAACTGTTTCAGCTGTTTCTGATGAATAACAAACTTATTGGGAGAATAGTGTGTCCAGTGATTAGATATTAAGAGAAGGGACCTGGGTTTTTATGTTAACTGGTCCTTTTGCTCACTGTAGTCGTGAGTTTAGACAGATCCCCCCCAAAAATCAAACTTTGATCTAAAATAACAATCGCACGGAGCAGAGCCAAGCACGCCCGCATTACAGGGCAGCAATATTCCTCTGACCTGGAGTTCCTGTGCTGCAATACACACAAAACACTTCAGACAGGGTAATTCAGACAATATTCCAGATAGAATAGTTCATAACAATTGTTTTAATTAGCCCTTGTCAAACGTCACAGAACAAAGCACTGTAACACCAAGACTGGTGCAGATATTTAAGATTTGCCCAAACAGGTTCAGTCAACAGCTTTGTCCTGGCAGGAAATTCAAAGAGAAGATGGTAACTAGAACATTTATGCAGAGACACGTGAGCCCGCAACTAATAAATACAACCCTAGCAAAGAGCTTACTCAAAGGGGCGCTACAGATTCAAACCAGAATTATTGCCAGCTGAAAACAGCTCTTCAATGGTTTCTCTGTGCCTACTGAATGTCTGTCTTCAGCCCTTCTCTAAATATATTCCATGTCGTCTTGGGAGACATACTAAAAAGGCAAAAAGATCTTCAGTACTTGTACTCTTTCTTGTGAAAGGGCTCTACCACCTCCACCCCCTTCTTAGATCTGCTACACAAAGTGGCTCTGCTGAGGGGGTTTGCATAGCAAAACTTCTTCAGATGATGATGCCAGAGCATGAGTGCAGTGGGCTCACCCCTGGCCTTCGCTGGGCAGCAAGAGAAAACAAGGGGCCTTCAGCTTTTGAAGTCTTCTTTTAAGCAGGTTGGTTCATCTGATCAGAGGCAGGCTGGCTACTCAGGAACAGATTTTATAGGCAATTAAAATGGCAGAGAAATAAAATTTAAATACCACATTGAAGTTAATGAAGTGACTTGCAATTGTGCAGGGTATTCCACCCACAGTTCTGCCAGGATGGCACAGAGGGTACCTTGGCAGACCAGAGATGGACAAGTGTGACCTCAGGAGTGCCCACACTGACCCAGTCAGCCCCTGGCGACTGAACTGGCACCCAGTCCTGCAGAAAACAAACCTTGGGTAAATACAGACGGGATCAAATCCTCAGTGTGGATCCTCCTTCCCATCCCACAACCTGAACACCACAGGCCATTCACAAGGGCTGTGGCAGGTCGGGTCCTGCAGTCAACTCTGACCTCAAGCACTGCACCAAACCCTTCCACTGGCACGGACGGCTGGGTCAGCTCAGGGGGAGCCATATACAAAGGTGATGCCTGGAGGTACCTTTGGTCCAGAAGAGGTGCTGCAGTGCAGAAAGACCCCATTGCATTGTACACCATTGCCCCAGCTCAGGGGATCATGGCTGCACCTACCTGGCTCCAGCTGTACTGTGCTCTTTCCCAGGAAACACTTTGTGTTCTCTTCAAGGTGAGCTCTTCCTTCAAGTTTAATTGAAGGATTAAATTATTTTTGTTTTGTGCTCACGTTAAAGTGAAGCTAATTTTACATGGCAATATGCCAGTTCAGGAAACCGATACGCAAATTCATAATTATTCATGCATAATTCAGGGTTATTTGCATACAGTAAGCAGGCCATCATCCTGATGAAGTGTCAAATGATATAAAGTGCTAATGAAAGAAAAAAGAATAGACAAGAAGAGATCATGAGATCAAGAGAGAGAGAAAGTGGGAGTGGAGTGTATCCTCTAATGAACTTTCAGAAGTCTCCCCAGACTACTGTGCATGACAAGAGACACTAAAATACCTTTAAGCACAGCCCCAGGAGCCATCTCCTCTTCTGCATTTCAGTCCAAAATCTTCTGTCAAGCAAAGGCACATTTTCAGTCTGGCCCAGGGTTTATCTGGGTGCAAACCAGATCATTCCAGTCAAACCAGAAATGATTTCTTCCAAGACCCAGTAATTCAAAAGGCCCATCATTGTCAGAGGTGCAGGGTTTCACTATTAAAGGGTTCCTCGGCTGTCCCAGGAGGGTACCCACACTTCCATTGTGTATTATGTACGGTAAGATTATTTTAATCATTACAACACAAGAGCAAACATTTCCCAGCCTCATTCAAGTCTCTCTTTCACTCTTATCCTGGGGTCTGTGACAGAGACAGAGTCCTCACCTCCAGCAACTGCAAAAGTACTCTACATTACTAAGAGTGCTTGCCAGCAGCACGCTACTCACTGAGGAAGACAGGGAGAAACGGAGTCACAGGCTGATACTCTGGCACTGGGTTCATTCCATCATTCTACAGTGAGTGTTGCATCCACCGGAGAGACACAGCTCTTACTGAATGCATTCTCTTTGCAAGGAAAAACAATCAAAGACTTTTGCTGGGAGTAAATTCTTTCTCTTCAAATATGCAGACTTCATTATTATTACCTTGAGCTTTAAAATGTAAGTATTTCAGAAAAGGGTTTCTAGCTTTCAAGATTCACAACATATGTGCCTCCTTTTTCATGTTATATGTAAATCATATTTCTATCAAACCACAGGGGCAAGTATTACTATATACCTCTTAATAAAAATCTCTGAGAAAAAATACAAAAACTGTTGTAAGAATACACTTGTGAAAGTTTTTTTCAATAATTGATTTTAAAAACTTGACTTTTTAATGATAACTGCTAACAAAAAACTTGAGCAAGGAACAGTGCAAATGCAAATGAGAAAGGACAGATCCTATCCTAATTTACAGTGTATTAACCTCTTTTTTTATGCACATTACAATTGGCATAAAATTAAATAATGTGATGATGTGTTACACCTGGTAGTACCTCCTGTTAGACTGACGCCCAGCCAGACTGGTTTAGGCTCCCGGGGGCTATTGGAGTTTCTAGGGGTTTTGTGCACATTTTATTGTGTGGTTTGTCATTGATTAGGTGTCATAAAAGCCCTGACTTTGCTATCTGCTCCCACTGAGGTGGAATTCAGTGGGATCCACCCAGACTTGCTGTGGATTTATTATATTTCCACTGAACTGCGAACACACCTACTGTTAACAGAGGGGCAGTCACATTCTCACTAAATACAGGTACCAAAACATTCATTATTTTGATTATTCTGTGGTTTGTTCATTTCTACTGTCACACCAAGAGCAGCAAGGCGGCTTTCAGAGGACAAAAGGAGAGACAGGCTTTCTTTGTGTGCATTCCCATTTGTTTGCTTGCTTCTTAAGCAGATATTATTGCCTCTCCACAAAACCTATTTATAATCAAGGCTTCAGTCTTGCTTTCCTCTTGGGTTTTTTGAGGGGGGGTTGGGGGTTGTTGGGTTTCTTTCCCCATGAATGGACTGCCAGGGGGAGCTGAACCTGGGAGATAAATATATCAGCTGCAGTAACTCTTGAGCAGAGCTGAGGCTTGGCACAGTGCTCTCTTTCACGCCACTGTATGCATGATAAAAAGGATTTTATTCTGGCGAAGACGCTTTAGGAGAAAATGTTCTAAGCACAGTGCACAGTGGAGAGAGAGAGAGAGGGAGACAAAGTCTGGAAAAGAAGACAGGAGCACTTTGTGCCATAGGAAAAGATTTAGGCTTGTCAGAATGAAAGACAAGAATTTTTAAAGTGCATAATTTCCTGAGAATTACATGGGATGTGGGTGGCTTCAAGGCTACAGCTCCTGCTCTGCCACATCTAGGTTTCAAGGTCAGAGTCTAATTTTATCCTGTGATATAACAGCCTGTGCTGGAAGCTGCTGAGACGAGTCTGAACGCCTGTCACCCCAAGTGATCAGTGCCTCGCTTTCCTTGTTCCTTTGAAGCTGAGGACAGGGTGGGAACAGGGCAATTTGGGATCACTCCATGACTTCCACGGCCACAAGTGACACGGTGGCAGCCACAAACACTGCTCCAAGCTGCAGCACAGCTCCCACTGTCAGCTTTTAAGGTAAGCTGAAGGTGCTGGAGGGGAAGGAATGAAAGCAGAAATTCCTGCAGTGGGCACAAGCTGTGGAAGATGCCAGTTCCTTTTTCCAGTTAACCCACAGAAACTCAGCTTGAAAAGTAACCACTTCAGGGCAGGAACCAGAAATGCAAGGCAAGGAGGGAACATTGGCAGTGATTCTGTGCTCATGAATTCAAAGGTTCATCTCAGATAAGCTTGGCATGAGCCCAGGAGAAGCACTGGGATGAAATCTGACTTCAAGCAAACAACCAAAAAAAGGAAAGGATGGAAAAAGCAAATTAAAATTCAAAGAGACAGACCTTGAGGAAGCTGATAAGGATTAACACTTTTGATGCCTGTTCCTCATAGAGGAAAGGAAAGTTTGACAGGACCACAGGGCTGCATGGTTGTGATATCTGGAAATTGGTCCATCAGAGTTCCTGGGATGGGCTCCTGAGATGAGGGCAGGCAGAGATCTACACCTGAATGGTTCCTGCCTTGGAGCAAGCACAGGGCAAAATTACTTTCTGCATTATCTGCCAGTCCTGCTATTCAATCATTGCTTAATATCCACAAATTCCCACTAATATATCTATTGGCATCTGCAATGCATCCCAAAGAGAGAGGGAGGGAGGGAAGGAGGGAGGCAGGAAGGCAGGAGGGCAGGAAAGAAGGAAGGAAGGAAGGAAGGCTGGCTTCTTCCTTTGTTACTTTCCCTATAAACAAGAGACACCTGCTAAAAAGGAACACAATTTTTGTGGGTTTGGGGGATTTTCCCCCACAAACATACTCCTACAGATCACAGAAAATGTTGGAGAGCCATTCACATTCCTGCAGCACAGGGCCACTGCTCTGCCATTATCGGACAGAAAATGTCAGGTTTTGCTGTTACCACAATGTTCCAGGGCTGGCTCAAATCAAGGATAAAGAGAAAGGCAAATTCTGACAGGTGGTCCCTTCCCAGTGAAGTGCAGCCCATCGGGAGGGGTCTACTGTGGGCACCCACAGCTGCTGCTCAGCCTTGTGCTCACAGCCCCAGACTCTCACAGGGCTTTTCAAAGAGTGCAAGCCCTTTCTCTCCTGTGAGCTCACCTGTAGCACTATCAAAGCTGTCTCCTAATGACAAGCTCAGAGACAGATTTTCCCTTGCCTAGGCAAGAGCACTGCCAATTCCACCCATTAAAAGTATTGACTGCCACAGGGTGACGTGCGGAGCGCTGAGACCACAGAGCTGCAAATTGTAAAGGACAAATTAAGTCCCCACTGGCCGTTCTGAGCACTGGCACGAAGGAAGCTGTGCCTGCCAGCAGAAGGCTTTGTAAGACTTTGCTGGGTTGAAAACAAAAAGGACACATGACGAGAGTGACCTTTGGGCTAAGGAAGAGCTGAGGATGAAGGCCTTGCGTCTGTAAGGGCCACAGGAGGTGCAGGATGATGCTGTGGGAGCAGCAGTGGTGCCGAGAGCTGCTCAGCCACCACTCACTTGTGCAGCACGGATGACAGAGAGCAGTTCAGTTTTTTGGCTGTCACTGAGCAGACACCATATCCCCAAGTTAGACACCCAGGGCCATTGCAAACACTAAAGCATCTGGCAACAGTGAACCATAAATTTTCCTCTGAAATACTCTGTTAAAGCAACAAATTCACTATCTTCCCTACACAGCCTACATTTATTTTGCCTTGTACCTCGCCTTGTATTTAACTGCATTAAAATCAGCTTATTCTACACTAGTCCGCTGCTGGCTAAAAAGTATACTGCTGTGATTATAAATTCTTCATGATGTTATTTTCAAAGTAGGAAAGATCCACAAGGTTGGGAGAGACTCTCCTACAATCCTTTTACCTTAATCAGCCAAGCTTTCTATAAACCTGTTATAAACTTGTTATGAAGAAAACAATCAGAAAACCAGTATCAAATTTGTCTGACAAGGTTATCTTGTCCTCCTTTAATATTTTATTTGTTATGAAGCAGGATTTAAAATAAGGATGCCTTCAAGGTACCTTCACCCCTAGCAGATGGCAGAAGTAACAAGGCAAGAGCTGTAATTAGAAAATCAATAGCAGTCTCATCATTTATTGCCTTCTACCTCAATGCTGGAGAGAAAAAGAGGGAGGTCTGTTTGTTGGTGCTGAGGGTACCCATTTTCCAGTTTGATGCTCCTTGTCCCTGGCCTCCACAGAGAATGGTCACATCCCACTCGAGTTATTTCGGAAATCTCCAAAGTGCTCAGTTGTTTCCAGGACCAAGGAAAGGGGAAGATGTGTCACTTTGCCTGCTAATAAGTCCCCAGTTGCTTCTCTTTAATGCCTTTGGAGCTGATTCATGAAGATTGGCAGGGAAAGGGCACCAGCAGTGGGATTGTGCCTTTTGCATCCCCCTGGTGAGTAACCAGGCTCAGTCCAAAATTTCCCTAACACTAAGGGGAGAGTATGCAGAAAACCTGCACTCCAAGGAATGCTCCATGTGCATATGGGTCAGACCAATTTTAACTACATGATTCTTCTTTTCTCTCGCAGTTTCCCACACTTATGCAGGACATGCTGCAGAGCTGGTTCGTGATTCACACGTTCAGAAGGAGCTTTATTCATAAATCATAAGGATAAGGTTCATGCTCCAGGCCTGCTTCCTAGAGTATCCAATCTTTAGTAGGAACACAGAAAGCTCAGGAATGAGCAGCACCCTGCCAAGATTTTCAGCAAGGGCTGAGACCAGCTGGCCTGGCTCAGAAAGGACCCAGAAGTACCCAGAGCAGCAGCAGCACTTTGGGTGCAGCTGCCCCCAGCCACAGGCTCCAGGATCTCTTCTTTTTGCAGCCTGTGGGCAGGACCTAAGTGCACTGCAGGCGGGAGGGGTGGGAAACCAGTCCAGAAAAGGTGCACCAGCTGGCAAAGAGAGCATCCTGTAAATAAGAAAGCAAATGGTGCAGGGTATAGGCAGCATTCATTCAGGAACAATTCTGGAAACATCCCACAGAGCAGATAATGCCAGGGAAGAGCATTTCTTTAATGGCCCCTTCATTTTTCTTTTATTGCATCTGAACTATGCAGTAAAAGCAAAAACATTTGAAGCCATAAACAACCACAAAGAAACAGCCTGGCATCTCCTGAAATACACTGCAGGAGTGGAAGCAGGCAATTTTAGGAGGGAGCGGGGTCGTGGTACAAAGGAATAGTATTGATGGTCCCATGCTGGAGGAAATCTCATCCTCCCCTGGGGTGTCTGAAAGAAAATTCCACACTGTACTCCTCATCACTTGTTCTGCTCTGGGAGATTTGCCTGCAGGCTCTACGGTATCATTCTGCAGGGATCACGGTGTTCCCTGGGGAAGCAGAGGTGGCGGATAGACCCAGGGCCTGCAGTGGGACAGTCCTGCAGCAGCACCACATGTTGCAGGTCCTAGAGATGTGCCAAGAGGAGATGAGCCAAGACAAGGTTTGTGCCACTGCACCGCAGCTTAAGGAATCCAACCAGCAGAATTCCACCCCCATGGACAGTAACAACACAGTAATGTCAGAGCATCCCTAACTGAACTGTACCTCACTGGTAAAATCTTGGCCCTATATCTGAAATACCAAGGAAAATTATCTCTTTTGTTTAGGAACTAATTAGGTACCAAACCCCCACAGTGTGCAGGATGATACAGAGCCCATCTAGGGGGTTTGGATACCTGCTCCAAGCTCCTGAAGCAAAGCTGCAGGATAGGAGCAATCTGTGCTGCAGACAATACAGGGTAGCATCATTAAGGCTCACTGGGACCAGCAAGCTCCAAAAGTGAAAGGTTTCAGATGAGACTCTCAGTTTCAGAAAGAGTCCATGCTGAGCTCACTTGCTACTTGCAAAACCTCATTTCTAGCAAGGACATGATAAGCAATTTCTCCGCCGACACACAAAGAACTCTGCTGCAGGTGACTCTACAGCTCCAGCACATGCACCTTCTGGACAGATCGTACAAACTTCAGAGCCAGAAAGAGCTTTTCATTTGGCGAAATTAAAGGCCTGGCTCTGCTGAGCTAATGAGCAGTCATTACTCGAAGCATCAAAGCCAAAGGAGGGAGATCCTGGCTCAGGGTGCAAACACAAAGGGAGAAGCACGATTACTTTCCCTTCAGAGTCAGGGTGCTCTCACACTAAGGCTGCCACAGCATATCCTGCAAAGCAGCTGAAATGAGAGTTACAATTGAAGGAAATGAGGATGTGGATGAGCTGGAGATGGAACAGCTTCAGCCCAGCATTTCCTCTTCCCTGGCTCAGCTTGCCTTGAGCAGGGGATCTCACCAACTCCAGGCAGTGGGAGAGGCTACAGCTGGTATGACTGAGTGTGGGGGTTTGATTGGGGTCACCCTGGTGCTGTGAAGTTTGATCTTCTCCTACCTTTCAGCTGCACTCTTCTCATCTATTCTGTGTAGGGTTTTCTTGCTACATTTTCACCTTTCATCAGCGCACTCAACAACGGGCAAGTATCTGATGCCCAAAGGTCCTTCTCCCTCCTACCCTTTCCTGAGAGAGCCCATCTACCTTCATTATTAAAATCCACTGATTTTTAAAAAAGCTTTATAAATCCAAGAAGGGCGCAAACAATGTAATTACCAAGCAAATTACAAGAAGATGAAGAGTGAATAGGAGAGGAGTAACTTATTGAGATCTATCTGCAAATAAGTCTCCCATTGGAGCAGGCTACATAAACAACTTCTCAGAAACTTATTATATCTGCATGAGTCACCACTGGCTTGAAAACTGCCAAAAAGGTAAGAGTTCACTGAATCCTAACTGGCAACAAACATTTGATCAGCCTCAGAACTAGTATAACAACTACACATATGTAAACAATGCTGCTTTCCTGTGAAGTGTGTAGAAAGATGTTAAGTAACACCTACTGCTGGTTTTGATTTAGCTGGATGCTGTAAAATAATGCCAAAGTAGGGAAAAACCGCAAAACCCCAAACAGTCCAAAATACCAGTTTCCAGTGCCCAAGAGTCAGTAACCAAGGACATGAAACAGGTTAGTAACATTTAGTGTAGACACGCATTACGCCACTGGTTGTCCAGCCAGTAACACCTAATTGAACAAAAGTTATCCACTCTGCATATCTAATTAGAAGGCACAATCTCCAGGCTGTGATACAATCACTCGCTCAGCATTAGGCTTTTATATGAGACACAGCTGATGACACTCGCTTGAGCAGGGCATGGAGGAAATGCCAGGGCTGGGCCCGCAGCTCTGGTTTGCAGCAGATATTACTGTTTATGACTGCCTTGATCTTTTTGTTGCAAATTTACAGACCCTACTGCTGTGCACAGACATCCCACACTAAATCTATCAGAAAACATTACCCACTATAGCTCTTGGCAACACCAACTCCACTGTGTCAACCAGCCAAAACAGGGCTCTAAACGAGGAGAACAACTCAGATCATATGTTTTGCTAATTATGCATAAGAAGAAGATGTAAACAAGCTCCATTAAGATTATTATGCATGAGTTCATGTTTTTGCTCAATTCACAAATTACCTATAACTGCTTTTCTCAGATAAATAAGGTTGGAACGACACAGCTGACATTTTGTGCCAAACACTATGACTTCGCTGCAGCTTTCAGAGAAATTACCCTGAGATTTATGGTCTTATTAACCCATGACCCTGATACTGTCTGATGAGACTCGATTATCATCCCGGTCTGGAGGCTGAAAAGAGTCCTTTTCTTGATCCAGATGACTCAGAGCAGAAGCAATATGTCTCTGAACTGAATCCGAGTCTGAAAGGAAGTGTCCCAGCTGTGTATGAGCATGGATAGCGCTGTTCTGTCTGGGAGGAAAGCTGTGTCCATAGGATGAACATATAGGATATCTTTCTTTGCTGATTCAAATCAATCTTATACAAACTGGGAATGCTCAGATAGACAAAACTACTAGAAGGCATTGATACAGCACATTTCCTGATCACACTGAGTTCACAATGCTCCTGCAGAGAGACGCATGGAGAGTCTGGGGAATTAGGACAAAAAGCAGGTTTCCTGCAAGCAGCATCTCCACATTCTGGACAAACACAGCTCCAAATACATAAAGCCATGGCCTCTCCCTAGGTCTGAGACCACGATGAGCATGTTGCGTGGCAACATCATTGCCCTTTTAAAGCCTCCATTCCCCAGCACTTCTGGCTTCACTCCAGCTGCATGCCCACTTGGGATTCATGTTGAAAAATGTTGGGAAGCAACTGCACTCAATTTCTCAGTCCCTTTGTACTTCTTAACAGTGCATAATCAGATCAGGGCAGACTTGTGACTTTTTAAATTAACCATGTTATTATTTTGATACTATTTCCTTCTGGATCATTAGATAACAGGAATGCCTTTCTAACCCCGTGTTACTCTGCTGATCACTTCAGTTGTACCTGCTGAGCCCACTGTCCAACACTGGAATGAACAAATTTGATATGAAGAGATTGCCTGTTTTTCAGTATGTCCTGGCAGAGATAGAAGGAAAATACCTCCCTGAGATGAGAGTAACATAGGACAGGTCTGTCGTTTCAGCCAGCGCTGCAGACATCTTTGCTGGTGGAGAGCAGGGATCAGATTCTTCCCTTGACTGGGCTGTACACAAGCAGGAACCTAACATTTCTTAGATTTAAAAATCCCTGAATGACCTTCATGGATCTCTCTAAAAATGCTTTGAAGCACTACCAGATTCACCAACCTTGCATCACTTCCAAAATGATGTTGAAAGCCTTTGCTTAAATCGGCAGAGGGGTAAGAGCACCTTGTCCCAGCAGCTCTCTTCATACCTGAAGGGTTTTAAAAAGGTATTTTAAGGACTTCCGCAGAAATCTCATCCCTCTTTTAAAAGTGGCCATTACGAAGGACACAACTGCTGTAACACTGAGGGCCCAATGGACTGGAGGGCAGAGCAAAAGTCTAGAGGAACCCAACAAGACCTGGATTTTAACCCAAAATTAACCCACACATGCATGAGCTGCCACTACCATTGAGCCAGAACAGGCGTGTTCTGAACACATTCCTGTGGATGTTTCCAGGCATTCACCTTCCAAATCCACCTTGCTCGGGGGCTCCTGCTTGTGCAAAACAGTGCCCAGACCACAAATATAAGATTTCCCAGCGGCATCGGTGTTCTCCTTGACTGTGACATTCATAGCCTTTAACTACATGTATTTTAGAATTATATTAATGTCTCCTATATTATGTAAGGCAGATTAGAGCTCTGTTCCATTTAACCTTGCTCATCCATCATTTATTTAACTTTGCATATTGTCATTCAAAGCAAGTATTTTCAAATAAAAGCTCTATTAAATCTATTCAATTATCTGTTGTTCTGGGTAACTCTTATCACTGGGTGCAATAGCTTTTATCAACTGAAACAGAACATTACGAAAATAAAAAAATATGTGATTGTAATCTTGGAGCATCCCCAGGTCCTCATTTTAAAGCAGCTCAGGCATTAATCCTACAACTTATAAATAAATGATTATTAAAAAAGACTAGAAAAAGTTGTAGAAACAGACAACTAAGCAATGTCTTCCATCATTGATTTTGCTTTTGCTTTTTTAAGCAGGTAGATCTTTTTTTCCATGCAGCACACAAAGGCTTTGATGTTTTATGTAATGCTGTCGCTCACTGAAAGGCAACTTGAAGTTCAGTGTAAAATTCAGACTGCACAGAGAGCCCAGCTTCACAGCTCCTGCTCTCCTATTTGTGAATTGCTTTATATTTAAGAATATTTATACTGTTTGAAAACTATGTTCAGAAAAGACATATTGTGGTGACTGTCTTAATCACTTTATAATTAGATGTGCATCTAGTAACTTCAAAGTAAGGGGAAATATTAGTCTATTTCTTGCTATTCTTACTCTATGTCATGCTTGTGAAAACTTCAAAGTGTCTAAAAAGCCAGTCTGATTTCATACATAATTAGGTATGGAACTGATACTTCCAAACAGCAGCCTAAGACAATAGCAACCCACTTCCCAGCACTTGGCAAGAAACAAACGGAGACAGAGACAACAGCAAGAACAGCTGATGCCTGAAATCACCTCCCTGCTTTCTGCAGTGGGGGAGCTTGGTGTCTTGGGGTGATTCTACGATGATACTTTATTCCCTAATCACCTGCTTCATGACCAGAAAACGGCTGCTGCGGCTCTAAGATGAGGAACCAGGCGGAGGGACCGGAGCCGGGAAAAGCAGGCGCGGTTTTGTTCAATTGCTCTCTGCTGCGTGTCTCAGGTGGCGACACGGATTGGTGCTTCACTGCCCGTGGTGGATTCCTTTTTTTGTTGGCTCAGGCAAGAAGTTTCTTTTTTCCTTCCCCACCTTTTCGCCTGGACTCCAGCAGAGATCTTTCAGTTGTTTCTTTTTGGTTTTTTCTCCCTTGAACTGTTTTCAGCTCTATATTTTTCCCAGTCAAGGAGCCTGTTGACAGGGTGGGGCACAGCCCCGGCTGGTCCGAATCCCCAGAGAGACCGAGCCAGCAAAAGAAGGGACATTAAACTCCACCAACTTCGCCTGCTGCGAGGAGGAGACCCACGCCAGAAACCCAACAGGTTCCCCTCTGTGGTGCGAACTCTTTCCTCCCTGTCCCTGAGACAAAGAAAGGCAGCTGCCATCTTTGGCAGAGGATGGGGGGTTAAGGTTTAGAAAATTTCAATATCTATTCAATATTCATTCAATTCTTTCCTGTGCCTTGCGGGCACTCTTTTGTTTTTTCTCCTTTGTTAATAAACAGTGTGGGGGTTTTTTTCACATCCACCCACTGGTATCCATTTTTCATTGGCAAAAGGGATTACTGGAGCCCTTCCTGTTAGAGGAAACACTCATTCCAGGGCATTTTCTCCTGAAATTTGTGTTGAAACTGAGACACTTGGGATCAGACAACCCATGTGGTCTGTGTGTCTTCTGATGTCTCATTTGTGCCAGGAAGTTATCTAGGAAATCTTACAGACTGAAATATAGGAATTGGTCAGAGATAGGTGGCTAGATCCAGAAACAAACTTGAAGCAGGGAGTTGCAGAAAAGTAACAGGCTCCAAGGGAAGATGCCCAGCTCTCCAGAGGCCAGGGATACCTGGTACAGCATCATGTAAATAGCCAGTAACAAGGCAAAATTGCAAGACTGACTGTGAAATTCCACAATGCTTAGGTACAGTCGTTAGCTTTATCCGGGGAGAAATTTAATCCAGGCTTCCCTGTAATCCTTTTCCTATTGCTGACCAACACCACCTCCCCCAAAGAGCCCAAAGCACTCTCCATGGACAGCAGTGCTTGCACAGCACAGTCTGCCATCCCCTCAGCAGGTCTCTGCTGCAGGAATCAATGCAAACTCCTATCAAGGCTTATCTTTTTCTGTTGTTCCTCTGTCACAGTGCAGAGAACCAAAAAATATCCATGAAGAGATGCACATATGAGATTAATGACATACAGGCAGCATGAACAGCAGATGTACGTGGGTATTGACCACCTTTCTTGCTCTAAGTAATTACTGCAGGCTCCAGTGAAGAAGCTGCAGTCTCTTAAAATCACACTTAAATCACTCGTTGGCCTCCAGCCAGATCATCCCATAAAAATCTTTTCATTCGCATGATCCTATAAAAACCAATTTGGTTTCATGATGGTGATGAACCTGTCCTCTGACTATCCTTATTATTTGCTTGCTTGCTTTCTGAAGAGCCAGATCAGACAGCTTCAGATTTATCCATACATTTTCAGTGTTTTTTAAATCACCCTATTGCTTTATTGATGTTCCCATATGGGACAATCACCTTCACCTGAAGAACACTTGCTAATTGTCAATACTGGGGAGGCTGGACATTTGTGATAAGTCTGATTAGGGGAACAGCATTTCTGTGGTTCTGTCAAAATGTAATGATCAGCTGTAAAAGGACAGGATAAAAACAAGTGGAAAACAAAATAAAATGCTATGTATTTTCATCCATGGGAAATCATGCCTGACCAACAGCACATGATTTCCTACAAGAAAACTTCCTTGTTTGACTGGGGAAACACACTTGCCCCAGCTATCCAGAGCACTTAAGATCATTTATCAAATAAAAATAAACATCTTTTGATAAATTAAGGATGTTTAATTTTAAAATCACACTTAAATCACCAGGAGACGTGTCCTGCTACTCAACAAAGAAAGCCTCTAGTGTGACACTCAGTACAATGTGGAATCGATCAGACATTACAAAACTACACACAATTTGACATACGGGGAAAACAAAGATTGCAGGATTTTTTTTTAATTTCAGAGACTATGAAAGAAAAAACCTCCGATCCCCCAGTAAACTGCTTGGGTGCATGGTTTTGATAATTGCAACTGGGAGCAGGCCTGAAAGGTGCTCAGGAGGCTATATGTAATAAATTATCCACATGATATAATAACAAAATTAGCTAATGATTACATAAACTGTAAATGTTCACTGTCCTCTTCCAAGTCACTACATGAAAGTTTAGTTTGTTCAGAAAGACAGCGTGTTTTGTTCAGCGGCCTACACTGCAGCTCCAGATTAGTTTTTCCCATGCAAGGCAGTCAGTGAAATCTCCCGGAGTGAGTCACTGCGTGAAGATGGAGTGGCTGGGAATTAAGAGCAGGAACCAGCTCCGTTGGGATTACCAGCAGGCTGTGCTGAAATGAGACCTCTCAGAGCAAGGGCATTCTCAGTGATGACCATCCAGTTCATGGTTGTCATTAAGGATCCATGAAGCAGCTGTGGTGTTCGAGGAACACGCCAGGGTCATGTTCAAGGCAAGAGCTGTCTCACAGGGGGAGACAAAACATCAAACCTGTGCAAAACTGCACTGTATTACCAGGCTTTTTCTTTTTCTTTTTTCCTTTTCTTTTTTTTCTTTTTCTTTTTTCCTTGAAATGGTCAGGCAGAGAGTCAGAGAAAAGCTGGTGACCTCAGAGGGGCTGGTACAGATAAACAGAGAATGCCTCACAGAGAGGCACAGCGTAGCTCAGCTCCGCTCCACATCGAGCAGGTAATCACTGACCCAGGCCCATGTGAAGGAAGACTAAAAAATGTATTTCAGCTCCTGAAGACTCATGATCTGGGGGAATAAAAAGCAATCAACAGTGCAATTTGATTCTAATTCCGAAACTTTTAAAGTCTGCTGCAGTGAAATAGTTTATAATGAAGCAATTTCTACCATCATGCTGAAGAGCAGAGATGTATGGGCCAGGAACAAATCCAAAGCCACTCTACCAGAACCATCACTCTTGAAGAGCCATCAAAATTGCTGCTGAAGTGCCTTCAGTGCACGTGACTGAGCATTCAATCACTGCCCAGGCTGCTGCCAGGCTAACCAGCCCTGCACAGGTCAGGGTATTGCTGCTGTGGGGGCTGAGCCTGGGGCCCAGGTGACTTCTGAGCTTCTCTGTGCAGGAAAGGAGAATGAGATGCTCTCATTTGCCTCCCAGACACACTTCACCTCTAAATAATCAAGCAGTAGAGGAGAAAGGGGTTTTATAATGTCAGATGCTGAAGTCTGTGTCTTCAAGGGCTCTCTCTCACAGCGTGCACCACAAAGGCTCAGCTGGTACAAAGGGTTTCATCCACACAGGCTTGACAGCAACTCCTGCACCAAGCCAGGAGTCCCTGCAGTGACTTGCCTGTGGTCACCAAACCCTTGGAAGTTTGCAGGATTTCCTCAGCTCAGCTGGGACAGGAGTGAGCAGGAGCAGTGGCACAGCCAGGACCCGGGACTGAGACAGGTCCTGTCCCAGTGCCAGGAAGGCTCAGCCAGGACAGCTTCTGGACCAGAGCACCAGGGTGAGACAGGCTTAGCACTCACCCTGATAGGCTGCCTATTACAGGAACAAACTGTTAATTTTAATTAACTGTTAATTTTAACTCCCTTTATGCTGGAGTCGTCGTGCTCCCACACTCCATTCACCTGGCAGTGGCCACTGAGACAAACAGCAGCTCGTTCCTGAAGCAGCAGCACCTCTGTGCCCCCGTGAGCTCTGGGCTGGGGGTCCAAAGCTCAGACAGGAGCTCTCTGACACCCAGAGGCAGCAGGGGGGGTGCAGACACCCTGCTCATGCCACTGCAGGACTTCCCCAGAGCCTGGCTGAGGGGGGGAATGATTTGGCATCCAAAACCATCCCAATCCCTCTGCAACTTCAAGGTGAGCTGAAGGACCTGAGCAGGATCCCAAAGTGCAGCAAGCTGGGGCACAGAGATTCCTGGGCTCTTCCAAGGGCAGGCAGAGCCACCCAGCCTCTCTCATCTGGTAGAGAACATCTGCTCATCAGAAACTGCAGTTTTCACAGAGAAAAAGAAGAAAACAGGTGGCATTCCTCACTCTATCCCACTGAATTTTTAAACTGAAAATACCACAATTTTAAAAGAAGATCAAAACCAAAAAAGAAAAATACAAGACAGGGCATAAACAGAAATTAATAGAAGTATTTCCACAGGATTTTTTAAGCATGAAAACCCTTTTATAAATATCTATGGAAAGATTACTGCTATTTTGGATCAGCTGTGGAGTCAGCATCAAACAACAGATTTTGCTAAGCATCCGCTCCTCTGGAAACATTTCCCAGGATAGAAAGCAAAATGTCCAGAACTTCTCAGCACACTCAATTTGCTAATTTTGTCCAAGGAACTCTCCCCTCCAAACTGATCCCTTCATGTGTTAGAGCAGTCCCAAGGAAGAGCAGCGGCACTGCAGACACCCTGGTCACCCATCAGCCCTTCCTGAGGTGGCACTGCAGGGTTTGTACAGCACACTGCACATACAACCCAGAGCCTTTCCCTTGCCAAATACACATTTTTATCCATTTTAATGCTGCTCCTCCCTGCAGCCCCCCGGCAGTGATGAGTGGCTGAAACGCAGGCAGGGAGGCAGCGACAAGGCCCCTCTCAAGGTGTTGGGAGCACTGAGCCTCCCAGAGAGCACTGGTGGGAGGTGAACTCCTCCTTGGAACAAGCATGGAGACAAATTCAGGGAACTTTTTCCTGCTGCCCAGATGTGCTCAGCATTGCAGGCAGCTGTGCTGAACTGGGGCTATCCTGAAAGAAAACCCAGCAGATAGCATGGAGAACAAGACCCTGGAGAGAGGGTGGAACAAACGGTGTGGCTGTGGATGCTGAATAATGAACACAGATTGATTATCTAACCAATGTTCAACAGTGTCAAAACACCAGGCCTGTCCTATTCCACAAGCCAGAGGCAGCAGCATCTCCCTTCAGACCCTGCAGCACCCAGGTGCACAGGTAGAGGCTTTTCTCCAAGGGAATTACTAGCAAAGCCAGCAACTTCTACTTTGCAGATGGAATAATAATGTTAGATAATAATTTTAAATAGTGGAACTAACATGATTTAACCACAGGTTTGAGGTTTTCTCCTCCTCTGGATAAAGCCCTTATACTATAATTTATTTATGAACATAAGCCCTTATTGCCATTGGGATTAACCTCCTGTTTTGCACTGCTGGGAGCTGAACAGGCCCAGGGGACGTGTCCAGCACAGGGCAGCCGTGTCCAAGGAATCCAGGGTTTTGTGTAAGCTGTGGGGACTGGAAGCGTTACCGAAATGGCACTGCTGGTCACAAGCAGGAAAACAGCACCCATGGTGTCCATGGATGGTGCTCGAGAGGTGCTGGCAGCTGCAGTTTCACCCCAGGCTGGTGCTGCATCTTCTGGCTGAAGATGAGATGCTCCTCTGAGCCAGGCATTTGTCCCAAGAAGCTCCCCCAGGCTCATCTCCACTCACACATTCACCCACATTTTTTGCCTGTACCATGATTAAGAACAACTGCACTACTAAGGCATCATCACATCATCCACATGCAGATGTGAACACAGGGGAGAGAGCAACTTCCAAAACCATTGCAGATTTTGGGCATAGAAACACTTCTGGGGATAAGGAAAATCAATATACAGAGACAAATCTCCCCATCTACTAATAAGTTTATTTGCTGACAACATGCATATAGCAGAGCAGCACTCACTCTTAGTAATTCCAGTTAAATCAATGGAAACACCCAGAAAATAATTTAGTCTCAAGAGTCAGTTCATATTCAGCCAGACAGGATGAGTGACAGTGTGGTTCCACACTTGGTTGGTTGGTTGGATTTTAACAAATATATTGTCTGGAGCTGAGCAATCATCCACCACCTGGACTCTTAGCAGAGTATTGATGGATTTTTGGACCAACCCTAAATCTGCTCAGGACAGAAGTACCATTTTTACTGATTTTGGAAGGTGTTGGTCAGGGCTTACCTCCCAGAAGCTGTGCTGCCCCAGGCACCGGGAATGGGATTTGGAGCTGGTCCATTCACCAGCCTGGGTGAGAGCCAGCACCCACCAGTCTCAGCTGTCACTCTGCAGAACAGGAGCTCCACTTGAAACCCCAATTGATTAAGGATTATACAAGCATACGTTTATTTTTTGTATTTTTGCCAAAATTAACTGTAAAGTGTCAATGCTGCAGCAGAGCTCTGCAAAGCAGGATATTTGTAAGGCTGTCTTAAAGATGTTAAAAATTGGGGAAGTGAGTTAAAAAAGGGAGCTTCAGATGAAAACGTTGAAGACCATTTGCCAGCTAAATAGTGCAAGGAGAAAAAGCATAATTAAAAATGAAGTTATCACATTTTTAATACTACATTTACCTCACAAGCTAAATATAGCAGCACTAGACTGAAGAATTGTCTTTAGCAGGCTTAAGTTTCAACAATTCATTTGCTGTTTAGCATCTACTTGAAATCACTCAGCACCTTGATTTTTGGAAACAAAGACAAATAGTGAATTTTTATCTGTTTAAAGAAACCCAAATCACAGTGGGCTAAACACAGAAAAGGAGAGCACTAACAGAGAACGACGTAAAACCTAATTAAAGACCTTTGGCTGCCGCAGAATTGAAAACCAATTAAAAACCTCTTTTTGCCTAGGAAAGTCCCAGAAGAAATTCCTAAATCTTAATTTGCTTCTGTCCTTATCTGCACTGTGACAGGTCTCTGAAGGCTCCTCAGCCACGCCAGGAAGATAAGAGCAGGGAGCAGAGGCACAGGGGTCTGCCTCCCTCTCCACAGGCAGAGCCGCGGGACCACGATCTTTAATTACAGAGCACAACCGGATGCTCCAGCAGAGAAGGGGCTTTTAAAACCCCATTTCAGACTTGCTACGCCAGCCTCGATACCGTGCTGCCAGCTACAGCCCTGGTGGAGGGTGGAGGATGATGCCCAGCCCAGGCCATACCTTGAACCCACCTGCTCCTGCCAGCACTTGCAGCTGCTCTCAGCTCGGGCTGGCTCCTGTCCTGCTGCACGGGGACACTGCCTTGGCACTTTGCTGGACACTTGATACCATTTTGTTTTATTGCTCTAGGGAATTATCAAGGAGCGAAGCTGGGAACACTCAGAAAGGCTTTTTAGATGTTTATATTTAATTTAAAAATCTAATTTAAATCCTTAGTAGCCTTTCCTTTTTATAAAATTAACACTTAATTCCTCCCTTGCTACTTGAAAGAATTCATATCCGTGGTCAGCCAGAGAAGATGAAATTTGAAATTACAGTTCTGGGGTGTCATACTGCATATGAGTTGTTGCCCTGACTTTGCAGTGTTCAGTGTTTTCTTGTTAGATTCTCTCTCATGGCCATGACTTGTTTTCTCTCTATTATCTATGTTTTCCTAAATTGTATCTGTGTTTACGAATTCCGGTATACCGGATGGAGAAATATGATTGACAAATACTTTGACCAAGTGGATTATAGGAGGTGGTGATTTCTACCTCCAATCCACGGTGATGTGTGAAAACATATAAATAAAGTCGGAGGGCTCTGCCCTCTCTCTTCCTGCTCTCTCTCCTACTGCGTCTGTGTGTGTTCTTGTGTGGCTCTCCTTCAGGCCCTCGGCCTAGCAGGCCTGCCTGGGGAGTGCCATAATGAGTAATTAGAACCATTGATTTATTTTCTTTATTACCACTTTATGTTGTCTATGACAATATCACTGTGACCTGAGGTTAGAGATTCACAGCCATGGCAAGTGCAGAGACCAGAGGGAACCAGAGGGAACCAGAGGGCTCAGCCCTGCTCCCAGTTCCCGCACTGGGAAGGTGCAGCCTGCCCATTGTGTGCCCACAGTAGTTGTCCTCCCCAGTACTGCCAACACACAGATCAGAAATCCCAGACCACTGAGACTCTCCAAAGCAAGATCTGGGAGCTGGTGCCACGCCAGAGGGGGAGCACCCGAGGGCAGAGGATGTGCCCATCACCTGAGACAGTCTCGAAAAGATATCAAAGAACCTTCCCTCCTGCACATCTTTCCCTTTTGTTGAATGCTCCCTTTCTCCTGTTACTGCTCTCCTTTTCCCTTCACTTTTTTAGATCTCTTAACATATTCTGTTTTTGCCTTCCCACCAAGGTAGACTCAGTCGCCTCCCACGGCAGAGCTGCACAGCCAGGTCAGCTCTCCCTGCTGCAGGCAGCAGGTGACCCTGCTCACACCATCCCTCTCACGAGCTCTGGTCTTCTCACCTGAAGAAGGAGAATTAAAATTATCTCAGCAAAACCCTACACGATAATGGATGACTGATCACTGAACTTTCTCCCCAGAGATCCCCCAGGCACTGCTTGAGCTGGTAGCTTGCTGGGATTTTTGTGTTTTAATGTGTACCCAGGAGCTTCCCGAGGAGCAGCTTGGGCAGTACAGGTCCTTTCATCATTTTTCCTGCTCAAGTCCCAGGCTCCATCCAAGTCGGCAGCTGCAGGGGAGCAGCCTGTGTCTGTGCAGACAAAGAAATACCGTAGTGCTGGTATTTACCAACTGCTTAGCAATGACAAGTGCATCCACCTTAAGCAAAAGGACCACTGGAGCCCCAGAGCAATTACATAAAGCAAACTCTCACCTTGAGAACATATTGACATTCTTTAAAATCATGCTCGCAGTGACTCTGCTCCCTTTGCTTGTGCCCCTCATGAATGCAGCTGTGGATTGGGGCCCTGAATCTGCCATGCCAGTGATTTCCACATTCCACTCTCTCCCAGAGCTGGGACTCTTGCTCCCCATGGACAGGGACGGGTGCTTTAATTGCAGCCTCTTCTCCCAGGACTGGAGCCTCAGGAAGCTGAGCTGTTCCTCCCAGGGACAGTTGGGATCCTGAGGCTTCATACTCTGGAATGCTGGGCCGTGGTGCTCCGGGGCTCTGGTGCTCCTTCTGCTGTAGGTGGATGCACCCATCAGTGCTGCGCATTTGCCACCAGCCCCCAAGGATGATTTCTGTGACCCAGGGCAATCAGTCATCTCATCAGCCTGCTCACCACACCAGCAAGTTCTGCTGCTGCATTCCTCACATGAAAAAAGGCAGCTTTAACGTGGGGGAGGCAGCTTTAATCCTGCTGCAGGAGAAAAGCCATCAGGAGTTCATTTAGTGCAGTTCGAGGGCAGCGCTGTGTGTTGGCTCTCATGTCATCAGATGCTTAGTGAGAAGCAACTCCAATTGGGAATTAACCCATTTTGCAGTTACTGCTAAACCTCTGGGTTTAATTATTTTTAAGAAAGTATTTTAATCCCCATTTCTATTTTTTTTTTTCCCCAGAGATCTCTTGGCCTTAAAGTAGGTTCTTTCCTACAATGGCAACTTCAGAACCTTCTCTGAGATAGGCTGGATCCTGAGCTCAAGGTGCTCCAGGCCATCAGACACATCCTGGCATTCCGAGATCATCAGCCTCAAAGGCTCTTCTACACATAAAAATAGCCTTTGATTTTGCCCCTCCCTTCCCCACTGGTACAGCTAAATTTTATTTTCTTTTATGCCAAGCCTTTATTCCTGAACAACAGACTGCCCAGAGAGAGGATAAAGAGGAATTGTCTAGAGGTTTGTGTATTGTAAGGTCACAGCAGGCCTCTCCTGACGTAAGTCACTAATAGCATGGCTAGACACACTAAATGACATAAAAGTCAAGAGTGGACAATTAAATATAATTTCAAAGTGATACTTATCCTACTTGGGAAGGCCACTGGATTTACAATGTCTAATCCTTTGCAAAATGTCTGTATATTAAATAGTATTTAATTCAACCATGTATCCTCTTGGTGACCTCATTAGTCTATCCCTCGCTAAAAATACTTTTGGTTTGTCCCTGGGAACGCAGTGATTCTCATTAGCAAATCATGGTTACTCTTATTTAATACAACAGCACAGACTAATATACATGAAAAATACATTGAAGAAACTAAACAATGGCCTTCTGCCTTTCTCAGGGGTAAAAACTGTCAGAGCAAGCAGTTATTTTCTTGTGAGAATACAAAAGAACCACCAGACCACTACATGCAAAACCCAGCAATAATCTCATGCAGGTATGAATTAACAACCCCCTCGCTGTGCTCAGACCATGCATCGTACCCACACCCTGTGATTCCCTTTCTGGCACCCCTTGGAGGTCCCTGGCAGGAGCTGCACAGATTTGGCAGGGTTGTGCCAGATGGAATCACCAGCTCACCAGAGAGCTCTACGCCTGTGTCAGGCTCAGCTCTTGTTTCAGTCACAGCTTCCCAACATCTCTGCATCACAAGGTGCTGGCCTTGAATTCCAGGCAGGTTCTTGTTGAGTTTCTCTGTGCTGTCACATCACTCCTGCAGAAGTTCTCCAGCCTGTGAGATGCAGCATGAGCCCTGCACTGCCCTTCCACATAAAGGCTCAACTTGCTAAAAAAAGAGATGTTCACAGAAGTGTTAAAGCAAACAACTGGGAATTCTTAAGACTACACAAATCACTTCCGTGAGCATGCTGGTCACAGGGCTGGTCAGGATCTCCCTTTCTCCCTCTCTGTCCATCACTGAACCCAACAGGACAGCTCGGTGAGGAGCAGCTGGTAGCACCAGAGGCAGCCCAAAACTGCTGAATCCAGCCCCTGTCACAGCTGGAAGCAGAGGCTGCAGGCGAGATGATGCTCCCCTGCCTGGGGGAAGCTGTGCCCCGAGAGGGGGTGAAGCTCTCAGGTACAGCAGCTTTGCCAAAGGACGTTTAAAGACCTGAGTACTTCCCTGGCCTCCACCATCCTCAAGCAGCTAAACCCTAAGAACCTTCCAAACAGGCCAAAAGATAAGCAGGATTTTTCCTAACATTTCTTTAAAAATCACTGTAGCTTTCATAAAACTCTTACCCAATTATTTTGGTGAAAAATGTTCCCTCCCTGCTTGGTGATGGCCACAACCAAATCTTGTTCATATGCCTATAGTAATGCTGGGAATATGCTCCAGATTTGTTTTCTAAGCCTAAAAGGTAAAGCAATAACTTTCTATCAAGACATGTAAATCCAATCTGTGACCCACACACAAACATTTCACCTGGTTCCACGTCATTCACTGGAGCTGGAAGGAAAATGGACCTTAAATGAACATAAATCATAGCATCTGAGTATTTAACATTGCCTCTTCTTCAACTGAGGAAAAACAGTTCCTCTGTTACATCCTTCAGGTTCATCACTTTTTTCAGCTGAGAACACACAATTATAGGTGAAAGAAATTCTAAGAAGTAAATAAAATTAGTCCTAATTAGTAACCAAAGTAACTTTTACTGAATAAGTAAACTGTAAATCTTTCCTGTGTGCCTACAGGAGGTATTTGCTCTCGTATTGTCTGTGATCATATTACTGGGCAAACCTCGTAAATGAAGCACAGAAATATCAGGCATTCTGCTAGGTGTGAATGGGGCAAATGCTGCTGGTGTTGGTTGGTGGGGTTGTACTGTTTGCTACTAAACTGCTGCATCCCTTTCCAGTGTCTTAATGGTGGAAAAAAGGTAAAGCACTTGCTACAGGCCCTGAGAAGGAGAAGGGATGAAACTGCTTTAGATTTGCCAGTGTGGTGCACATCTTTACAACCAAATGTTCCTGTATAAACCATCATCCATAAGCTATGATGAAACATGTACTAAAAATAATTTTTAAGAGGAACATACAGCTGCTATTTACCCATTCAAAGTTTTTTTTAGCCATTCAAGATGGTTTGATTTTTTTTGTCCCTTTTTTTAAACAATTCATCCCACTCTACCTTGACATCTTGTTTACATTTTGTTTCTAGCCACAGAGAGCTGACAGATGTGATGTGATTAGCAAGACAAGACAGCCTAAATACAAAGCAGACAGCACAGCAGACAACACGCAAGGGGCCTGTGAGCTCCTCTGCAGCTCCATCCTCCCTGCCAGCCCTGGGAGTTTCCATCTGACAGCAGAGATGGGCTTTAACCCCTGCAAGCCCAGACAAGCACTGGTTTCAAAACTGGCTGCACTTAGGAACAAACCCAGTTTCTGTTGAACTGTAGAGAAAAAGCAGGTGGCTTTCTGCAGCTCAGCTCTTTCAGACAGGAACATTTCCAGCTCGGTTCCACTGTCATTAGCAGAGTTACTAAAATCATTATTGAAGTTCAGCTTGTGTGCTGTGACCTCGTCCTTGGTGCCACCTCAGCAGTGCTGTGGGAACAGGAGCAGAGTCCCACAGCTGCTCTGAGCTGCAGGAGCAGAGCTGCCTGTGGGGAAACCCTCCCCTCCAACATTCAGAGCTGTCAGACATGGAGTCATCTGTGCATTTTCCAAGCAAAGGGGTCAGGACTTGGAGGACAAAGAAAAAACAGAGGAACTGTCTAACAAACCCACACGAGCATCTCTGGTGTTGGCAAATCCAGATAGCTGGGATCTCTCTTGCCAGAGTCTTTACATTACATGGGGCTTCTCAAAAAACCCCCAATGGAGCAACAAGTTAACACATCCAGAGAAGCCACTTTACAGTCATTTGATGGGGTCTTTCCAAAATATTACTCCCCAGTTTTGAAAGGCACATGAGGCCATCCGATATCTACCCCTCAGCACCACACATCTGAGATCGTGCTGTCCAGGATCTGCAGACAGTGCGGTCACAGGCCTAGGCAGATGGCTTTATTACTGCTCTGGTGTTTTCACTGAGAGCTGTCAAATCACATGGATAAAGTCCAAAGTTAAGAGAGCAGAAAACAGAAGCTGAGCAAGGGACATCCCACCTTCAGCAAGAACAGCACAGGTGGGTTCAGGGGCTGATGGTTCACATCACAGCAGCCATGCACAGCATGGCAGAGGCATGAACCACCAGGGATGAGTTCAGAGCCAGGAGGGGCAGCCTGCACCACACCAGGTACTTGATCTGTACCACAGCAGACTTTCATTCACTTACTCTTGTGATCCACCCAGCTACTTGCAGCAGTTCAAGAGCTGTTTTCATAAAACAACCAGTGGTCATGAGGTTCTCCTGTGCCTTCCATGTGTGGGCAATACAGCCACTTGTCAGCATAGTCTTTGCTGTTGACATCAAAAATGTCACCTGACCCACCATCCACCTTCAGGCACATCACAAGATGTTAGGGCTTTTGAAAAGAAAAAAAAAAGTAATATCAATAAACAGTTGGAGAAAACAAGTCTTTCAAACCTTTGCTGGTAACCAGCTTCAGAAGAGTGTAATAAATTATTTGTTCCCATTTTATGTGTAAGGGAATACAGGCTTCCCAGGTGGTTTAGAAAAGACGCAGGAAAGAGAAAGGTCTTCCTCCAGCAAATGGAACTAGGAAAATAAAGATGTATCACACCCTCAGTCCAAGAGCCAGCCCCTGGGCAGGCCAGGCCAAGGGTGCCCCTCCTGGACTCTGGCCCTGCTCTCCCTCCATCCCCACCCAGAACCTGAGCAAATGGCAGCGCTGGTCACTGGGAAGCTGAGGAGCCAGCTGGACATCACCTCCTCCTGCGGGTTCATGGCACTCCTGCTCTCAGGGCACTGGTTTTGCCCACCAGCTACAACATGCAGGGCTTCTTCCAGCAGGTGCCTCCCTCACGCCCAGCACTGTGCCTGTAAGGTTTAGCAACACAGAGGTTCCACTTGCCTCAGCTTTCATATTTGTGTCACACACACTGAGATTTTCTGCTTAATCCGGACCCATTTCCAGTGGCAAAGCAGTAACAATGAACACAGGGTCTAATGGTTTGATGCTGCAAAGTCAGCTCTATGTGCGGTGTAGGGAGAAGACTCAGAGCAGAGGCTTCTGTAAAAAAAAAAACCTCCAGTAGTTTTTAGTTTGTTTGCTAATTGACAAGCTCATTTTAGATTGCACAAAAGAGTAACTGCTATTCCCTTCAGTCAGTGAACTCCTAATGAAGCTGGAATTTATCCTAAAGACCATATGGCACATGTCATCTCTATCAAGTTATCTAAATTCCAGAAAGTCCACATTTATAAGTATATAAATATGGAAGAGGAAAATGAAATATGATTCTTTAATAAGTGTATTTTCTGCTGTAACCATAAGTTCCAAACGGCAGCTCTTTATCAAATGGCATTGGTCTCTCATGCCACGTGATGTTAAGACAAAAAAAATTCATCTTAATTTGGAAAAGACAGCAAAAATGAAGAGTGAAATGAAGAATGTGAGGCATCTTTTAAAACTCCCCATCTGATGCCTAGTCTAATAAAAATGCTAGGTTACAATTAGGATGGGTTTTCTTTGGGGAGGAAGTAAGGATAGGGAGAGCAAACAAGGTCACAGCCCTTTTCTCATCAGTATCCCTACGTACAGGACACATGCTTGGTGACATGAAGACATGTCCCTAACTTCTTAAACCTCTGCATGGCCCAACCTCCCTGGAATCAAACTCAAAAAATGTGTGAGAAATATTTAAGGACGTGGTAGAAAACTGGGGGGGGGGGGGAAAGAAAACCCCACNAGGCTTAGTGACCTCTACATGCAATGATTACAGCTCAAATTTGTCCCAGACTTTGGAGAGCCAAGATTCAAAGTATTCTGATGAACAATCAAAGATAAAAATGAAAACCCTTGCTCCATGCAGCTGGAAGTATTTTTATGGCTCTGCTGTGCACAGTGGAGCCCTGCTGGTCCCTGCCCAGAGAGGCAAAGCAGCACCTGCCTTCCCAAAGTCCCGCTCCATCCCTGACTTTCAGCCCTCCAGAGCCACGGGCTGGAGCCCTGCTGGGACTGAGGTGGCCACGGATGGCCCCTGGCTCTGGGCAGCTCTGTCACAGCAGGGACTGGACCCATCCTGACAGGAGCAGGGATGGGATTCGAGGCCCGGGTGCCTCAGCGCAGGGAGTACACGTTGTTATTCCCCGGTGTATGACAAAAGTCACAGAGCAGGGAATAATGCAAAGATGTTTGGTTCTTTCCTTTCCCAGCACTGTGTCACTGCAGGCCAAATGGAAACCTCCTGGGTTATTAGACAAGAGAAATTTGACAGGATTGTAAATCATAAAAATGTCCCAAATGGCAGAGCTGCTGACAGAAGGCACTGTAATTCAGTTGCATCTGATGTTTCCTTTTCCTTGTTTCTTCTTGCCACAGGAAGAAACATCCCCTTCTTAAAATTCTGCAAAGTGAAAAGGAGAAGCAGAAACTCCAAGACCTGAATGCATGAACCAAAACCTGGTATTTCATGTTTTGTGGGTCTGACTAAATGCAGTAATGCTAAAATAGCTAGATACATAAACTCTC
Organism: Pomatostomus ruficeps; assembly: GCA_013400735.1. Classification (NCBI taxonomy): domain Eukaryota; kingdom Metazoa; phylum Chordata; class Aves; order Passeriformes; family Timaliidae; genus Pomatostomus; species Pomatostomus ruficeps. Next base: position 1,220,182 of record VYZT01011173.1, read on the forward strand.
TTTTTAAAAGGCTTAGGAAAAAACCAGAAAAGTGTATCCTCTAACATTCTATGTAATTTTAAAACATTACTCAGAATTGACTAGACACAAAAACACTGTGACTAATGGGAACTAGGGCATCACTTATGTGATACGAGCACTCGAGACATCCCATATACACACAAAGTCAAATATTAAGTGTGGTACATCAACAGAAGCAATCTCTGTCTGTTTTGGGGACAGACGTAGGAATTTATTTGTCTTTATTTACAGCAACAATCCTTTCATTGCTAATACCCTCAACTCCTGACAAAACATGCTGAAGGGACAGCAGTTCTCCCTCCCCTTTCTGGAAGCTTGTGCTGTGCTTTAACTGCAATTAGGCAGCTGCTTTGGTTTTCCTTCTGAGTTCACCACTCCTGACCCTGGCAGAGGTTCTTCAGTTACACAAGGCTGTTCCCCCAAAGATGAAGAACATCACTTCCAATGAGTCTTTCTGGGTAGAAAGGGAACCTCGCAGGCAGGGGCCAGGGAAACCTCACCATGCAGAGCCTCACCCACATAGGAGCAGGGAACACACAGGTATGAAACAGTTATTGTAGGCACTCGCTGCAATTACCTATCTGAGAGTCAAATATTCGAAACTAAAGCTAACAAGCACAGGCCAAAACAATCTGCATTTAAATGTAGGAAATAGGGCAGACCTGCTCTTCAAATCAATTTTTTCCAGAGGTGTTTATGAAAAGAGATGATCCCTCTTTACCCCAACTAACAATGCAGCACCCATCAGCAGGAATTTAATGACTCTGTAATGGTATTTATTGACAGCTGTCAAACGTGGGTAAAAATATGGAAAGATACACTGGCAGGCACTGAGTAAGAAACATGGGGAGGGGACTCAGGTGATCAGTGGTGTGTTTATTTTGGTGCATAAAACATGTAAGGAAAACGATTTCCACATTTCTAAGAAAAGGTTACAAGCAATGAAAAACAAATGGAAACAAAACCAAGCAAATTTTTTTACAGTAATGTTGAACAAGGGAGGTAAAGGCAAAGTTGTTAATTCAACAGAAGCCATGTATTTTGGAACAATCCTCGTTATGAGGAACACAGGCTAAAACAGACTAATTTTTCCTTTATTAATTAATACTGTTCTGTGAGACATTGTTTAAAACCTGAAATATTCCTACAGTTCTTTTTCCTGCAGTGTTGTGCAGACAGATGAGAATAAACAAGCTTGCTCTCAGTGTGACCAAACCCTGACCTTCCCTCCCACGATCTCCATCTGGGCACAGAAGAAAGAGCAGAATCAAAGGCCAACAAAAAGTATGGTTACCCAAGGAGTTCCCATGTCTGCCTCCTTCCAGAGCACTCAGCAGCTCGAGTGCACAACTCCCCTTGAAAAGAGGATGAGGACACTCTGGTGGTCTTTAGATTCCCAGGTTACTAAAATTTTCAGCCTGAGAAATTTTCCTCCTGCACACAGATTTTAGCTGTGTTTGGGAACATCTTGCAAAGCAGTGAGGGGCTGGTGGGGAACTAAATGTCAAAGTCATGGCCCTCATTCCACAGCTCCACATGGTCTTTAGCTCCACAGGTACTTCAGATATAAGAATCCAAGCTCAGATTTATTTTGGAACTCAATCAACAGGCAGCAGGGGAGACAGGAGGTGCTCTTACACAAGGAAACAGACACCAGACAGCCCAGAATGCTGTGGTCTGAGGGAGAACACAGCAACAGGCCAGCCAAGAGTGCAAGCAGGCACAAACAACTGGGCTTTGACTCACTTAAGCAAACTATAAGTTATTAAAAAAAAAAATTAAAAAAATCTATATATCACTCCCTATACAGCCTGTGGGAGCTCAAAGTCCAAACTTACCTCTAAACCATGACAAAAAAATTCTAAAATAATATGCCTTTCTGTTCCAATCCCAAACACGTTTTCATCTGAGGTAATTTCACATGGCAAACTGATTTCTTCTAAATGCTTAGGAAACAGAGCTCCAATGAGAAAAGATTTAATAACTATGTGGGTAGCCTGACAGTATGAAGCTCTTAAAGAGGCACCTGAACCTTTCGCTCCCACTACAGACTCAGAGAGGCATTGCTCATTTCATGAATAAAAAGTTAAAAACTCAAACAGCAGCAATAAATACTCCCAAAGATGGGGAAATCAACAGCACTCAAGCCAAAATAATACATATAGTAGGAGACCATCCCCTCAGGAATGTCAACCACTCATGGCTCCTGCTGTAGCACCACTCCCAGGCTATCTGGGCTACATCGTCTATACAAATTACCAGGTCATTCAAGAACTCTGGAGGACTCCTGTGTGTCACTGATGGTGGAATTCTTGAAAAAAACGAGCCATGTTGTTTCAGTAAGGTAGGTTGTGAAACACATCCCACCACGTTCTCCCCAGTGGCTGATCAGCAGGTCCAACAGAGCTGGACATCAACACATGGAGCCTACGACATTCTGAGAAAAGAGTTCACTGAATGACCTGTAACGACTGGCAACAAGAACATGTGAACTGGTGACAGGCAGGAAAGCCATCCTGATTTCCTAGCTTGCTCTCAAACTGCAATCACCTTTTCACAGCTGAACAGGTCCTGCAATACTCACGGGACCAAAAACTTTATCAATTAAGCAAAGCATAACTCTGCCCTATAAGACTTCTTTTTCTGACCACACTTGTGCACAAAGAATCATTATTCACATTTAAACTAAAATACAGAAGAAAAAACACCTGATAAGCTACATATGGTGTGCAAGTAAAGAACACTTTCACGGAGCATGGAAAGCATAAAGTGCCACAAGAGAGCCTGACTGTCCCTCCAGACCTCTGGGTAACCACTACACACAACCCTCCACACAGCACGGAAGGTGCAAGCCAGGAGGAAACGGGACACACATTACTCCTGCCACACGCACACACCTTTTACTGGCATAAAATTGCTTTTCTATTTTCAAGAATGCACAAGCTGAATCATAAGTACATTTATCAACAGTGGGCTATTTTCTCCCTCGATCTAAGGACAGTGCCACTAAAAAAGCCTCAGCTTTATCTGTTCTGATCAGGAGCAGAGGAAGTAACAGAGATGTCAGCTACAAAACCAAAGGATTACAAAACCAGTGACCAGCAGAGTCAGACAGTAGTGTAAACGTGATGCAACCACCAGCTGGAGGGCAAATTAAGAAGGAACAACAACTCTGGCAGAACAAACTTTCCTGATCAGATCATCCCCAACTCTTTGGTTACAAACTTCTCCAGATGTTTGTTGCTGTGGCCTCAAATTATTTTTTGATGTCCCACCAGTCCATCAGATTAAGACTGTAAGCCTTTAGGGAAAATTGTATTTATCTGAATGCAGATCCAACTGCCCTAATCCATGATTTCCATTATTCCACTAAAGAACCAGACCACTGGTTTGAGATCCTGACTGTTACTAAAATGCTACTCCTTAAAGATCCCACTCAGAAACAGAATGGGTAACTTAAAACTAGCATGGGTTTGAATGAAACCATAATGTTTATAGGAAAACAACTCACTTTTGTCCTGAGAACAGGTAAAGTGATTCGTCCACACAAGGGGCCTCTAGAGCCACAGCCAGGCTGTCAGACAGCCAAATTCTGCTGTGCCAGTGCTCACCCCTTCAGCACAACTCCATTATCCCAAGAAGCCACAAGATTGGCTGGGTCCTGCCAGGAACTGCTTTCCGTGGACCAGGCTCTCGGACTTAACAACTTTCTAAGGGGAGGGGAATCACAGAAAAATGGATATCTGCAGGTGATCAACTCTGATGTGAACAGGGCAAAGAAACTTTACAAAGCCTGGATTTTCCCAGGCCTTCCTCCCCATCGTTCTTGTGCTATCTCAAAACACAGAACACAGGAAACGTCATCTCAGATGTCTGGTGTCAGAGTGCTGGGTTTTGCAGGGATATCAGATGGGCCTTCGGGCAAATTGTATATGGAAGTGAGCAATTTTGGCATTTGCTGCTAACTGGGCAACAAAGCAGCAAAGTCTGAATGAGTTCTGCAGTGTGTGTCTGCATCACTGGGAGAGGGCACACAGCTCCCATGGCTCTCCCAGCTGGCACACCATGTAGTCCTCATTTCATTCAACTCAAATATCTGTAACTGCTTTTTATCCAGATGCTTTTCTCATTTAGGTACTACAACTGCAAAATTAAAGAATTCAAGATCTATGAAAAGAGGCAGCCTGACTGGAAATGGAGATGGGTATTTGCTGTATCCATATTTATACCTACCACTGTGGATTCAGAGATGGAATGGATTTCTTATGCCATGGTTAAGAGAGACACAATGAGCATCAAGTCATTTTATACTACATTACAGAAGAAACCAGTCTGCAGTTTTGGGCAAGCCTGTGATGTTTGCTTTTCAGTCCTAGTGAGTAAATGTTAACTAATGTCATTATAAACACTTTAATCCAGAGGGAGATTAAAAAAAAGTAAAACCCAAAAAACCCCAAAGATTGATTTGATTGGAGCACTACATTTAATCCACTGATGACAAAATGTTGTTAAAAAATAATTCTTCCACTTTATGTATAACAGATAATGAGTCACTTAAAAAAAAAAATCTCAACATTGTGGTCATATAACAGCTCCTGGCTATTCAAGGCTCAGACACAAAACTGACATCCTGACTTTAAACCACCTCAGAATGATCAGAACCCATGTTAAGCTTCTTCCAAATGGAGAATACCAGTGAAGATATCCACTTTTAAACAGTGTGTCCCTCACCCTCAGCAAACAAACAGCAGGATATATTTACATTATCCAAAAGGAATTGCAATTCCTTCAAGTACTTTTCAGTTTAATTAATAAAAGACACTGAATATGCATTTCAGGGGATTTAAACTCAAGCAGGGTCTAAAATCTGGTCTCCAAGCTGGAAAAAAACATTAGTAGCAGATGACACTTAAATGACTGACACATTGTTAAACGACAGAGCAACATTTTTCTATCCAGTGCTTTGCACAGCATTAGAAGAGTATTCTATATATTAGGGTGATTAGTCAATTTATTGCCACTGGCCAGTTTCCAGGAGTATCCACTGGTGCCACTATTCCACCTGCAACATCCTTGCACAGCCACATGGAATTAAGACTTCAATTTTTTAAAGAGGAAGGATTGCTTTTGACTTTAACCAAAACAATTACGAAACCTAAAGTTTACATGGAGATTTTGGTAGTGACCATTATTAGTAAACTGGATAAAGAACAAACAGCAGTACTTCCAAAACTGACACCACAGTAATGCTGCTGCTTGATGCATCAAGCAGGGACAAAACACAAACAGAAAACTCCCAACAAAAGTCCATTAAGCTTTACTTGGTTATTGTTAATAGGTAACAGAACAAGCTGGTTTAAACAGTTTTCCCCAGAGGATACCCCTGTGACTGTGTTCATTAGCAAAATGACTTTAACACGATGGGAAGTTCAGAACAAGCACAACGGCATAACCAGAGCTGCAGTCTGTCAGCAGTGCATTGGATTTTGGAGCAGATAAAGATTCCTGTGAATTTGCATGGCTGCACACATCAGCAGTTCTCCAAGGAAAAAAACATTAAGACTGTTTTTTCATCAGTCCCTAACAATAAAATGAACACATCAGACCAAAATAGTTTCTTAAAAGCAGGTCAAAAATACCCATTCATGATCACTTCTGCATTGGTTTCCTAGCAAATTCATCTACCCACACGGATATATGTAACGCGTATCCTGGAGACAGTGAGGCAGAGGAAGAAAACCAAATACATTAATGAGGTAGCTTAGACTGGGTAACTGCAGTTAAAAGTTTTATTGAACAAAAGAAGGTAAAACGTGGTAGTCCAAGTTCACTGAGCAAAAGCAGCTCTCTCGCTGAAGCTGCATTTTGTGCTAAATAACCTTATTAACTGAGACTATACAGAGGACACGTTATGCAAGTTATCTCAACAGCAAAGGAGAAAAGGTAGATTAAATTTGATCTGATGGAACCATTTGGTCAAATTCAGTGGCTTAAGTTACTGTTTCTAGCCCTTAACTACCTATATTCAGTACAGCCACACAACAGAATACAAAACTGCACTGAATTCCCGTTTGTTAATAGTGTGTGCTCCCATGCAAGCGGAAGCCAATTCCTGAAAAAAAAAACCCCAAATTAAAAAATGCAAACATGTTTAAGATGTTTTGTTTGAAGCATCATTCAACTGACTCAGGAAAAAACACTCAATATAGGTTATAAAAAACTCCCGGCCTCTACAAGGTCCGCTCCTGTACAGTGCTAATATTTTAAAATTATTTTATTTCTTCCCTCTGCCTAAGAAACTTCATATGCTCTGAAAGCACCCACAAAGTCAGGTGGGTCAACAGATATGTCAAAAATACTCTGTGAAAAGAGGGAGGTAGCTTGGGCCCCTTGGCAACCTTCAGACACAGTTCACATTGATGTGGTCTACCTACCCTTGTCTTGTAATCTGCAGTCAAAAAATGAAAGGAAAAAGGATTTCAACGTGAAATTTAGTGACACGTTCAATACAAAGTCTTCAAATTTGGCTCACTGGGCTCCCAAATGTAAGCTATAAGGTACCTCACACCCAACGTACAACATTAATAATGTACCTAGTTCATACAGTTCATAGACAATACCCTCTCATCTGTTACACATTTCGGGCGAGTACATCTTTTCTGTTAACCACTTGACAGACATTCTAGGCCAAACAAACAGCACAAATAATGTCAAAGTCTTTTTTTTTCCAGTAATTGTATGAAATGCTGTAGGCTAAGCCTAACAGAAACTACTGAAGAAAAAGAACAGACCCCATGATGCAGTGCAGAGGTGGTACTACAACATCCTAAGTCAAGGGATGGTTCTAAGGTGCTGAAAGAGGAGACTCTCTAGACGGTGACCCTGTATTGTCCTCCGGAGGGAAAACAGTGAGAGTGCAGGCTCGAATGCCACCAAGGGATTCTGGAAGGTCAAATACTTTATGCCACTCATCTTTTTCTGGATCGTACTTCTGAACTATTTCCACCATACACCGGTTATTCCAGGAGTATCCTCCAACAACATAGATTTTATTTTCAAAGACAGCAACCCCAACATCACTTTGCCCACGTAACATGGCGGCAATTGGAGTCCACTGGTCTAGGGTTGGCGAGTAATATTCACAGCTTAGAACATCATCATAATCACTTGTTCCTCTAAAGTGATTTCCACCAATAACATACAGCTTGTCTCCTACAGTACACATGCAATGCAGACCTCTGACTGTTGTCATCGGCGCTTTCTGAGTCCATTTGTCTGTGTCAGGGTCAAAACACATGAGTTCCTTTTGGAAAGTATCATGGGTAATTCCCCCTAGAGAAACAAAACACATGTTAGAGTAGTGCTCACCCTAATAAGCATTAAATAACAAAAAGATACATTTTACTGAAAGTATTCCATCTTCCTTAAAACTTCTTCACTCTAGCTTAGATTACTACCACAGAAGTACTGCATTTCAAATGACATTTGTTCCTTTAATGGCAATAGGGACAGAAGCCATGTCTCACACTGCAACTCATTACACAACTGATACTGGCAGATTAAAAGAACAAAAAAACAGTCACCTATGCTTCTGTTTTGCAACATTATTTCTTTGCTTACATTCATTCAGATTGCTAGATTTGTTTTTCATCATCAAGAATCCATTTTCCTTTCAAATTTTGATACTATGCCACTGTGTTTTAAGTAGTCCTATCACATAGTAGAATTCTCATCAGAAAACTTTTTCCATCAACTTCAAGTGAATAGAGAGAGGACACACATTTCAAATCTTCTTCTGTTAATCGTTACCTATGGTTCCCTCTGCATTTACCTTCTCTATAGCTCCCTGCAAAAGCATTTGGAGAGGTTTCAGGACAAAAGGAAAAGAAAAATCTGTGGGGTCTACATGAAAAAAACACAGCAGAGAGCATATGCATGTGCCAAATGGGCAAAACACAACTGATAACAGCACAGCAATTAGCAGCTCAATGGACTTGCTCACAGAAAAATAAGCACCTGCACCTTACAGTAAATCCTAAAACAAACTTGTCCCAGTCTACTGGCACAAGGGCCCCTAAATCAAGCTGCTCCAGCACATCTCCCCAGCAGTTCTTGTCAGCTAAGCAACCTTGTCCCATCTCCTGTCCTGAATTTCAGCTTAGTTCATAAGAGGACATCCTTTAAAATTTCAGTAGAATATAGGCCTGCGATGTCTGCAATGATCACTGACAGACAGATTGAGTCTTCTTTAAAAATTAAGCTAATAGCAGATTTTAAGACAAACCATTTGGAAAAAAATTGAATGAAACCATAACCTCAGTGACATACAGGACCGAGCATATTCTAAATAAAAAACCAGTGAAAGTACAGCTATCACTTATATACTATGATTAACATGAGAACTTAGTCCATTCCATTACCTCACTGAGGGCAAATGTTGTTCTTTAAAGTAATAAAATTTCCAATGCCTTCCAAAGTTTATGGGGGGGGTGTGTTTAATTACATTGCTACATTACATAATTATATTATGCTATAATTATTTAATACTGTTATACATAATTACAATATTATTACATATTATAACAATATTATATTTAATTATGTCGCTATATAAATTTATATATGTGGCTACAGAAAACTTTATTCTGATTGGTAAAGGGAGTAACTGCTTTGGAATTCAGAGCTATTCAATTACTAAGCATTATATTACCTACAATAATTTTGCAGTATATGTGCTGTTTGATTGGCTTCACATGAAACTGCATCACTACTGATACCTTGGCAATCCTCCTGCAATCACAGACTGATCTGTACTGTCTGCTGCTGAAACAGAAAGAGTTAGATACGTAATTGTTTCACAGAGATGGTATCACAGGCATGGTTTACCTGAAATGTACATTAACCCCCCATACACGGTGCCAGCGTGACCATAGTGGGGTTCGTTCATTTTTGCCACGTAGCTCCACTCGTTCATCCTGGGGTTGTAACACTCCACAGTGGCTGTTGGAAACAAAGGAGAGCACAAAGTGTTGAAGCCAGTGGGGCAGTTTGGTGCTGCGGAGAGGGCAGTGGCAGAAACACTCACAGATGAAGTGCCAAGAAGTAACCCTGCTCAGCTAGGAGAGTCAAGGGAATTACTGAGCACTGTCACAGAAACACAGAACAGATGGGGTGGGAAGGGGCCTCTGGAAAACATCCAGTCCAACCCCTCTGCTAAAGCAGGATCACCAAGACAGGCTGCACAGGATCTTGTCCAGCTGGGTTGTACCCTCAGCAAACTTGCTGAGAGAACACCCTGTCCCTTGCTGACTGATTTTCTATGGTATTGCAGTGTTTTACTGAGGATTTGCACAGCAACACACAGCACAGCATATGCAAGTCACTACAGCAATTTACAAAAGCTTAAAAAAAGAAGCAAAAAAAAAAGTGAAACATCCCTGAGGCTGGAAAGGAGAAAAGCAGTGCCTGTGCTGATGTACAACTCCATTTGTGCAGTTTTCTTTGTGAGCTGGAATGTTAAAATGATCAAGGGATTTATCAGGTCAGAAATCACAGAGGACAGTACCAAGTTAAGCAGAAGCCCAGTGCCCAGGAGTCCGTGCAGAACAGATTCCTGAGAAGGAAACCTCTCCTCCAGGTGAGATGGGAGAGATGCAGGTTGCAGGAAAGGGGCGTGCAGTAAGCACAGAGAATACAAACAGAAGGCAGATTCAGTAACAGAGCAAGCTCTAGACAGCTTGAATACTACAGTATGATCAGAGAGGCACAAGATCCTCAAAAACCCCATCATATAGTGACTATATGATGCACAGAGCAATTGTCAATAATTATCTTAAAGACAAATTAAACCTAGTCTTAAATAATTAAAATAAAGACTGCTTAATCTCTGTTGGATGTTTATGAACTAAACAGAAAAATTGAATCTGTCTTTAAAAGTGGCATTTTACTTGCTATAGAACAAGGTTTTTATTGAATCAAGGGTAGAAAATGTGAGTCACCTCTATGGAATCACTGATGGTGCCTTAACACATCAACCAAGAGATAAAAAAACCCTGAGAATCTGACAAACTTGCCATTACAAACACAGAATCTAGTTAGTGTTAGTTTCAGCCTGCAGAATTACAGACCAGGCCAGTAAAGAACATCAGACAGTAACACTTAGATAGTGAATATAAGGCACCTTACTCTAACTCCAAAGCTGTTTTAAAAAGATTCTTTGGATCATTTTGGAAGAATAAAGTATAGCTATGGTCTCAGACTACAAAAAAAAATTTCCTAGTAATGAAAAAATTAGTATATAGCACATTAGAGTGACCTTCTGAATTCTCTTGTAGTTGCAGCATAACCTCCTTACTGTTGCAAAACAGGATGCTAATATGTATTTCCATGCAATTAGTGTCTCAAGTACACACACTGAAAATAGAAGCTTCCAGTTCCAATGTCAGAAATACTGTTTGACAGCCAGTTCAGCATCACCTAAGGCTAGAAGTGAAAAATAAAAAAATCTACTCTGCACATAAGAATTGTTACATTGTTATAGCACATTGGATTTGCTTCAGCTTTTCCCCACCCAGGAGCTGAAATTTAAACTTATGAAATGCAGAGAAGTGCCAGTCCACAACATTAAGTCCATGATATATGGCAAAACACACTAAATTTCTGCTTTTTTCTAAACAAATTATATATGTTGATATGTATGAAATTATTAATTTCATATTCTCGAAACTGTTTCAAAATAGTGATGAAATCTTGAAATGCATCGGGTTCTGTGAGAGTGCCTCGCACAAGGACTCCCAGTTCCGCCATCTCAGGAATGTGTAAGATGGACAAAAAAATAAGAAACCAAAGTAAAATGGTTATTTTGCATTGGTTTCTTTTAACCAAAGTCATGCATGTCTGCAGTACTGGTGATGTACCAAATTTCTGATTTAAAAAACCTGCCCAATATGTGGGCAAGTTCCCAAGTCTACTCTAACAGATCTGCCTTGGTTGTTTGGGGTTTCTTAATAAAGACAGAAATCTCCTCTTAAAAAAAATTGTATTCTTTTCCATTTGAAATCCTGCAGACCTTCTGTATCCACCAAGGACTTAGCCATAAAGCCAAGGAATGCTGGAGACACCCTCTTGCCCAAAGAAAGGTATAGGCACAAAACTGATTCCACAAATGACACCTAAAATTAAATCTATCAGTGTGTTTCTGTGCAGTGCCACCTTGACATCACATGCAGTTTTTGCCCAATCCTCAAATAAGCCTATGCTCACTCTTGTAAACATATTCACCCATTCCAATATTCTTTTTTAAAAAGGAAAGCTCCTTTCCACTCTGCTCTATTTAGCAATCAGAAGTAAAGATGTGCAGAAATTTCAAAACCAGAAAGAAACGGATTTGATGTGCAAGTAATTACAGCTTTCCCAGTTCCAGCCCTAGAGCAGCTCCTTCCAACCCGCTGCTCGCTGCTCCTCTGCGCCGAAACCATCATTCACTGCTTCCCCAAAAACAAAAGCATCCTCTTTCCCAAAGTGCTTCCACTCTGCACCGAGGGGAAGAACTTGCACTTCTAACACATTCCAAGGACAGGAAGAGCAGAGGATGTGCAAAGCAATTGCAGAGCCAGCAGCACCCAGATAAACAGGACATTCAGCGCTGGGCAGTTTTCTCTCGCTCTGCACTACAGACTGCGTGTAAGAGAGGAGCCATAGCCACAATATCCCTCAGCAAGAGAAGACAAAACACGCAGAATTGGTACATGTTAGTGCCATCGCTATCGCCATGTTGTGAAGACATTATTTATCTGAGAAAGGATGATGCTGAGTCCAAGACCCGTCACTTTCTGATGTGGCTTCAAAATTGTCTCAAACATTCCCAGTACAGCTAAAGTACTGTCTGACAGTACTTCAGACAAACTATTCCAACTCAAATCTCATATCCGCTGTGCTCTAAAACAAAGCTGATCGTTTTCCAGCTGAAAAACTCTACTCTTCTGTTAGACTGATTAGCATATTTGTTTCCCTGTTACCTTGCAAGGTCATTCAACTTCTGTCTTTTAGCAAGATATCCCTCTGCACTGAAAAGAAAAAAACCATTCAAAATTCCAGCTATTAAAGGCACCCATCATTTGAGAGACATCAGGACATTCCCTACAAAATCTCCAGACAGAGCTGAGTTCACAAAACACTCTAAAACTGCTACTTTAATGAACCTAAGTGAGAGTGATGGACTCATTCTTCCAATACCATGAATGATTCAGACCAGGCTTTATTCATGTTTAACAAAACTTCTGATGTGTTCATTACCATAATCCAGGGAAGACAGGCCTCATTTTAACAGAGTTAAGCAATCTCAAAAAGACACAAAGCTTTGGCAATCCCAAGGGATGCTGAGCCTGCACTCATTTTATAGTGCCATCTGTGATGCTATTTGAGGAGTATAGAGGTATTTAACACTTCTTTGTCAGTAGCTTCTGAAGCATCTTGAGGTCTATTACAGCAGCACTTAGCAACTCTGTGATGTCCCAAAACCCAGGATCTTCATTTTATGTTATTTCTATAATACAGCTTGTTCCTCTACAACTCTAGGTTGACTTGCTTAAATAGTCCTGACTAATTTTGTCCTAGCATAGCAAGGAGTCACTCCAAAATAAGCCTCTGCACAAGAGGTCCTCCAGTTCCCACTGTGGTCTGATATTCACAACGCTACTCAGGCAGTGAACAGCCCAGCTGGGTACTCATGCATATCGATCAACAACATTTAAAATATATTAGCTATATCTTTATATACATACATACATATATACACACACACACTCACGGGGAAGGTTTTACATTAACAAGGAGGGTTCAGCATCATAGAAGGCATCTGGAAAATAAATGCCTTCCACTTGATGGGCAGAGGGTCAAAACTGACCAGGTAACTGACCTGGCCTGCCGGTTTTTTCTATCTTTATTGCAGTCTGAGCAATGAATCTGCGGTTTAGTCACAACCCAACATCTCCTAAAGTGTCTAGGGAAAGCCCACATATAAAAACCCCAAACTCTATTCAAGCCTATCAGCAGCAGAGCCTGATGTATCCGGAAAATACCTAAACGCACAAGTTTTCTAGTACTTACATGCACAGCTCCTGCCATCACCAAGCACCACAGCTGAACTCTTACAAGGAGCTACAAAACTCTACTTGTCAGAAGAGAAAACAGTCTCCAGAGTTCAGCTGGAACCTGCCAATGTGCTCTGCTTGACAAGTATGTCTGTGAGCCACACCTAGTTTTCCCTTTGTCTCTTTTCCCAAAAAGTCTTGTTTTTTGCACACCTGCCTTCTCCAGGCTGGGCTCCTTCCCATGCCAAAGTGCAGCTCTCCTGCCTTCTGGGAACACCTCTGACAGGAGTGTCCCTTGACATTTAAAGAGAACTAACCAGCATCACCTACAATCCTTTCACGAGCAGTGCTTAGTTCTGCACAGCCCTAAGATGTCATAGGATTGAAAAATATAAATTATAATATCATCATTCAGGACATTTAAAGGATGCATTTACCACACTCCAACACATGTACCACATACATGGAAATTCATTCATCCTTTCCAGTAAACCAAAGTTTTCTCAGTGGCATGCACTGGTAAAACAGCCCCTCATTATTACACTAAAGCAACTATTTCAGGTGTAGAAAGTGGCATTTACAAACTTCTCAGAAGATGAAACATCTGAAAACTGTTTTGAGAAGGCTTGATAGAAAGCCTCAAAAAAGTATAATTTTTAATCCTATGAATGTCAGGGAAAAAAAAAAAATCGTTTTAGTAACTTTAATCCTTTGGCCCTTTTCCATAAGAGCTGACATTCCAGAAAGCTGAACTCGGGTTTTGGAAATTTTTCCTCTCTAACAACAGACTGAAATTAGTTTGAACCCAAGGGCATCTTCTTTAATACCTGCCCAACACACATTTGACCTTCTCGTCTATGAAAAGCCTGAGAGTCTTTCTCTTCTGAAGAGAATGAGAAGTTTAAGCTGGATTTCATCTTCCAGTTGTCAAGGTTTATGAAAGAAACATGAAAATGAAAAGTGACTCGCCTCACAATTAACAAGAAAAGAACCTGAGGCCCCAAATCAAAGCATCAGACAGCTACAATATTTAGCATTTAGACTGCTCTTCCCACAGACTGATCCAGTGGCATTTTTCAGGTCTGTGTGGAAATTGCTACAGCATTTTAATGATATCTTTACAGAAGAATTTTAGATAGGTGATAAATTTTGTATTTTAATTAAAGAAAGCAGAAGAGTTGAGATCAGCAGAATGATACTGCTTGATCTAATTTAAGGTAACGCTGCACTCAAAGCCACAGGTTGCACTGCCTTAGTGACAAAATTATTTTACATTGATTTTATCAGACTTGCAAGTTTTTCACTGACATTTTTTAACCCTCTGTTCAGATTGTACAGTGCACAAAGTCAGCAATCTGATTATCTGCTATTAATTCATACTGTTAGAAAATAGCTCACTGAAGCTATTTATCAGGTTTTCTGATACTCAAGATCAATACATTTTTGTTTGTACATTTGGTCTTTTAAAGGATCTTGAGATTGTTTAGGATGTATTTGCAGGTAAATAAAATGACACGTAGTAAAAAATTCTGAAAACCTCAGGATCTGCACCAGAATACGGCTGTCTAATATACAAGTTATTGCTAAACAGTTTCCCATCTTTGTGGAACAGGAGGCATTTTTAAATGTCTCGTTTCATCAAACATTGGAATGGATTTTCAATTTTTAGCAAAGCCAGGCCACTTTTGTGTGGTGGAAGCAGTGCACTCTATGTTTCCTGTGAAAATCTGCAACACGACAAAAGAAAAACCCCGTGTGTGTGAATAACCAAGACGCAGTAATTTTAAGAAGCCACAGATCCTGCAGTAGAAATCAGGTTTTGTATTGTTTCAATTGAAAATGTTTCTCACTGCACTTACAGATATCTGTGCATTTCTGAAAAGCAAAGCTTAGTAGCAAGAGGTACAAGCCCCAAAGACTTGACAAGGACAGTTGAGTTTTGGGCTGAAAGCAGCAAACTAAAGAATGAGATGTTACATCTGCTTTAGATACAATATTATGCTAAACTTCCAAGCATAATCTGTGTAACACTTCAGTTTTAAAGCACAGACAAATTTACAGTTGAGTCTGCTATCCCAGACTGGACTAAATGCTAACCACGATGGCTTTGCACAATGCAGTCGGTTAACAGAGGTCATCCTCTGAAGGCTTTTGTTAAATTAAAACTTATCACATATTCATTCTTTGTTTCTGCCTTGTCTCCTGGAAATGGATATGGGGGTTTTTTGTTCTAGGTGGTTTTTTTCCTTTTGTTTGTTTTTGTGTATTTTTTGTTTGGGCTGGGGTTTTTTTTTGTCAAGTTAAATTAAATATCATTTGCAATGGGGAAAAGAGGAGGCACCAGGACCAAGTCATTCAATCATTCATATATATAAGTTACCTGTGTACTCACAAGACCATAGGTGAAATATAACATTTTTAATCATTAAAAAGCTCAGAACATCAGAGTATCTGAATCTCACGGATCTGTGAGTGAAACAAATCACTGTCATTAGACTAAAACAAAAAAAAACCACACCAAAAAACCCCCTGGCATTTCAAATACTATTCCAGAAAATGTGTGTCTTTTTAAATGTAATGTTCATTCACCAGCAAGTTTCCACTAGAGCCATGTATCCCTTAGGAGTGGATTTCATTTCTCAGCTGAAGTAATGGTGAAATTTCTTTTTTAATTTTAAAATTGCATTTATATTCCCCCACATTTACACAGGCAGACATACATGCTTACCTCATGCTTGATAGTAAAGGCCAAGACATTGGATACTATGCATCAATACACAAGACATATGTATTTGGAATTTCTTTTTTTGTGGGATCCCTTCTAAAATTAACTTCTAATAGTACCCAGACAAATTTCTCTCTGCATTTGCAGTATTTCCAGAAAGCAGCAGTACTCTAATGACTTCAGCTTTTTCCTCTCCACCCATTCCCTGGGCAGCAAGGCATTTCCAGGCCTAACAAAAGGCAAGGGGCTGGCTCCAGGAGGACTCACCTAGCTCACCCGCTGCATTCCGACCTCCGACTGCATACAAATGTCCTTTGAGGGCACTTAGGTGGAAGAAGGTCCGCTTCTCATTTAAAGATGCCACTTGCATCCACTTGTTGTAGCGAGGGTCAAACCTGAACACCGTGTCAACCGCCGTCTTTCCCTTGGTGTCGTAGTTGCTCTGGCCCCCGACCACGTAGAGGAAGTTGCCAATGACGGCGATGCCGTGCTGGTACCTGGGCGCGTCCATGGGAGCCAAGGACTTCCACTCGTGCGCCTTCTCGTCGTACATCCGCAGCTCCTTGCTGACCACCAGCTGCTGCCGGAGCACTCCCCCCAGGGTCACCAGGTGCGTGCTGTCGGAGCGGATGGCCGTCCGCTCCGACTGCATCACCGGCTGCATGTACGGCATCATTTGGTAGTTGCTGGCTTCCAGAAGCAAGTTGACACAGGTGTTGTCAGTTCTCATGAAGTCCACTGTCTGAACATAGTTAATAAGATCCTGGGGTGTCATCAGGGGAAACCTGATGTTCTTCATGAGCTTTGAGGCGTACTCCATGCGAGGCTCCTCGTAGCGCAGCCAGCGACACGCTGCCTTGAAGAGTTCAAGTTCAGTGCAGTGCTTAAGGCTATTACTTGAAAGCACAAAGGCAAGACGTTCAAAGGGGAGTTTCACAAATTCACCAGTACTTAATAATGCAGGGAAGTTCTTCAGGATGAAATTATTAACATATTTATCCACTTCCGTGAGATTGTACGTGTTGGCAATTCGCCCAACCTCAACACAGTTTTCCAACGAAACCTATTAAGTAAACAGAAAAGGAATCAAAACACTTTCTTAATTTGCTATCTAAATGATAATGTAAAATTTAATGAATACTGTAGAATCAGCAATATTTCGGCATTTTGCAATGCTCAAGGTGATTTACACACGAGCAAATATTCAATGAAGTATATATATTCATGAGTGCAAGGGGAGACCCAATTTCTTATTTTGAAGAAAGGAATGAGATAAGGAACAAGCAGATGGCATATATTATGTCAAATACAATATACAATGATGATGCATAGCAATTATATAGCACTTATCTTTGAAAAGCTCTGAAAATATCTTTGTAAGAAAGACATGTGGAAAATAAAGTTAAGGGAGAGGTGATCAGCCCAAGATTAGAGAGAGCAAAACTAAAGTCTCACCATCAGACATTTTCTGACATTATTAAAATTGTATTGGCATAATAAAACCAAAGAGAATGGCACAGCTAACCCCTGCATGCCACATTTCAGACAACTTATATTTACACTGTACTATCTCATTAATATGTTCCTTCAAAACAAACAAAAATGGATCTCTAATAAATCAAGGCAGTGTTCCTACAGACTCTGTTCAAAATTAAATACATGTCAAAAATAAGACAAAGGCAGTGATTTTAGTTCATACATAATTTTTTTTTAAAAAAATGAAGCTAAGAGGATTTCCCTGAAAAATACCCAGCACATTAAATGCGTTAGCAGCATGGATCACACCCTAATTTAACTCAGTACTTGAGTGACTGTAGCTTGGTAACCATCTGTTTTACACTGTAGCTGCATCTACCTTTTTATATCTTTGGCTGCTGAATTTCTAAGGTCACTTGGGATCCAAGGCACAGGGAGGAAGAAACATGGCAGGTCTGGGACATAACTTGAAGTCGGTTTTCAGTGAACCCAGTCA
Source organism: Pomatostomus ruficeps (assembly GCA_013400735.1). Lineage (NCBI taxonomy): Eukaryota > Metazoa > Chordata > Aves > Passeriformes > Timaliidae > Pomatostomus > Pomatostomus ruficeps. Next base: position 1,237,991 of record VYZT01011173.1, read on the forward strand.
GTTCATTTCAGCAAGCTCTCTGGCACGTGTGCACAGCAAGTCAATCAAATGCTTCTTGCTGAAAATTGCTGCTTTTTTGCATTCAAACCTTATTCCAATCCAAGCTTCATTTACACATGTTCTAGTCTCTGTGCATGTCAGTCCTACTCAGTGTCAACCATTCCCACAACTTTGTGATTCTCATTGTATTTGTAATGCCAGAAGAATTTAAGCTTATGAATCTCATGGCTATTTTTAAAAAGATTATAAAGATTGAGGACTATGACCCAACTGCAGCCTAAGAATTCAAAAACCTTCAAATGACCTTCTGGTCATGACAGAGATTAGAAGATTTTAATACTGTATAACTCAATCTGATCATTGTCCTTTAATACCAGACAATTCAAATATCTAACGAGTACAGGAACAGGAGATTTTCTTAATTCACTAGAAACTGATCTAACTTGCCCTAGAGTTAAGATCTACAGTCATACAAAGTCTTCATTCACACACCCTGAAACATCTTCTAATCCTGTAATCAGGTCCTGTCTATAAAATGAATGTACAGCAGAGTGTCAGGAATTCTATTATGAAAATATTTGTGCTTTATATATATGGAAATAATTTTTGTATTACAAGACAGACTACATTGTTTATATCAAAACATAATCACACCAACTAGCAACAGCCTATAAAACATTCTCTGACTGGTTTTGGGGGTCAGCATCAAACAGAGAAGCTGTAGCTGTTCCATCCCTGAAGTGTTCAAGGCCAGGCTGGATGGGGTTCTGAGCAACCTGGGATAGTGGGAGGTCCCTGTCCACAGCAGGGGGGTTGGAACTGGATGATCTTTAATGTCCCTTCCAACCCATGGCTTTGAGGTCCCTTCAGAGCCAGGCCATTCTATGATTCTAATTCCTGTACATTTTCTTTTAGGTATTTTAATTTACATAAATGAATTGCATAATGGAAATAACAGCATACCATAAATAAAGTAAATGAAACAGAACATTCTTACTTCTAAAATTTCTTTCAGGTTGTATTATAAAAACAAAGCAATGGAAAAATCACCCCTTAAAGAGCTGACTTGCAGTATACCATAAATCTTAACTCTTGCTATACACTGTATTTAAAAATCACTTTGGAATACATTTCTGGCACCAAACTAGAGAGATGCAGCACTTCCTCCCCATCAAAGCAAGCAGGCAGATATTCCTGCATACAGGGAAGGCATGTTTGAGCATAAAAGATCAAAGCAAAACCTGCACAGGTTCTGTACTATTGCCACATGTTCAGGATGCAAGGAAGTATTTGGAGCTATTGCTGACTGGTTGCCGTTTACCAAATGCCCAGAGTACATCGAGTTATGTTACACTGTAAATCCATGCAACGGAGCATATTCCTGGACTTCTTACATTTGAGAAATTTATTGACACATTACACACTGCTAATGACTGATGAACATGACATCAGCAGTTTCCAGTCAACCCCTGATTCTCGGAAAATTTACTTTGTACTGCCTTTATTAATCCACTGGGACTGTACTGCACTCAGGGGTGGTTTTTTTCATATATGACTGCAAGTACTTCCCATTATGCTTATGAAATTGTGCACTATGTTTGGCTCACTAACAAATTCCACCACTCACCTCAAATCACGCTGCCATATTAAATATTGTCTTAAAGGTCACTTTTCTTGCAAAAGTACTATTATTCTCTTTTCTGTGCTCTAAGATAATAATCAACGTACCAGGCTAAATTATACTTCAAAGACTTAAGAGTCATAAAAATATATATTCCAGAGATCCTTAAATCCTGAGCCAAAAAATAATCCTTTAACAGAAAGATACGCAATAACTACTTTTACCAGAGTTCAGTACAATAATGCTATTTAAATAAATACTTCAGTTCCCCAAACATTGGGGTTTTTGGTTTTTTTAGAAGTCTGACTTATGGTATGGTTTTGTGTCGAAGTCAGTCAACCAGGAGCTCTTCAACAAAGAGAAGGAACTGCTATTCTGGAAATCCCACTGAAGTGAACAGGAGGAATGGAAATATCAGGTGAAAATATAAGACTGACTGTACAGTGTATCCAGTAACTAGGAAAAATACTCACAAGGAAAGAGCTAAAAGCCATAAATGTTCAAACAGCTAAGCGGCTCCACAAGGAGTAGAGAATTTTATTTAAATAAATCCTATTTTACATGGAGTTTGACTACTGAGCAGAGTTGCTCATTCACATTACTCACTGCAATTGCTCATTACAAAGCAGAAGTTGCAGAAAATGCCAAAAAGCTTTTCAAAAAAGAAAGGTCAAGCACAACGCAGTGTTATGACAGTCTGAAAAACGCAAAGCAAAAGCCAAAGTACTTGCTTGAGAATGCAGTTCTTTGAAATTCCGAAGCAACCATTTCCTAAGCTCTCATAAAAACTTAATTGACTATAAAATACTACAAAACTGGACACAGTAAAATGATTTCAAGTACGAGAGCCTTGGAGAACAGCTCAGGAAAAGTACCATGCACAAAAAATCAAGCCCTCAAACCCAGTACCACAAAACAATCAGGTGTCCAACTTTGTTTCCTTCCAGTGACTGTCAGACACTGAAGCACTGCAGTGTTTCAAAGGGTCAAAGTTTAAAGGAGCAAACATACTCCTGAAATGCTCCATTTTCCCGTGGGCTCTCATACACAGATGCCAAATAAAAACAGCACAGAAATTTGACCAGCTCAGAAAACAGAATGCATTGTACCCCTACAGTACAAAAGTCAAATTTCTGGTGGCTGCCAGAGCTGGTCCCAGGGTTAAATCCCATGCTCCCACAAAACAGATGAACTTGCTGCATCCTCAGATAACCAAGTTCTTTTGACAAGACATGACTTGCAAGTACTAAGCCCTAAATATTTGAGTATTTCCTAGTAGTTACAAAAGTGTAAAGCACAAAATTATGGAAGGAATAAATTTTTTATGCAGATACAGACAAGACATTGATTTTCAATGTTTGGGAATGTTTTTTTTAATTACAGTGTAACAACCCTTTCCCTATTACCCTGTGATTTTCCGGAGTGCTGTAATTCACTTGGATAAGTTTCTCATCTTTCTCCACTTTGTACGTTGCTGCTACTTTAGTAAAATCAGTATTGTGTCTAGAACTCACTACTCTGAGAACATTTCCACGGCATTTTTATGAATTTTAATTACATTATGGCTCAGTTAGATGTGAACATGGGAGTAGTCCTAGTCTATTGCAGAGCTGTAATTATTTAAAGCCAATAGTAACAGTAAGACTGAAAACATCTTAGGAAGTATTCCAGTGTTGTCCTGAGTTTTGCAGTTTTTCAATGTTTCTCTTTGCTGTAATACTTTCTCATGTATGCTGTTGTAAACATGGCCATGTTTTTGCTAACTATTCATGTTTTTGCTAACTATTCATGTTTTTAATAACTGTCCTTGTTGTTTTCATTCCATTCTCCTAGGCGGAGAAATGTGATAAATTTATGCTTTAACCAGTGTGATTGAAGAAGTAGTAATTTCTACCTCCAATCCACGGTAATTTCCAAAAACATATAAATAAAGTCAAAAAGTTCTGCCCTCTCTCTTTTTGCCCTCTCTTTTTAACCTCTCATTTTAACTCTCTCATTTAGCTCTCCTTTTTAGCTCCTCGGCCTGGTCGGCTACGTGTGTTTGTGTCCGTATAGTACAAAAAACATCCACATTCCAGTTTTTCTCTGAGAGCCTGTTTGGTTGCAGAGCAATTATCAGAGTAATGGGTTACTTAACAGAAGGGGTGTAAATGCAGAGCAAATAAAAAACCACTTTCAAGTCAGCTACAAGAGATCCTATTCTTTGAAGGTTTCACTATTTTTGTTACACAAATTAAGCTGTTACCTTAAGCTTCAGTTTTTCTTTGTAAATATTTCCAATACCCTCTTATGAAGTACACAATTACATTATGCCTTACATAAACTGACTTCTATAATCTCTCTAATGATGGACTCCCTAGACAATTCAAAGACAATTAAGCACTTGTCTGGGAATGGTTACATCAGCTCTCAAGCCAGCCAACTTCAGTAGAAATAAGCTAAATACTTGGTCAGAATATTCATTTGAATTACAGAAATTCTCCTTTGAAAAGAAGCTCATTTGCTCACCAACTCTTGTTCCAACAAATTCAGAAGTAAGGTCATTCAAAAATTCTTTATATAAGGATGCTAAGGACATAATCAGGCTAGCAGCACAACCTCAATTTTGTACTTCCTCCACAGCTATATCACGAATGAGATTATGTCCCCTTAGACATCCGTCTAAATGAATGTATTCCAGAAAAATAAAATCAATAAAATTGAGAGAATTAAGTCTTCCTAATTATTTGAAAATGTAGTATTGAACAAGACATTTCTTATTTGAACTAAAACAGTGCAAGAGTCGACATCCCAAGCGAACATACTTTCAGAGAATGAGCATTTTAAATAATAACACAATTTAATATGATAAAAGTTCTTTCCCTAACAAGGCAAAATAAACAAGCTGTTGCCCTGCCTAGAAAGGGGAAAGGGCAACACAGTGTCGCCAGGGCTCAGCTCCCATCAGAGGGAGACCTTTAAAAATACCTGATTCAAAACACCACCAAGACCTCTTTCCAAGTTGGTATTTACAGCAGTGTCAAACCTGGAGAGGCATCATCTTGGAGGGTGAAAGAGCACTGAGCAACATGAAATAGGTGGGATAAGATTGAAGAGTATTAAGCTTAATGAAACGTTATCATAACATTATCAGACAACTGGTCAGTTACAAAATATTTCAAATTAAAAGCAAAACAGGGCATTATCAAGCCTAAATGTCACTAACACCTCATATGAAACAGACTGCTGTTACTACCAGCTTGGAGTCCTCTGGTTTGCAGAAATCCTGGTATGTACATTCAGTTAGGGAAGTCACATTTCTAAGCCTGCACTCTGCAGAGCAACAGGAATACCTGCTTCTTTATTTCTCACTACAGAATCGAAAAGCTGAATTCCAGGTAATATTGCAATTCACGTGGAACACACCAGCAGCCTCCCTGTTAAAGTCAGATTTCTAATAAGGTATATAAGCAATTAACATCAACATTAGAAAACCCTCAGGAAGCATCAGAAATAACTGCACAGTGTCTCTCCAGGCAGAACTGCTTTGACAGCACAGCTCTTACACCACTGCTGTTCTACAGCCCCACAGGGCAGGAGCTGCTCCTTGCTGGCAGGACAGGCAGGCAGGGAAAGGTACTGAAGGATCTGTCTGGGTATTGCTTATATACTGTGTTTAAATCAGAAAACTGCACCCCATTCTGAGACAGCAGTGCTGTAACTACAGGAATAAAGGGAACACAACTGTAGCACACCTGATGAATGCAGCCAGCAGCCTAATGCCAGAGTGAGAGCAGTCATGCGGGGAAACCCTGAAACATCTCATATCAGACATGTAAGTGAAGAATTTTAATGTGGTAAAACACCTGTATCAAACTCACGCTGTACACAATACTCAGAAGAAAACCAAGTTTTTCAAGCAAATTACAAAGCAAACTTGTTCTCTGTGAATCCAAATTATGAATAATGGCAAGTTTTAGGCATAACTTTGACTCTTATGTATGTCAGGGTCATTACAGAAAAAAGCCAACACTACATACCACGGCCTTAAACATTGTAAATGGGAAACAAATAGTCTTACCCCAGAGATAAGAAATACTTTACAGAAGTCCAAAACAGGTAAAATCTGCAAAAAACTGGCAGCTTCCAGAGTGTCCTGAAGGTTGTCCATGTTAAGGGAAAGTTTTGCAGTATAGATGAAATCAATGATCTTCTTCAGGCCTATTTTGTTCACACCATGAAGCTTAATGCACATTAAATCTTGTTCCTTCATTCCTCCTGAAATAGACACAAAGGTAAACGTATATGATCATTTTGATGGGGTTGAAATTATTTCATAAATTTAGAGATAATTAAAATACCATTTTAAAATGTAATTTAAAAACCCCACATGCAACAGGGGAGAGAGAGATATTTAGTCCACAGTGTTGTTTGCAATCCTGAACTTGTGTCTGAGTGTCTGAACGAGAGCAATTTGGAGACAGCAGTACATGACTTTAATAAAAACACCACCTGTGAACATGGCCTTGAAGTAATCACTTGCAGAAGCCATCATTGCTCTGTGGACAGGAAACACCTCATCACCATCTCCAGGAACGAGCGTCACATCACAGAGCAAACCTTCCACTCGCAGCTGGTCAAAACCCTGCAGGAAAAGCACAATGCAAAGCATCCCTTTGAATCCCTTTGATCTGGGAGGAGAGTAGGAATCTCTTTTATTTCCCTCATGTAAATATTTATTTACTTTTATGTACATGTCTACTGTAGGTCCAAAAAAAAGTGACAAAGAAATAATTTGTCATCTTAAAACCATTATCTCTAATATATTCAATAATCAGTATTCGTTGAAAACAAGCAGAAAAATCATTATTTTCCAGATACAGCTGATGAATGCTAAGTACACTGGGCTTTAGGAAGTAGTTTTATTCAAATAATTAAGTTATTGTTAGGAAGGAGTTTCTTTTGTAAGCTTTCACAATAGGAGTTGTAGGGACTGCTATCTCTTTTGGACCTGCCCCTTCTGGTCACATATGCATTCTAGATATCATTCTGTTCCGCAGCAATTTAAGGGGTTTGCAGCCTAACAGGCTGCAAAAGTCTGTGGCCTGAAAGGAAAATTGTTACCTGGGTCTGTGATTATCAAATTTGTTACCAAAGCTGACATGCTAAACACTCCAAAATAAGCTCGCATTATGTATCTGATCTCCTCTGAATTACCTATAACATCTAACTGCAACAAAAAAAAGTCATCCACAGCGGCATCCTAGAGCAAGATTTCCTCCTAAGATGTGCCCGGCTGTGGATACTGGAGGATGGACGAAATACTCTCCTCATTCATTCACTGCAGAACAGAAGCTCAAATATAAAACATTTTCCTTCAAACTGATACTTTTCTAATGCTGGCAAGAACGTAGATATTGTCTCTGTAGATGTTCTAGCACACAGCAGTGCCATGGCCAGACCCCGCACAGGGCATTACACCACACCTGGCAGGGCTCTGCCATCTTAGGGACATGCCTAACATAATTACATGCTGATATTTAACCGAGCTGCTTTCATACAGCTGTTAGGTCAGAGTTTAAGCATTGTTACCTCTTAGAACTTGAGAGTGGACTGGGATATGACCCCAGGAAAAGGCCAAGGGGGTTTTTTCCAAGCTTTTGCTAAAAGTTGAACCTCCATCTCCCAGGAAAAGAAGTCTCAAGCAATGCTTGCTCGTGGGCATTGACAGCACAAAAACATGAGGGGTTTTGAGGCTTTACAGGAATTACTAGACTGGCAAAATCTTTTGAGTGGATGCATTGTTTAGAGCAGCCAAAATTCTCAGTACAGCTCAATACAGGCATGAGAATAGTTATTTACCTGTAGTACCACAGAACTGTGAGTATTGCTGGTGAAAAATCTTGTGGTTCCTGTCTTCGAAGACTGTAGATGGGCAGAGACGCCCATATCGCTGCCACCAAGAGATACTTTCATATGAGGATCCTCCTCTTCCACCAGAGATCTAAGAAAATTGGAACAGAGAAACCTTAAGACCAAACTCATTTTCATGCAGTCATCTTTTGTTCTAAACCCACAGTCTTCTGGGATGAAATGTAACAGCACAGAGGCTACAGGAAAAAAAATCCGCAGGCAACAGAATTAGTCCTTAGTGGTTCCCTTCAGCTAATTCAAGGAAGTGCAGCCTTAACAGTCTCTAAAAAGGCACAACTACTTTTTGGCTAGTACGTTTTTTCATTTCCTTCTATCCCCACCTCCCTGATTTAGACACTTGCACACTGTTATTTCTACATTCCAGTATTGTAGGATGCTTGTAGCGATTTCATCTGGTTTCCAAAATCAAGCATCTTCGCTTTTCCTTGGCAAACTGGTGAAACACAAACTCTAAGTGTAATATTAAAGAAAGTGTTTTCCTTCTTGCAGTTTGCATTACCTCATTCATGCATGACTATTCATAATAGAAAATATACATCATGAAGTTTCAAGCTGCAGCTTTAACCTGCTTTTGGAAACACACAATTAGATCTCCTTTAGGACACAATATCCAGTATTTTGCTACTGTGTAGGCAGACACTTCATGATTTTAAGATTTGCTTCCAAGCAATTACTGTCCAAATCTAGACAGGACAAGCTAATTTTAGGTAGAATGGTTAAAGAATTACTGCAGTATTATTAGCCTACTATTTTCATCTTGAGATGTATAATAGGTTACATCTGAGAGCCTGACTATGCTAACCTGTAATTACTATACAATGTAAATAAAATTCAATTACAGAAACATTAACAACTAGTTTCTGTAAATTTTGTGATCTAATGTGTTACCTATGAACCTCTATAGAGGTATAATGAATATATACACAATTTTAATTAGCAAACGTAAGATGCTAATCCATAGAAGATGGCATCTCCATTATTAATCAAGACTCCATGTCTCAAAAAAGAATCGCAGTCATTTGATGTAATTGCTGCAAATTTCAGATACAAAAAGTTTTCCAAATTTTAAACATGCAGGTTAAAACATTGGCCTCCAAGCTAGTTTCAGAAATTACTTTAAGTAACAAGAATGCGTTTAAATCCCTCTCCTTTTCTCCAATTTTGATTATGATCACTATGTAAGGACAAATTTGGAATTTGTGGAAGAAAAATAATTTTCATCATTTCCTTTTTTAAAAAAATATTTACCCCCACCTTCTTTGGGTACAAAGACCATGTAGAGCAGTTTCTGAAACTCACATATTACCCTCATAGCATCAATGTGCCTCGTTCAAACCCATGAGTACAAAAGGTCAGCTACAAAAACGTATTCAAAACAAATTCACCATTCAACAGCGTACATGGGTTTGAAACAGTGAAATTTTATGCACACAGACAACACTGTAGGAACAAGGGTACATCTAAATAGCTGTGACTTCTAATGCACTCAGCTGAATAAACTAACGTGGATGAACTGCAGCATGCAAGATTTGTGCTGTTTTCAAAACACAATTATTTCTATTTTGTAAAACAAATCCAGAGTCATTTAAACAAAGTTTAGAAAAGGGCTCTCCAGACAATCTCTGCATCCAACAAATAAAACTATGCAACAGAGAAGCAAAACAGTTGCTGGCTCATGACCCAAAATATTTTTGTTTACTCTGTTCTAGGGTGTTTTGGGTTTGGTGGGTTTTGTTTGTTTTAGTTTTCATACAATCGCACAGAGGCAAGAGTCTTACATAATTTCAAAGGACATCCAGTCTCTAAATTTGTACATGTCTTTCTAAGAAGAAATATAAAATAACGTGGGGAGACTTGCAAGTGTGGGTGGGAAGAACAACAGATTCAACAAGCATGAATCTGACTCTTTGCTCTTGAAGCATCTTCCCAAAATGTCAGATCAGATAGACATTACATAAAGGAGTATTTAAAACATTTTCTCTAAACTCCAAAGAAAATAGAAAGTGAACACATCATTTAAAATCATGATGAAAAGAAACAGACAAGTAATCCAACCTTCTTGGCTGTTTGGAGTGGGCTTTTTACCATGTTTGCCACACTGCTACTTGATTTCCTGACAGAGAGCATAATTCTTAAGTTTCACAAATGAAGGCAAAGACCTTGACCATGATTCATTTATTCCAAGAACAGCTGGGATAATGGAAGTATTTTTCTGAACATTACACACAACTTCCCAAAGCTCTGTCCTCTATAGATTGTCCTCTATAGAACACAATGACTTATTAAAACTGCACAGAGAGGATATGACAAATTTTCAAATACTTGCAGTACCTAGAAGTACACATTCGACATGCCTGGTGTGGCTATAAGCAGTTATTTTCCCATGCCTGATTTACAATATATAATGAGCGGTTCTCTGTACCACGTACAAGCTCAGTAGCTCACCACCTGAAGCTCTGCTGCAGAAAAGATTTTCACTATTTCTCTTCCACATTTGCTGTTATGTATGGTCAGAAACTTGCACATGTGAATAAGGCATTAAAAACTGCAAATTCCACACTAGAAAAATTCGCCAGAATATAACAGTTACAATTCTAGTCTCAAACATTAACTTGGCTGCATATGGGTTTTGGCTTATATCTAAACAACGGTGACCAAAAAAAATTGTGATGTGGGTTTTTTGTTTGTTCGTGGGGGCTTGGGGATTTTAATTTGTTTTGTTGTTGTTAAATACACCACCTCACCAACCTACAGCTTAACAGTTCTGGAGGGCTGAGCACCCTGCCCTTCTGCAGAAAGGGACATTCAGGAGCTGGGTTTCCCAGAAGTTCCAAAGCAAGTCAGCAGCAGTAAGACCTGGCAATGAGGCACTGATGCCCTGAATTCCAGCCCTGTGACGTCCACCAAGAGGGAGAGAGCACTCCCAGAGCAACCACAAATCCTGCCTTTGTCACTGGCTCTGTGGCAGTTCAGCATTTATGGTCACACAACAAGAGGAACCTGACTTTGTAAGACGAAGTGGAACTGCAACAGTGCTTACGCTCTGTGTTAATGGCAATGTACCAAGAGCAAAACCCAAGCACTGCATCATACATCCTGCAACAAAATATTAAAGGATTCAGAATGCAGCTTCTGTTGCAGGGGCTGTAAAATTAAGATTCAGAAGTAACTCTGCCATTCACACCCAGAACAGACAGGAAATGTGCTGAATGTCCAACTGAATTCCCAACAAAACCACAGTAAGTACATCTGTCTTGTTTGGACACTTACCAGAGGAATTATTTACATTCATTAACATAGGTCTGCTAAGCACTATAATTAACTTAATAGGAATGAATGTAAACATATTGATTTTTTTACTTTATTGTAAGTACAGTATATCACAATTAAGCATACTACCAAAGGAGAAAGTTAATTCACTTTCTAATTAATTCTATTGTTGTGATCAATAGAAATCATTAAACAAGTAGTGCAGCAGTGTCATTTTTAACCAGAGTTTTAAAAAGTTAGGAAACAAAAGAAGTTAAAACTACAGTAATGTGTAGTGAGAATTCACAACAAGCTGCTCTAAAAGTGGATGTTAAAACCACCTTCAACGCACATGCTTGGCCTGGAGAGGGTTGAACATCAGAGTGGTAAGAACAAGGGAATGCTGGAGTTGAATGTGAAATGAATATTAACACTGCAAGGGGAAGGCAGGGGAGCTGCCTGGCTCTCTGCAACCTCTGGGAAGCAGTGGCTTGCAGTTCAGAAAAGGTGCCAGAGGTTAATTAGTTGCTATCACGAAGCTCATTGAATCAGAATTTTCTTTCTAACCGCATGTTGATTCTTACAAGTACAGCGCAGCTTTTTCCTAGAGGCTGTAACCAAATGTGCTTTTCTCATGACTCCAAGTTAATCCTCCAAGTACCTCCAACTGGTATTTTTGTAGTGATGGAATATGGAGGGTGCATTATATGGATATTAATATGCTTTAACTTTCCAGCAAATACTGACAGGTTTCACTGGCTGGAGTTACAACATGATTCACAGAGGCCAACTGCTTTCTAAACCACTTAGCAAATATTAACGTGTTCAAACAGTTCAGAGGCATCCAGGTGACCCATGATAAGCACAGATCTGTGAAAACTGTGACAAATTTTATTCTCAACCAAAATATTCAAATTATGGAGTTGCCATTTTGTAGAACTTAGTGGCACAAATGAAATAAACCAATATTCTTTTAGGATGTTTTCTTCAGAAGTAGTCAAGTTCATTCTGATGGAATAGAAACAAGGCAACTGAGAATATGAAGGATTTGTTCATTTCCATCGGTAATCCATTCATCTCCTTCTCAGACTACTGTAGAGACTCTCTGAAAGCAAAGTAAGGACATCAGCCTTCAGTTACAGATATTTTAGAGTGCATGTTCTCCAATTTATTTAAAACCCAGTCTTTACATAACTCAGTAAAAGCTTTGCCAAAGCCACATTGGCCAGACAGTGAGTTCTTAATTTGGTGAAGCTCAATAGCTCATTTTTGAAAGGACTATAACCTTATTTTCTCTGTCAAATTACTGTTCAATGAACCGTGACCACAAGTGTTCTGGTCACTGCTAAAACGGCTTCTGATGCAATCACCCCTGGCCTGTGCCAGGACTCTGGTATTTATCAGGTACCACAGACAGAGATTTCAATGTCATATTAGGTTATTCTTATTGCAAGCCAAATCTTTATGATTTTATGACTTATCAAAAAAAACCACTGGCACATTCCAGGGCTATCCTATGCATGCACCTATGCATGTAATTTGCTGATGAATCTATTAATTAAAAGGCCAGTAAAATACAACAAAACTTTCATTTACTATTAAAAGTAGAATAATTTTTTTACTTTGTATGCATAATCTGCCAAAAAGTGTTTCTGTAAGCTTAGTCACCAAAAAAAAATTATTGACTATATTGTCTTCCCTTTACGAACAGATGTTCCAACTTCATGAGTAATGAATTTAGGAATCCCCAACAAAGTACCTGGCCACCTTGGAGCTCAGTAAAGCAGAACTGATATGGCAGCATTGAATTAAAGAAAATCTCGTAATATTTTTTTTAAAGAAATTCAAATATTAATGTAATGTAGATGAAAAAATTATGCAATCATGGTATTTCACATTTCCATTCCCTATCTTCTACTCATACATTTCAGGATTTTATACTTGTCCTCCCCTAAAATAACATCTCTTCTTTTTATTACTATTTTTTATCAAGAATTTCTAATTTAATTCCTTTATAGTATCAACAACCCAGTAAAACTAACCAGTTTTACATCTGCTAAATGATTTTTTATTACAAAAAGTTTCTACAGGAAATACAAGTTCATATTTTAAAATATATACATGATTCCAGCTAGCAGAGAAAAGAAAGAGAAAAGGTCATTTTTGTTCCAAGAGGCTGACATAGGAAGTTAAACTCCTCTCCACAGAGCAACCAGCAGGTTCAAACTCCAGTCCTTGCTTTGGGGCACACAGGTACTGACACCGCTGCTGCTCAAGAGCCAAATGCAGGATGAACACAAGAACAGCACTGCAAGGCAAGACCTGAACTGCTTTGTGTGGCTCACCTCTGTGACACACACAGTGCTTTAGGAAAGGGAATCATGACTTTTTTTCCTTCATCACTAAGACCAGCTGTCCTGTGCTATCAGCTTTAGATGTCACTGTTTTTACTGGACAGTTTAAAGACCATATTTCTATTAGATGAACTTGAGGCTGCTGCTGAAACTAAAAACACTTTGTATTTGTCAGGCTACTGAATTTCTTTAAAATGCTATTTAATTCTGTTCACTTGAAAGGGGCCACCACAACCAGAAGCTTACAAACCTTCTGTCTTAAATGAATTATCATTGCACTGTAACTACTGTGAATGCAATATCCTAAAACAGCCATGGCAGCTAGTGCAGGATACTGTTCACTTTGGGCAATGCTCTGGTGTTTATATGTTAATATTTCACTTTTTACACCTGATCTTTTTTATACATTAGAAGGGCAGCAGTAACAGTAGAACATTTGAAAACATTTGCTTAGTAACTTCATACTGAGCTTTTCTAAATCTCAACTCCAGGAGAAAGGCACAAAGTAAAACTTACTGTTTCTTAAATTAAAAAGCAAATAGATGTTCCATTTTCCACCTTTCCTCTAAACTGAGGGTGTTCTGTAGAAGGGGAACATGAAAACAGGCTCTATATAATAGACCAAAGCAGTGAGAAGTGGGTTTTTACTTTTACATGGCTCTGGCCAAGGGAAGCAGGACATGAGGACACAGGACTTGCAAACCCCCAAAATGAGCAGAGAAGGACAAAGACTGTTCCTGGGCACGCGCTGACGGGCAGAGACAGGCAGAGCACCAGCTTTCCCTGCTGTGCTGACACAGTTACAGCACGGGGTGCTCACTGCAGTGACCAGCTGAAGAAGGTGAAGGCAAAGTCAGGACATAAAGCAACGTGGCCTGACAGCTCTGCCAGCACCATCAGCAAAGGCACAAAGCCTCAAGGGGAACAACAAACACAACCTCACCTGAACGACAGGGACACTGACCCGTGCACAGCCACAGCCAGGCTCCAGGTAACCCACTTAAGCTATTTCTAGAGGCAAAAGTTTGGAGACTCATACTTAAATGTCAAGCCTTAACCTTTCCTATTTTTCCAATACAGTCAAGTGTCTTTGGCCTTCAACATACAATCACCATACTGAGAAAGTCTGTGCCCAAGCACACAAGCCCACATCAACAGAAATTATGAGAGCTACTACAAATGCTCAGATGAGTGAAGACATTGTCACTGTTCCCAGCACCAGTGGGTCTCAGTGGAAAGTAGGAGAACACAGAACCAAAGATAAACCCACCATCACTTAAACCCTTTGGTATCACTTTCTAGTAAGGCCACACTGTGACTGAAGCCAGCAAAAGAGGACTGAGCAACATCGTCAATCATTCTGGTACGATTTCCCAAGAATACGCACATACAAAATATTGTCCTCAAAATTCCTTCTTAAACAACTAAACAATCACAGGTCTCAAGCTGTTTGCAGCATAATTACAGCCCGCTGGTTAATTCAAATTTGTTTTCCACAGAAACAAAGCAATATTTGGCTCAGTCACTGCTATAAAGCTTTTGTTCCTAACAGCATTTAATCTCTCTGGGAGCCTCAGTATCACATCCACATTTATCTGTTTGACAAAGGGTTTGCATTCATTGAGCCATTCATAGCTTAAATTTGCGGACTCACATTGTTTAATGATGCTAAATCAGAAACAGTTCTCTAATGACTTTTTGCAAAAGTTGGTGTTTGTCTATTGATTCCTGCTATTAGAAACAGAAAAAGCAAAGCAAATACACATTTTGTAGCTTTTCTACCTGAGGAGAACTATTTTATTCCCTTAATGTTGAAAAAGGTAAAATACAACCATCTCAGGTTTCACAGTTTAGGCTGGACTTACACTGCATCTATTTTCAGCTCTTTATATTTGGTCTTAAGTGCTCAAGAGTTAAGTAAGAATTTTGACTACGTAGCTTAATACTTCCTGTGTATTACAAAACACTTACAAAAATCATTCTGCACGCACCAGCAGGCAACAGTTGTACCTCATGTGTCCTTAGTTCTCACGCACAGAAATCGGTAAGTTAACAGAATGGCTCCTTAGAGACAAATACAAGTCTAAGGAGGCACCTGCACATTCAATATTTGGTCATAGAATATACATCCCACTGTATTCCTGTAACCGAATCAGGAACTACTCCTTCTAAGAGTGTTGGAGGGTTTTTCCCTATATACTGGTCAGAATAATTCTGATACCTTAAAAGTCAATAAGATTCTAAGAGTAGGGTTTGGGTTCTTCCCTACTATTCCTCTTGCTCTGTCACTTCTCACAGCTGTTTTAGCATTCCTTTATTGCAGTCTGCCAGAGAAGACGCAGAGGGGCATTAATTACTTTCAATAGTAAAATATTTTTGCTCTATATGATAAAGTATTTAGATATATGCATTCCCAATAAGAGGGGCATGTGACTTGTTCCTCCCACGAAAAACCATGTTTTTGCAATTTAGACATTGTTACAATCTTAGTCACTGCTGGACAAAATATTACATCAATAATATAGATGTGCACTTCCACTTTAGTGTGATAGCTACATATTATTACACTACAATTCCCATTACTACCATTTAGAACAAGCAACTATTAGTTTAAAACCCAAATAATAACCAAGCACTTTTTGAAAATCCATAGGTAGCCCTATCCAAATGTCAACAGAAAATACCTCTCAACACTAGAAAAGTCAGTGAGTACAATGTGACTGGACAACAAGATTTTCTCATGGTAACAAAGAAATAACGGCAAAAATAACAAACTGGCAGAACTGACAGGCTGGCAGAACAGGCCGAGTAACATATTCTAGATAATTCAATAAAAATGCTTTACCATGTCACAACACAGTGTCAATATTGCAATACCATGCTGTATAATGAGAAATATGTAATTTTGGGGACCTGTAAGCCACAGCAACCCCTATTATAAGGTCTCCCCAGAAAAAACATTAGCGCTGGGAGACTTCACAACAAACAAGTTGGAAGTTTCTTCTCATTTCTATCAGTTTATTACAGCAATGAAATTTCACATTTCAAACTTAGAATAACCTATTGAAATACCTATTATATAAAGAGCAGAAGAAAGGTCAACAGGCACAAAGGAGAACTCTATACAGAAAATTTCTGGGATTAAAAGTAGTCTCCTACTACTAAGATATAAGCCCCACTCATCCAATTCATCTGTTTGCATGTATTGTCAGATCAGTTCAAAAAATACTTGAGGTGAGCAGCACATTGATTTTCAACACGCTGAAATTTAAAATATCTCGGAAGCAATGTCATAAAATGGCAATGTTGCCAAAGACAGGTGAGTGTGAATATCGTGTAGTCTGTCAAATGCTCAGGAGCCCAACAAACGGGTTCAGTTACTGAAAACGACCATTGAAGGCAGCAGACACACACTGGGTGGTCTCACCAAAGAGAACTAATACAGGTGACATGATGAATTATGCAGACACCTTTTCCCATTTAAGTGTATAGCACTGTATAGCATAAATTCAAAGAGCTCCTTGTAGAGCGAATCAGATAGTTGAAAGCAGACACAAAAGCATTAACCTGTATAACCAATATAAGCAGCTAAAACTAATGCTGCTTACTCCAGAGTATTAAGAATTTATTCTACTTTTCTGCACAGTAACTGATTTCAATTAGAGCAGAGCATTTCCTACCAGACAAATTTCACAACCACGTGACTCAGGATAGACAGACTGTGTTGCAAACCCTGTGATAGGAATATATTTGGAATACCACATTCATTTATTTCTCCTAATATTAGTCAGGTATTTATGAAAACACATGCAAAGGATAGTTGCCATTTAATATCAACATATTATTCCATATGAAAGGATAGAAGGTGCTAAGATTACAAGTGGATTATTCTGAATTAATAATTCTTTTATTTTACTTATCTTTAAAATTGGCATGCAGGTGACTAAAACCACTTAATTGAACATTTAACTTTTTAAAAAGCAGCTAAGAATATTCTTGCATGACAACCTTAATAGAACAATCCTTTATAAAGTATTTTTGCAAATAATATTTTTACATCATTGAATTCTTTGTAGATGTTCATCATGGCACTTTAATGTCCTGAGTTCCCACAAACATTTCTTCCATTCGTATTGGTGGAAGATGTGCACAATTTAAAAAAAATTACATTACTGGTGTGAATAAAACAGAATTCTCTTAGTTTTTAATGTATGAAATGCCCTGCCCCATGAAACAATAACTAGGACTCGTTCCTTTATGCCTCAAAGCTGTTAAATACAATTCAGAGCTGTTCCTCAACCTCACTGTAGCAGTGCTTTAATTCTTAACCTCTGTTTATGTCAGTCACTGTTGCTTTTTCATTTTTAACATTGGGCAGTCATATTAGATAACAGCTACGATGCCACAGAACACCACTTTTTCAAGTGTTATTCACTTTCTGTGTTACTCACATTGTCCTTTTCTCTTACTCACTTGCTGAAACTGTCCACATAACACATAAAGTCCCCTAGGTTTCTCTCCACATAGCCAACACAACAACAAATATGCATGTGATTTGACTAGTGGTGCACAAACTTGCTGTAAGAGTTTTCACAATGTTTGACAAAAGGCATCCATATTCTAAACCTCAGCAACGTAAGTGCCATGAAAGGAAGCGCAGCCTGACAAAGGCGCGTGCACGAACCCACAGCTGCACGTTCCTAACGCGCGCACTAAGCCAGCCGCGCTGCACCTACACACACTGGCACATGCCAGTGCTCCAATTCTAACAGGGCCTCATTTTCCCCATGCTATGCCACTGGATCTCTCCAGCTTGGGGGAAAATCCAAGCTACCCTGCATCAGTTTCACCAGAAGACAGGGAATGTGTGCATTCCCTACCAGTGGCACCCTTCACCCTCTGTATAATGTGAAGAGACCTCTTGCAGTCAGGAAGTCCTGAAAATATCCCTACTAAATACATGGTGGGATACAAAGCCACCAGCAAAGAGGCAGCAAGGCCCTGCTGCTCCTTCCCATTGCCAGGAAAGGGGTACCAGACCCTCCAAACCCATCAGGCTTCCCAGAACAGAACCACGCCCTTACCTACAAACTCCTCACACCTCAACTTCTGCAGGTCCTTTACTTCAGGTACTACCCAGCTACAAGTTTCCCACGGCACAGAACTCTCCAAGACGAGCTCCTCACACTCATTTTCCCCCATCGGCAATCACTACAAACTTTCCAAGCAGAGACTGAGCTAAGCCACCCCAGCTGCACAGCCACAGGACAGCGAACATTTTGCAGCAGCACTTTGTACACAGGTGTTTCAGCCAAGAAGCCAAAGCTGCTCATAACCACCAGTCTCGGCATTGTGAGGCAGGGAAACTAAGGCAGAGTTCAGCTATGGGGTACACAGACAAAAAAATTCTAATAAAATCTATGTGTCCTGATCATCAGTTTAATCTCTAGATAAGTTGCTTGTAAATCACAAGCAGGGTGAAGCTTTCAAAGCTAAGGTCAGCTTTACTAGAGAAACCTGAAAAACTGGAATTTCATTTTAAACACAAGAAAAAAAAAAATCACTTTTAAGACCTTTCTACTTTGCATTCCAAACTACACTAAACCCCCTATTTTGTAAGATTGAGATGTCAAGTATTAAAGGGATTAAAAGCTCAATCATACCTTTGTATACCCTAGATCCAAAATATCTAGTATCAAAGTGTTCATCTGTGAATTCTAGAGTTTTGTGGTCGTTCATTTTATATCGATATGTGTTCCATTTCACACACCACTTACTTATTCCTCCACACTTTACTCAAAACATAAGCCCTTTGCCAGTGTGCAGAGTACTACTCATGACAGAAAACTTACGAATATGAAAAACAGCAGGTTATATAAAACAGTAGCAAATTTACTGTTATCTCTGCAATGAAGGTAATTAATCCCATCACCTATTTTACTGGTCAACCTAAATTACAAGGGGTTTTTTAATTAGTTGATTTATATTGCCTAATGAAATAAGTGCCATTTTGCAATGTTTCTCATCCTTTATAATTAAATATATGAATGATTTTAATGTTAGATATACGAGTCCTCCTAATGTCAGGTCTCTGTGCCAGTAAAGAAATGTCTTCATAAATATTGAGATACATTGACTCATTATCCAGAGATGATTCAGGCTGCTGATCACATATTTCTCATGCTCCAGATAAGCTCAGCATCATATAGTTTTAAGCATGACCACTAAACCTGTTCATACTTTTAACACACCGAGATAATCAGCCACACATCCCCGTCACAAAGGCTGGAGCATTCTCAGGGCTAAGATTAGCATTTTAAAGGCAACGCACAAAAGAAATGCTCCGTTTCAGCAGCAGAGAGATTAGACCGGGCTAGTTCTGATTTTTCTTGCATTTAAGAGTACTACAGTTTAAAAACAACAGCATAAGATAAAACACGGAACAACACTGTTTCCCTGAAAGAGGTTCAAATGTCTCATAACTCTTATCATCATGATAGTTTCCTTATATTTAAGTCGTATTTTTAACAACTCAGAATAGGTAGCAATTTATTGGAAATAGCTTCTCTTTCGATAGCCTTAAGTATATTTGATGCTTCCCGTGAAAAGGCTGAAACACATCCACATCTTGCCATAAGATTAATTAATCTGAACCATGAGCGCGCCCAGCAGAGGTTCTGTACAGGGAGGTTTCTGCCCGAGAACAATAGTGACCATGCACATGGCGCTGGGTTCTTTCAGCCCCACCGGTAACAATGCCATGCTCAGCAACAATAAAAAAAAGACATTTAGGGGACCTGTGCACCTCTCTCTTCCAGCATGTACCTACTGTAGCTGAAGCAAAAGCCTATCTGCAAGCAGACAATACAAGCTTAAAAGTACTAATATTGTAGGTATTAGGCTGGAATACTATTGGAAAGTAGTAGCCTTTACAGCAATTTCCAGATTGAAAAGTCATCTACGCTGCTACCTGTGCATTTTAAAGCAACTCTTCCTCCTTTCGGAAGAGCTGCTGCCTTAAATAAAGGCAGAAGAAATTCAGTACCCTGTGCTTAGTAGTTTCATTTAAGAGAAGGAAAAAAAAAGCCACCTGTATATGCTAACACAGAACTCACAGCAACAAAAGGTGAACAAAAGCTGCATCAGGATTTGGCAAGACAAAGGCATATTGTGAAGCTACTTTACACTGACAACCTGTATAACTATTTAAGCATTCAGACATGAATGATTCAAATTTATGTTTTAAGCTTTTATTGTAACTTTTTATGAAGACATTCAATTTGCATTAATGCTAAGACTCTAAAGAATAAAACAAGACCAAAGCAGGATGATTTCATCTCTACAAGAACTCACACGAACAAAAGTGCAGCACAATATAGCAGGTGATTTCGAGCTCAATTTCCAAAAAAAATGGTCAGGAGGAGGAAATGTTCACATATACACTATAAAGAAAGCCTGCCAGCCTCAAAGCTTAACTTTTCAATTCAAGATCAGCTCTACAAATTAACACCACCACAAACTTTTCAAATGAACATATACAGTATCATTATGAATATGGCTTAATCTGCACAATTTCTCTACGTTTCAACAAAAAGGGAAAGACTTGACATGACATCCATCATGAAACATCCAGGATAAAATCGGGGTGGGGGGGTCTACATAGCAAACAAGATAAAATTCTGAGTGCCAATGTCATTTAATATGTAACGGTATTTTGCCACAGGATAGTCTCACGAAAAAAAATCCCACCTTATTATCCTCATTTCTCTCACTTACATGTATGCTGGAGAAAGTGGCGATGACCTGGATGTTTTAAGCACAGGAACTGGGAATTTCCAGATAGCAGGAGAGCTCGTTTTCCATTTCAATGGCATGTTGTCACCACGGTACTACAATAACAGTAAACAGCGTTTCCATAACAGACTACCAACTAGGACTTCCATTCCACACACTACTGACACAGCAGTGGCAGCTGCTAAGAACAAGGAAATGATTCTGCCAATACCCTTAAACCGATGCTTCCTATCTGTAAAACAGGGCTGTAAGGCATCTCCTTTTAAATCCTGCTGTCCCCTAAAGCAAAATGATGATTCTATCCTTCTAACTCAACAATAGTGCCACCTCGTTAGGGAAGCACTGACTGCAGTACATGTTAAGAAAAAAAAGAAAGGACTGCACTCTGCACACCAGCACAATGCAGCTTTATTTAATAAAAGCAGCTAATTTTTAAAGAACTGTTTCTGATGCTATTGTTCTACCTTAACAGGGACACTGCAGCACTGTACTATATTCTCTTCCTATTAACCTCATTTCTGACCAATGGAAGCAGAAAAAAAAAAAGGGTTTCATATGAAAATGAAACAACATACCTACTCAGAATACACTTGTCATCCTCTGAGCATTCTTCTTTTGAGCTGCAACAATACAAATGGGATATAAATCTCAGCATAGCCTTAGGCCACGGCTAATAGAGATCAGTGACTAAATTCAGCAGCCTGTTTTCCTCCTGTGCAAGCTCTGACCAAACAATACAAGAATGCCATTATGGAAAAAGCCCATTGCAAAAATCAGTCCTTCTAATCCATAGCTAGGAAGACAAAATAAAGCAGAAATCGCTGCAGGTTTCTGCATGCTCTTCTAATAGCTTCTGGTTCAGGATGCTCTCATTTTCCTATTCTCATTTCCAAGGAGGAAGAGCAGAATCTCATGCATTTTACAATATGATATGGGAACACAAATATCACTCTGTCTTCTGCGGTAGAGAAGCAGAGACTAGCAGGCTGTTAATAGCAGTCTTTGTAGGAACACTATCAACAATCTAATTCTCAACGCCCCCCCAGCAGCTCCCAAATTGCCTGGAGAACTGACGAAGCAGATGGTCACGCAGGTCCCCATCAGGGACCACTCCGCAGCTCCGGGCTCTGCTTGGTGACCTCCCAGGGCTGACGACAGCAGGGAGCAGGGAAGGCAAACTATTAAAAAGGGAATGGGGAATTTAATAGCATATTATGCAGAAGCAGAGCAGGTTTCTAGGGAAAAGAAGGCAGAGATTCAGCTATATTGATTACCTTACAGGAAAAAAATTAAATCATCTCTAATGTATTACCACAGCAGACCGAATCAACACTAAAATATTCAGTCTACAGATTTCAGAATAGTCTCTGTACAGCATGACAATTTTTCTATTCATCAGGACAGCTTAATCCTCTCATTAAAAAGCCAACACCCTGTCACGCTACTTAGCAATAAAGAATTGAACCAGGAGCTATTTCTATAAATTTCTATAAATTTCATCATTCTAATAACATTTAACAACACCCTGATAGTTTTTTTGTAACAGCAAAACACAAAATGTTAAGTTCAATTTTGGGATGAAATTACCAGGGAATAATTGCTGTTCCTGATCACCATTACTCAAAATGTTTGCCCAAAACAGTTTTGGGCATTTGAAGCTGTTACCAAAACCACAGGCAAGGAACTAAAATAACCCAGGACCACCTGACTCAAACCCAGATGCACCCCTTGGACAAACAATTGAGGGCCTCTCTCCCACTTCTCTGAAGTTCTAAATGACACATGAGCAGCATTATTAGCCCAGCCAACAAATTTCACAGGCACTGCTACTGGGATGCTGAACAGACATCACTGTGTGTGACAACAGTGTTTAGATGCTGTGACTATTAAGAAACACTACCCTGCAGAAGACAACTATGCAGTTTTAGCACAGCCATGCTTTCAGCAAAAGAATTTAAGCACTTGCATGCCAACAGGCACACTTGGCTGCACACATGGTCAGTACTGTGTCCACTCTCACACACACAACACCAGATTACTACACCGTGCCAGCTCTGCACTGAGGGCCTAGAAGTCAGCTTGAAAGACGTTAGCAGTTATTATAATCACAAAGTAGAAAAAAATCTTGAATTTGCATTCATACATTCAATTTTGCTTTTACATTCACCATTATACAGGAAGTGTCTTAAAATACAATAAGCAAATGCAGTTACTCCCTTCCTCACACCAAGTGCAGGCAGCGCAACCAACTGGGAACTGCTTGTGAAGTGTGTCTCACTGCTCTGCCACCCCCAAGGAGATCTTCACATGTTTTATTTATCAAGAGCAGCATGACTAATATTAAAAAAAAAAAAAATGAGGCTAAAGACAATCAATGGACGCTTTTTTTCAGAAGTAACTCCTGAAATACCCTTTTGATCAGTAAAATAAAATCCAACACAAACCATAAAGTCATTCCCAAGCATTAACTGACATTTAAGTCAACCCACACAGGCACAGAAATCAGAGATACTTCTGACTTTTGACCCCAACAAGATCATTCACCCTAGAGGGCAACATGAGTCTTCAAATACCTGCTCTCCTTTGTGTGTTTCTGGTCCCACTTAATTTTCCACTTACTCTACATCAACATAAATAAAACTTTTGCAAAAAAACACCAACAGTAAACATTTTTTTGAAAGTACAGGAATCTCAAACACTGCCAATTAAATCCCCTTCCAACGTCCAGCACAAACTACTCCACCAAACAGCCCATGTACAAAATCCAGAATTGAAGAAAGCAGCAGTGCCAGGTACTCTAAAAATAGGGAAATGCTTGTCACTTGCTAAAGAACAACCATGTGAGAAATGAATCACCTATCTGCATATAAGAAGAAAAAACATAAATCAAATCCTATTTTCTTCCTGACAGTCGCAGATTGGTTGCATATTCACAAGGAAAATACTATTATTATGTATTTTAAACTTTACATAAACTATTTCTAAGACAACAGAAAATCACTGTATGTAATTCTGATATTTTAATTAAGACTTCAAAATAACAGTTTAACTGCACATTTAAAAACATGGGGAAAGCAATCTGATCTCCTGGAGTGCATTGCAGCCACTGAACATGCATTTTCTGCTCTCATGTTACACAGTGTTGCCACTCATCCTCAAATGAACTGGTTCTGAGGGCCAAAAGCAGCATTATAGCTCTGTGCAGAACCCTCCTTGCTGAGAAAAGTTATTCCCAGACAAGTGCTCTGAAAACACACCAACTTGGCACACAAACTGGAGATGTGCTTTAAGTTTAAAACTCCTAAATGCTGAAAATCCCATGATAACTGCACAGATTAAACATCATTTTGGGACCATTCAAGGGGCTTGTTTTCCGTAGTTTTCTCACAAGCACATTCACATTCAAAATTGAAAGAATCTACTATTTCTAACTTGCTTAAAGTTACATTCCACATATTATCCAAGTCTCCCACACATCCTTTATTCTGTGTACAAGAGATGAGAAAATGTTTGGGTTTTAAGCAACTATTTCCATGCTTGCGTTTCCACGGATGCACTGAGCACAGAAGAAGTAACTGACAGAGTACCAAGAACTCTGCACAAAGCTCGGCCATAAAGGAAAAGGTGGCATAAGAAGAAAAAAAGTAAAGAATGCCACCAAAGACAAGATCCCAAGGTGCCATTTTACAGACCTGAGATGTTAAGCAACACCAGAAGCTACTGACTGGGGCTGAACAGCAGTGCAGCTCTGATCCCAGAAAGAGAACACTAACTTGCGTTAACAGAGGAAAGCATTTCCTAACCGTCTTCCTCCATCCCTGCACCCAAATCCTGCTTCACTATTGATCAAGCAAAATTTGGTCCCAAATGAGAGGAGCAGGCACACAGAATCACACTCTGCAAGCACATCACCAAATCACACAGAGCCCCCCTTGCCATGGCACTGATTACAGCATCTTTCCTTCTGCAAGCTCTCCCTGATCTGCAGGGCAGGAACGCAGCTAAAACCACGTCCCTTGTGACTCTCTTCCCTTTCCTGGGATATCCTCTTCCTTCCTTTGAATGCTAAGCTGCTGCCACGTTGTGTGGTACACACTGACTGTCAACACGTTGTCCTCGTACAGCCCACTGCGCTCACATTTCTGGGGCATCGGTACTTCCAGCAAGACTTTTAAACCATCTCTGCATTCCCCATAGGACTCCCCCTCACAGTCGTTCAAAAAGAAGAAAAAGGCACAGGCAGCTGTATCAGACCACAGGCAACATAAAACTGTACTAGTCTGAAAGCATTTTTTCTTACCCTTTGAATGCCACTTGAATTTTTATATGGAAATTAAGCAGGGTAAAAGTCAACTTTTAGAGATGCCGCTGGATTTTCATCAGTTTGCACAGATAATGAGTTTACCTTCTTTTCCTCAGCTAATAAACTGTTAGAAACAAAGCTGAAAAAAACACTTGCTTAATCAAGTGATTTGCTGCAGTTAAAAAAATTGCTGTTCCACTTTAACAGGCTACTTACCTCTCTCCTTTTATTCATCTCTTAAGTGTCAGAGGAACCAAAAAACACTAAGTGACATGTAGGGTTATGCTATATGGGAACTTTCTCAAGTCTTCCAGACCCTTTCTAGGCCTGAAAAGTCTTCTCACTTCCAGAACCTCAAGCTTCTTTTAGCTTCACAGAAAGAAAAACAGTCAAAGCTACAGTGACAGTATGACGTACATCTACCATTTGCATCTAGAAATGCAGACAACAGAAAGGTCTAAATGCTTGTGCCACAAATACTGTTTTTTAATATTGAACTATTTCCTACTGATACAGTGTTTATATAAGGAAAGATGCCAGACTCAACAACAGGAAAAACACCTTAAAATGGTAGTGGTAAGACCAGTAAACATATTCAAACTTTTGAGATTCTTTTCCCCAACACTTGTGTTCTAAAAATTCATGGATACAAAAATATTTTTCCGTTTTAAAATGCACATTTGTTATATGATAAAAATCCCTGTTTTATGATATTAGGACTAGCAGAGCTTGCTCCAAACTGAAGGCAGAAAATCAGTTTCACATTGGGAGGAATTGCTCTCTTCTATATCTTCAAACCCCCAGCCTGCTGAGCTGCTACACTACACAAGACCATTTTGATACAGAAGAAAATAAAGCAGAACTCCCAAAATCCAGTAAAGTATTCCCAAAGCCACGGAGCTCAAATGCAATAATTATTTCAATATCAAAATAATTTCAGCAATTCAAATATGGCTGCAAAGGCACGAGTCTAGAAACTCAAGAGGAGCAAATAAGGATGTATAACATTTCTCTACAGGTTTCCTAAAAAACTGACTGTGTGATAATTTAATTGCCTTCCTTATTCAGTGCTTTCCACTTCACATGGGTGCTTCTCATGCCTCTACCTCTGGCTTTTCAGTCTATTAAACTGCAGCTGTTCCAATTACTGGAAGAGAATAATTAAAAGATGGTGTTGACAGTACTGCCCTACATATGAGTCAGTTAATTAATACAATTTCTTTGACCATATATCATCAAAATATTCACACCAAAATTCATATGAAGAGAAAACAAATCTCTGCCTAAGGAGGAATCCAAAGGAAACCACTGCAGTCACATTTGCAGCCCTCTCACAGCAACAGCGTAACATTCCCCAAATACCAAAGTGCAGAAAAGATTGGCACTATGCACCTGGGAAAACTTTTACTGAAATGGCAACTTTTCTAGAAACATCCAAGTTCTATCTTAGTAAGAAACAGTCTTTCAATTAATTTTTTAATGTCATTAAGAAATCAGCTTTAAAACAGCTAAAGACAGTTCTGACAGTTATGCCTGTACTTTCACCTGCTACCTGCTATGCTGTCTCAAAGAAATTTTTTTTTTGTAACTGGGGGTAAAGAAAACACCCTCAGACACCAGATATAAGTTACAGCATCTTCTAGAAGCAGTTATGCTGTAGACATCAAGATGCACGTGGCCTCATAAATGGATCAGAGATGCTTACAAAGTAGTTACTATCAAGTATATTTAATTCTTTTAAACAGGGCTGACAGCTCAAGGAACAACTATAAATCATAAAGCAGAAAGCATGATAAACTGGGTTTGCAGCCAACCCCTCCTGCTGTCAAAATGCTGTAAGCAGTGCAGGTTCCTGTCTCTATAGCAATATGTGGGGCTATTTCTCAAACTGGGACAAAAACCCCAAATCTTTAAATAGTAAGTTAAGCAGTCAGGCCATGTCCTATGTGTTTAACAAGAAGTGCAGCAGTTTTCTATTCACTCACTCAGCATTTTTTCCTGTGTAAATGAGGAAATTGCTGCAGTAATATTTTAGGATGCATCATTTCAGTGAAAATTATTATACATAAATATCCATATGCATACTATATATACGGGATTGTGTATATAGTGTGTGTGTATATATACATACATACACACGCTATACATAGACATACTTTTTTTCTATATATATTTGACAAATACACTCAAGTCTGCATCTGACACAGCCACTTCCCCTTCCTTTCCACACACCTCATGTAAGAGAGATTCAAATCCTCACATGATTTTGAGGCTACCAAAGTAAGTAAATGTTCTTCAACAAACCAAAGAGGACAAGAAGGAATCATGTTGAGAAATTAGTTTCTCCATTTCACACAAACTTCAAATGCCCATAACCGTGGTCTTTGCAGCATTCATAAATGAAAAAAAAAAAAAAATCTGATAGTGTAAGTTTGAAATTTTTGAAATTATTCAACAATAGAAAACAGCCAAAAAACCTCACACCATTTCCTATAAGGTCACAATCAACTATTTTTGAAACTACTTAAGTAATATAATTTTGCTTAAATCTTAAGTCAGGTTCCCAAAAACTTGCAGGAAAAGGGAGACAAGAAATGAAAAAATTCAGTCCCTGCAGTATTCACACTTTTAAGATTCGGAAGCATTAATTTATTAAAATATTAAAGCCTGTCTCAGCTATATTTGGTAACTACACACAGTCTCAGAAATATTTCAAATCTATTCTGCAGTGTATGTTTCTTACCATGAAAGTAAGTTTTATTTTATGCCACTTAGGGATGCCTTGCATTTTCTTGTGTATATTCTTTAAGAGAGACCTTTCTAAATTTGAGATAAGATTTGTCAAGATGCACTGTTAACTTAATTACAAGCTACAGGTTATAACACGAAAAATAATCAGCTTTGCTTGTGTAAATTACTCTTAGATAGAAGTTATTAGATAAAATAAGGTCTTAAAACACTTAGGAGGTAAAACCAAAGTGAGCTAATGAAAGTTTCCAATTTTTATCTAAGCCCATGTACTCTGCTGACAACACTCCGCTAAGAAGAAATGCTCTTGAATTAGCAGCAGTTCATTCAGAGAACTTGGCTCATCTTCCCCAGGTGATTGTATTTAATAAATGAACACAGAAACCTGAATGGACAGTCACAGCAGCCAGACTGACCCTGCTGAAGATAATTGTCTGAAGCAACAGTTATATTTATTAGGTCAAACTGTGAACTACAAGGAATTTCTTTCTAAACAACGTTTCCACAGCTGTTATACTCTGTTGGCTGCTCAATTTATTTTAGGGAAGTATGCCTAAACATATTTACACATCAGACTTAAATGCTGCAAATGTATTAAACAATTTAGTAATGGAACAGAGGCCAGGACTGAGCACCAGCCGTGAACAACTTCAGTATTTCCTACACGGCAGCCAGCAAACCGCAGGAGAAATGTTAGGTAAAGTTTTTTGGAAATATTCTTAAAATGCAAGTTTGTAAGCTTTTTCTTTAATTCTTGCATTATTTGGAATTTGTTAGTCCTCTTGCATTCTTTAAAACTGTCTTTATCCACTGGAGTGCGTTTTTGTGGTGCTGCACTCCTACAGAAAGTGTCCCTGATGAAAAGAGAAGAGGAGTAGGTGTGGGGAGGCAAGGACAAAGCCCTTGATCACTGCTCCTGTGCTTCTGTAATGACTCAGTTTCATTAAAAGCCAAAAGTACAA
Source organism: Pomatostomus ruficeps (assembly GCA_013400735.1). Lineage (NCBI taxonomy): Eukaryota > Metazoa > Chordata > Aves > Passeriformes > Timaliidae > Pomatostomus > Pomatostomus ruficeps. The sequence continues at coordinate 1,266,935 of VYZT01011173.1, forward strand.
ACTTTTCCTGAACACAGGAATTCCTACTGCATCGTCACCTCTGAGGTCTCCAATCCACAATATCTCCACTGTGGGCACTCCTGACACCTTTATCCAAAGGCAAAAGTCCCTCAGGAAGACTGACAGAGAACGAGACTGAAAAGGTTGCAAGAAAGATGCTGATGTTTCAAGTCCAGGCTGTCAGAAATCACTGTGTGCAACCTGGGAGCCATAAAAACTGCAGGAATGCATCTTCCAGGAGACTTGAAGCTGCTGCACCTTGCTGCCCATGGCCACTGCACTGCAGCTGGCTGGGTTCCTTCATGGAGTCAAACCAGAGACACCCAGAGGCAATCAATTTAATTACCTGCCATCAGATACTCTGAAGCATATTGGATACAAATTTTTATGAAATAGCAATTTGACCTCAATGTTCAGCTTGTCTTCACACAGGGATATGTCAAAGTTTTAAGCAGCAAAAAGTTCAATTTCAAATTTGACGCTAATGTTAATTGCTTATCGCTGGTGTTAATTTCTCCCATTCAGTGAGAGAAAAAAAAAAGTACAATTTCTCTACACTATAAAAGTAGTTTCAAGACCACGGATTATTTCAAATAAATGCCATGAGAATAGGTGGAATTAGTACCAAAGCTAGAACAGCTGAACAGGCAGCGTGGGGAAAAGAAAGTCTTGTACTAAATTTTCAATTTCTTGATTTCCCCACTGCCCGCCCCTCCCATGAGCCAGCGGCAATCAGGAATCAACTCCTCCCATTTGACAGAAGTAGATGTAGCCCAAAGACTCCTTCCCAAATGACAACATGGGATAACTCCCTGGTTCGTTTGCTCGGGACCCTCCCTTCTCAGCAAACCAAGCCAGTGACAACCTCCACACTACCTGCTCCCAAAAGGAAAGTGAAATCAAGTAACCACGTCTCTCGTTTTGATGCACTTCCACACCCAACAGCCGCAGTTACAAAAATGGAGTTTTCACTGATTCTTTCACTTGGGAGGCAGCCGCGAGCAAAGACACTGAAGGTGAGTGTTTGCAGCTCAGTGACGATGCACACCTCAAGGACACCTGTCACTGCCACTGCACTCCTAAATGCGTGGAACAGCTTTAACTGCAAGATTGCAGCAGAGTTGGACACTACCTCTCCAGAAAGTATCTAATCATCTTGTGGCAAAAAGAGGTTTTCTGCAAGGTCCCCTGTTGAGTGTTGTTACACAAAGGACCCAAGGCCACAGCCTTTCACATCGAGCTGAATGAGCTGTAGAGAGGGTGTACAGCCAATGAGTGTGTTCATGCCACAGAATTAGCCCAATCTTAGTAGTCATCAACATCTTAAAAACACAGAAAACTTTCAAAATGCATACCATTTAGATTTTTCCAGAAGATAAAAAAACACAATCACAAAAACGAGTCTTCATATGAACGAGTTCCATTTCGCTGAAATACACCACTACTTTCTACTTCTAAAGCACTAAATATCAAAACTCCTGTGTAATAATTAAATTATAGACAAAAAATTGCAAACTGCTTTTGTCTTTAGCAGCTCTGAGAACATAAAGAAAATTCCACATTTCTTAGGCAAAGTTTTGAAAGATGCCAGTTATTTATTTCAAATCTGTTACAGTGGACAAATATACAAGCTATTCATGCATTTCCAAAAGCAGATTTAAAGTTTTAAGATATTCACTTAGCAGACTGGAAGAACTCTGCAATTGCAATACCCCTATTTAGTGGCACTCTGGATAATTAAGGATCAAATGAGGACATGCTGCTTTGCATAAAATAATTGTACATAGCAAGGAAAGAACAAGCTGATTTTAGAAAGACCCGTGGAAGAATGGCAATCTTACTTGCATTTTTAAAAACTATGAACTATTTAAATCCAACAGTTTAAAGTCTCCTGAATATAAACCTTTATTTCATAAAACTTCAGACATCTGACTCCAAAAGTGAAGTTCAGTGCTTTCACCAATGTCCATGTAGCAGCTTCTACAGGTCATTTTACAGCACTGCACACACTCCTGACAGTTTTCTACATCTTCATAGCATTGCACATGTGGCCACATCCCTTCACCTGGCAAACCAGCCTTCAGAAACACAGAACTGAAAATAAAACAGTGAAGCTCAGAGGAGGAGAAGACTGCAGAGAGGTGGGTGGGAGGCTCAGCCAGGTGGCAGCCACGGCCAGCACAGCTGCACCACTTCCTTCCACCCACCTCATTTGGTCAGCGAAAAAAGGGTCTAAATTCTGCAAATAACTCCAGGCTCCTACGCTAAACAGTCACATCGTTCATATCAGTGCTGCTTTAGTGAATCAAAGCAGGCTCATCAGAGAAAATAAAAATAAAAACATCGATAGATGTGTGTGGTGCAGAGGTCCTTGGGGTGAAATAGCATTGCACAGCTGTGATGCACGAAGACACAGTGTAAGAGTCAGCTAAACCAAGAAATATCTGTATTTCAGCACCTTCTGCAGCTCCAGTAATGTACTTTTCTACAGCTGAAAATATCTTTTTGAAGCATACACAGAGAACACCAAGAAACCATGATAACTTTGAGCTGGGGCAAGCCCTTCTCTGAAATAGTCCCAAGTAAAGCAGCTGTAATTCAGGGCTTTGTCTGCCAGAGGGAGCTGAAGGAAAGAGAAAAAAATCCCATGTATCTCATTCCTTCAAACGTTTCAGGGTTATCCTAGACCAACTAATGTAAGTATTCTAACAAAAAGGGGGTTTAATGCAAAATCAGCCCCAGCTGTGTCTGGCACAGGGCACCCCCGCACTGACACTGCTGCCAAAACCCTGCCCATGATGCCCAGTGCACTCCCTCTAGGAGTGAGTCCCTCTACAACTCTGAATGGAAACAATACCTCCCTTTCAAGTGTATTTAACTACTTTTTGATCAATGTCATGGTGGAGATGACTGTCCCAGAGACAGACTAACAAGGAAAGCATCAAATGAGATGGTACCTAATACCTTCTTAGATCAGCTTGTCAATAATGCAGGGCAACACTGCCCAAAGAAGAAGCTTCCAGTTAGAACAAGACATATTACCTGAAAACAGATTGTCATTAAAAGGCTCATTGGTCTTTTTTGCACACTCTTTTCACATACTGCTTCTAACACTTAATGTTGATACACCTAAAAATCTGCCTGTGGTTAGAGGTGCTACCACACAAACCTATCATTTGTAAGTTACCATACCAATCATTTATTCTTTTACAGCACTTGCTAAAGAGCATAAAATAAACAGGAATTGGTCTCATTTTGCAAATTGGTAAAGCAAGCTATTTAAACAATGTGTTCATGGGAAACTGGGAGTCTGTAAAACAGCTTAGGAAAGCATTTAACTACACACACCCCAGATGACCCCTTTCTTCCCTCCTGCATTTTCAGGTAAACTACTTCCAACTTCAAAAACTTTACCTATAAAAACCAGCACACAAGGGTTTCGCATTTTGGAAAAAAAAAAAAAAGGCAGATGGGTATACCTTTACCTTTAAATAACTCTTAAATGCTAAGGTTTAAGCTGATCCAACTTCCCTTAGATCAAAACTTCACTGACAGCTTTAAAATAAGCACAGTAGCATCGTGCACATTTCTTGCAATGAAGAATGCTTTTAGGAAAATCAGTTATGCCACCTTCTGGTATTCACAAGAACTACTCAACAAGAAAAATATTTTAATACATTCCCATTTTTAATGGAAAAAAACAAACCAGTACAAACAGAAAACTCACTTCATCTAGGAAACCAATACAAAAAATATTTTTTTAAGCTTTGGTTGATCTGTGCAGCATCAGAGCTAGGACTAGCTAGCTTGGACTAGTCTGTATCCAGCCTCAAAGTTCCTAAGGCTGTACTACCCGGGAGATGGATTTGATGATCCTTAGGGGTCACTTTCAACTCAGGATGTTCTCTGACACCTACTGACAAACACAGCACCATTCCCACACACTGCCTGCTGTGAGACACGAGCTGTTCTGCCCTCTGCCCCATCTCACCAGCTACAGCAAAGAACCTGGAAAGGCAGAGAGTGAAAACGATGAGAAAACTTGTGGAAGGGCTTCTGGACTAGAATCAGCTTTTAGACTGGACTTAACAGCATGGAAGGCCGAGAGGAAGAAACACATTGAGAGTATATAGCGTCACAAAAAGCACGGTAAGTGTGGGGTCATTCACTAGCTCTCCAACACAAGAGAGAAAGCTTTGCATGAGACCAGCAGATGTTTGGTGGAAAAGAAACGAAACAGAGGAAATGTTTTCATGTAACACACTGCAGCTACCCCACCAAGAGCTTTTCAATAACTGTGTATTACAACAGAGATTCACTGAAGCAAATTGTGAAACAGTTTAAAACAGAAGTGATTTGTATCCAGTGCTCCGTAGATGACTCCAGCACTCACAAGGCCAGCAACCAAACTTCTCCACCTTACTTCCCACTACCAAAGCACCCTTAATACTGCAGTGGGATACATGCATGGTTATGTAAACCCTATTATGAACCCCCTTCTTCCTGTATGATACCTGGATCTGTGCAATTAGCTCTGTGCTGATTAAAACACAAGAGAAGATGAATTCAAGCTATGATGTCAAGAAGTTTTTCATCATTTCCAACCTATGCCTTCAATATAAAACTGTTTCTAGATGTCAAATTTCCACCAACAGTTTCTGAAGCAGAAAAAGCTTCAGAGAAGGAAGAAAGAAGGCATAGAATTAGGTATGAAATAGCATTAACAAATTAAGTGGATAACTGCCTCCAAAGTGTGTCACCTGATGCTTCACAATCCCTCCCAAAACAAACATCTAGTGATTCTCCAATCTTAGACAATCTCTGACCCAGAAAGTAGGTACTTCTGACTATAATTTTCCACTGTAACTTTGAACAAGAAAGTTTAACTATATGAACTTAAAACAGAATTTGGAAGTTTGCTATGGGAATCAGACTAACTCAAGACCATGCTCAGGCACTAATGTACAAACAGCACAAACAACATAAGACAGCTGAAATACGAGGACATCTATTTGCATGCCCACTTGCTCATCACACCTTCCCACAAACCTCTGAATATTCTTTCAGCCATGTTTACTCAGCTCTCTGCACTAACATCAGTTATGCCGGAGCTGCTCCTGCCTCCCCATGTATCTACAGACATTTAGAACTGGAACTGAGTAGATTTCTGCAATTTAGCAAAGCGTTTCTTCACTCACTTGGAACCCTGATTCTAAATTTCAAACCTTATACTGAAAGCAGTGTTAGAGATTCAAAGGCAGTCTCAAAGGAACTCAGTACTTTCGTGACACTAAAATCCTTGAACGCTAAAGCTTTGGAGGCCTTTGAACAGCATATCCTGAAAACATGAAAAGAAGGCGAGATTAATTCTGGGGACACAGGGGAAATCTCTGCTGAGCCAAACATGCACTACTCCAAAAGCACAGGACACCGTGAGCAGTCAGATCAGGAAGGGAGGAAGGCAGGAAGGCAGGGCAGTAAACCAGATATTCAGTAGCCTCAGACTGAACTCAAAGCAAAATGCAGTTGGGTAGCTTAAGATGAACATTTGCCACAAGAGTTTCTGTAAACACTGAAATAAAAACTGTCCCATGAATAATAAACCTCTGTGGGGAAACCAACAGCTACAGCAACTATGAACTCAGGAGTTTTACATAAACACTGTTTGAGAAGACTATTCTTTCTTTAGTGCTTCTCATCAAATTTCTGTGAACTTATGTTCTGGCTCATATCCTGAACCAAGCAACAACATGCACAAACATATCTTCTCCTGTTTGAGTCTCTCCCTAAAGTAGAAACATAAGCAAACTACCAACACCTTGCTGTCCAAAAAGCAGCTGCTGGGGAGAAATTTCTAAAACATGACAAAATTTTGCTGGATCCTGAAATAAATGTCCATTCAGGGATTTATTTTTTGGTTGGGGGAGGGGGTGCACAGATGGCACTAATCAAAGACTGATTTATTAAAGGGAAAAGACCTATTTGAAGACTACCAAGTGTTTCAAATAATTACAATTACAATAAATAGTTAAGAAGTTTTTCAGGATTTTCAGTCATTGTATCAGGCACCTGGGTGTAAAATAGCTAAATATAGAATTTGTAGATAAGCAACCTATTTATAATTGTCTTTTACCAACACCCTAGAACAACGCACAAGGCACAGTGTGACTAAGCTTTTACTTCAGTGCTCTAATCTGATGAAAGCCTACAGAATCCAAAGGGCAGAAGTAAAATTAATTAGAATTATTGAGCCTTAGCTTTCTGGTGTTGAATGCACAAATTCTTTTTCACAGCAAATTCCAGCAATTTGATTCAGTTCATTTACCCTCCTCCCTCCCTTTGCTCCCGAGTTCTGCATCTAACCCAGTTAGCTGGCTGGAGAACAAGGCCATTCCTGTTCTCCAGCATCGCTGCTCATTACTCCTGAAGCATGTACAGCAGAGGGACGGCTGCTCCAACTGCACACCAAGCCAGCAGCATCACATAATTACTCCTCATCAGCCGAGGCCTTTGCCACACCCCACTGCAGAGCAGCAATGAAAAGGACTCCTGGTTCCCAATGACAGACCAGTGATGTCCTGGCAAAGGCCCTGAGCAAAACCCAACACAGACAACCATGTACTTTGCTCTATGGGCCAAGCTCTAATTATCTGAAAACAGAACTGAATACACTCTAACTACCGGGAGACAGAGCAAGAGAGGAGAAAACCTGGCTGTGAGAGCAAAGAGGAACCCGGATAAAATGCAAAGATGCTGCTCCAGCCAGGAGAGCGCAGCTTTACAAAGCCTGCAAACTCCTCTGCTTTAGCTCTCATGATCCGCTTCACTCCCACATTGCTCTGACTCACTCCAGTCACATCAATTTAAGCAACAGCAAACACGGCTTTGCTCCTCGTCCAGCTGGGGTTCAGAGGAACTTGCTGACTTGTTGATACATGATCTCTGTGCTCTTTGGGACAACAGAAGCAAAATGAGACCATCTGAAGATGTAAGACATTCACTTCACATCAAGTTTCCTCCCAGATCCTTGGCTGATCCACACCTCCACCTACCCGGCTGTCAGCTCGGATTCAACCACCCTATAACAGGTGAGCTGGAGTAGAAATCAGAATTTGGAACAGGGTGGTTGCATGCTGAAAACATTTGGAATCCAACATGATGGAGCTGGATGTGATAACATAGCTTGGGAAAATGGAAAGAGATTAGCAAGATGCTCAAGTTTCAGCAATGCCGTAAGAAGGTCAGGCATAAATATACACACAATATTGTGACAAGGCAGAACAGCAGTAGTTAGAGCTGAAGGTTTTCCATGACAGACATTGACATTTTAACAGCGCACTGTTATCATCAGTTATTCAATTTGCTATTATCTGCAGGAATCATACTGATGTCTGGATTTCAGATTTCAGTGTGTGTCTATGGGATTGGTAGTCACCAGGCTGTAGAACACATTGTTCGTAAAACTGAGCTGTTTCCCTGAACAGCCTTCGCTGGTCCTGCGGGATACCTGTAAAATACCTCTGAAGCTCACATGAAAACTTAATAGTTGCTTCAGCTTTCATTCTCCAGGACAGGACATTAATGCAAATATAACCCAACACTTCTCTTTATTACAAGATGTCCTTAACAACGTTAGCAACTTTAAAGTGCAGCTCATTAAAACAGATCAGTTTCAGATGCAAAACTGATCTCCCCATACAAGGAACACAAGCAAGTCCGTGTATCCTGTTTTTCCAGCACAGTCTCCACCACGGTGCAATTATTTTCCAAGATATGACTGATTTTGCATCCAAGTGAACTACAGCCTGAATCAGAGACGTCCCAGATGTCCAATGGCAATGGAATAATGCAAAATGTGTTACCAAGCAGCACACATGAACATACGCAGGCAGAACACCTCTAGCATTAAAAAAAATTGGAATATACAAGTAGGAGGTTTTTGATTGGTTGAGTTTTATAATGCAAGGGAGATTTTGTGTTCAGGTGTGAGGGGTTTTTCTGTTCAAATAGGGCACAAATATACACATCCTTCAGCTGTTTTGGGGTAGGGTGCACTTTCTTTCATTTGTTTTAAACGTAGGAAGTACCAAACTATTTGGTAACCATGAGGATAGGGACACGTCTCTTTTCAAAATTAGGTCACTTCTGTTAACAGCAAAATTAAACAAAACAAATCAGATGCACCCCAAAAAAAGTTCTATTTATTTTTCCCTTTCCCTTTATGAATAGTAGATAACGTAATTCCTCCATTTTGACTAAATGGAGGGACATTGATTAGAGCTAAACTTTAAGCACCAAAAGAATTTTCTGGGAGTAAACAATTTAGACAGCAGTGTTGCTTTTCAAAATTACAACTTTTATTTCAAAAGTGTTCATTTAGATGATCAGCTCCTAGCTAAGGCAGATTAAACTGCATATTAAAATTATTGATTTTTGAAACAACAGGGGTTATTTTTTAATGCTTTGTATATTATCAATTTAAGAACTATGCCAGTCTGTACCCAAAAGTGATACACACAGTTTAAATATAGGGTCACAATGGATAAATTACATGCAGACAAGCAAATATCATACTCTCTCTCAAGGGGACAATAGTATACACACTAGGTGAGTAGATTATTTTAGATTTAGGACTTCAAAGCACCTTGCCATAAGCATAAAGTTGCTTTGGTTAAAGCCCTTTTGAACCTGATGTATTCAAATGAACAGCAAACAGAGCAGGGAAACAATCACTCATCACCCTACAACCACCACTCATTATGAGAGCAACTCTAACCAGGAGACATCCACCCAAGTGATGGAAGACAGAGATAGGAAACAAAAGGGAAAGTGACCATCAGCATGAGGTTACCCTACACTGCTACACTGCTAACAAGGTGGTATCAGATGGAGAGCTTTCCAAAGTCAGAGCTTTTCAGAAAAACCTGCTTACCCCACATTGAACACGCTACAAGCCAGCCAGACCTTCCACGCAGCCAGTGCAGTTTGCAAGCTCACCTACCCCATTAAAAGCAGCCATTAATCTCCTTCATATGAAACATGAACTATTTCAGATCCACACCTCTTTGTTTCCCACATGGAAGTTCAAGTTGCAAACACTTCATGTGCAAAAGGCACTGGCTTACAAACCATACCCTAAAATCCTAAAGCTGCAGTTGGACAGACGGCAGGACCCACAGGCATGTCCGGAGGAAATGGAACTGCAGTTAACCCAGAAACATACCCAAACCAAACCCCAGCTTTCAGAAAGGCAAGAGAATGTCTCGCTTTGAATCACTGTTCCTTTCTTCATGGAAAAAAAAAATTAACAAGAGTACACCCGTGTCACATTTCAATCTATTCATGAAGCCTGCGTATTAATTTCTAGTCACAGAAGAGGAACTTTTGCTTTTTTATCAAATATTCCATCACAAAGAAAACATCACTTTTACCTAGCCAATCTTGAAAAAAATTACAGATATTTTCTTTTAATGCAAGTCAACACTAAAGCTGTGAGTACTGACTCTATTAATCCTTAAGTCATTTTAGTGGCTCGTTAAAAAAAAAAGTAATTTGGAGAGCTAAAAGCATTTACTGGAGAAAAACTTATTATTGAAGAGGTTCCTTCTTCCACTGAAATTAAGAAACCTTTTCCCCCTTAACAAGGATAAACACTGCCACACACACCATACTAAGACCAGAAGTAACAAAAACAAGTGCCCAATAAATAAGGTAAGAAGTTTGTCATCTCCTAAAAAAAAACTACTAAAATTTTTTCTAGTTCTTCATCTTCTAATTTTAACTCTTACATGAATATATTCAAAAGGCTTCACATGGCAATGCCAACATTCACATTTTGAATGGCAATGAATTTCTAAAGAATTCAAGTGCACATACTGGGAATGAAGGAAAAAATCACGGACCTAGTAAGGACTGAAAATCCTTGTAACATCACTGCTATGAACCCAGAGATGACTGCTAAATAAAATGAAGTACAAAAGAATAACTTGAAGGGAATAGGACTGAGTAGGTACGGGTTGGGATTACTAGAGACTGGAAGCTTTTGGACATGGGAGAGAACACATACAATAGTAATTCTACTCTTAGGAAGGCTTTTATAGCTTTTTCTTCAAAGTTTCACGGCATTATTCATAAAATAGCCATTTTTCACAGTAAGCAGAAATGTGACTGACCAAAACACTGCTAAGAGGTTGTGGGCACTCAGTGACAGCAGTACGCAAGTCTGAAAAGTGAAACTTGAGACTGAATATGCTCAAGTTGCCATAAATGCATCCAGCAGACAAAAGGCACTTGTGTGCCTGTTTTGGGGGGGAAAAAAAAAAAAAAAAAAAAAGGCAAAAAAACCATTCCTTTA